>JABUIW010000152.1:11430053-11531094 GCA_013363375.1 Menidia beryllina | reverse complement strand
CATTGGTTCATTGTAAAATGCTTATGGCTCTGTCCTTTGGACAAGTAGTTTGTTCCCTCCCCCCCGAGGGGGAATATAGTTTGCAAGTACAACTGGAGAAGATAGTGCCACAACAGACAGCTGAGCACCAACAGGAAGAAGTGGAAGATGCAGCAGAAATCACAGACCATGCTCCAGCAGCTGCTTCTCATCTCCCTGCTTGGACTCAGATGGACAACAGGTCTGCTACCGTACCTTTCACTGGCATTAGTCTTGTTAAGGATGGAGTTGTAAGATCTGATTTTCCTGCAACTATTTTTAAAATATCTCTGGGTGATATGATAGATCTTTGGTTATTGGATATCACAGTCATCAGCTCAAGAAACTAGAGTCAAATACGAAAAAGAAATAAAACTTTTTATCTTGTTCTTGATCTATTTTTTCATTTATTCCCCTTGAAATCCTATTTCATGACTATATTAGTTGTATTTATTTGTCATGCCTTTCTACTGTTCCGTAAATCAAATTACTATTTGATATTTAGAATAACGTTTTCACTGGTGTTTTTTATCTTCAGAATGAATGGTTATCAGTAAGCAGTCCCAATTTAAAACGCTATAAAGAAGATAATTGAGCCTCCAAAGCTTTTTGTATTTATTGGACTCAAAACAATTGTCTTCTTTCGTCCCTTTTCAGGGTCTGAAAAGCTGTGCACTCAGATGTTTCCCTCTCAGCAACCTCCCTCCACAGGTAAGTAGGTCAGACGGACAGATTTACGGTCCTTTAACTTTAATAGCGAGAACAGAAGCATGTATGAAAGCCAAAAGTATTTGGAGAAAAACCTTTTTTTTCTTTTGAATTTAATTGACAACTGACACCCGTACTTCGAGTGTTGTATTGTGAAATAACTGCAACTTTTTATGAGTATAACTCTCACTGGTTTAAACAATTAAGTTGTAAACTCTTTTCTCTTAGCTGATAGCGTCAGACCATCAGATGTGGCTGCACTTTCCTTTATTGGACTTCACGAGCACAGGTGAGCTCAGGGCATCACTCTGAACACGAGGAGAGGTTTTAAATTCAAAGTCTGTTATTCACATTGTGATCTTCCTCTGCAGCACTGAACTGTCCACGGTCCTGTCAAAACTCACAGGTTAGTTTCTATTGTTACTAATACCTACAAAGTATTTGCTCTTTATTTTTGTCTTATGAGTATACAGTTCTGTGACTTTTAAACTAAGTGTGCAGTTTATTCCAGTTTGCCCTGCTCTATATTTCCCTTTAAATGCTAAACTTATGTCTCTTTCCTTCAGAGCTAATGACCATGTTCAATCCTGAGCTGGTCCGGCACCCCTCAGATGAAAAAGATGCATACAGTCCTAAATTTCTTCAACATGGGTACAGATAGCTTAATTTCCTGCGTGGAATATATGTATTTGAGTTCTGATGATGACTAAGATTTTCTCTTTAAAAATGTTATGTTATGCTCTCTTTGCAGCACATTAGTGCAGCAAGCAAAGGAAGTGTCCCTCTATCTCCAAAGTAAAAAGGTAAATGCTCAAGCAGCTGCACTTTTAAAGCATCAGGCCTCTCTTTTCAGTTTGCAACTGTTTGAATTTTCTAATTCCACATTTGAGGAGATTTGAATGAAAATAAAAATCAAAGTGTATAATAATAAATAATTAATTGCAAAACTTATATAAGTAAAATGAGATATTACAAACTTATTATAACTGACAGACCATAACTTTTTGATGTTGTTTTGTCTCATAACTGGTATCTAATCACTAATTAAAAAGGATGCACTTCTGATATGTAAGACCACCTCGATAAGCTACCAAGAGCCTGTACTAAGGTACATTTTTTCCTCCAACAGGACATTGATGCGAATCAAGACTGGAATTTGGTGCTTCTTTTTGTTCAGGTGGATAAGCTCTGTGCCTGTAAGCAGGTAAATGGGACAACAATCTGAATCTTATGTTTATCTTTACTGTGATTGCCTCAGACTCTGAAGTTCAGTTAAATGATTTGTCCTCAACAGCTGTGAATAAAACACAGTTTCTTACCCTGAATGCTTAATTGTGACTAAGCGTGTTGCATCTGTGCTGCAGGTCCCATCTGAAATCAAAAGAGTAGTTGAAGAGGTGGATGAAGCTCTACAGCTGCTGCACTCGGAGGTATAGATTTCCTTTCGTGCATTAATAATTCATAGACAGTAACTACTTCAACAAAATTCACAAATTTTTCTCTACTTTTATTAACTGTGTTGCAGCTGAAGCGGACCATTGTCAGTGTTACATTTTGGGATGGAGAGTACAACACCATCCAGGAAAACAGAGGGTAAGTTGCCCTTCTCTGTTACACCCACTTACTGTTTCATTTTTTAAACCATATAACAACATAAAAAATTGAATTTGTTTCCCAAGAGAGAACTGAGAAATGCTTTTTTGCTTAAAAAATGAAGTGGTTGTTTCTTCTTGTCAAATAATCTTTTTAAAAAATAGTCTTTTTGTTAATTTTTATTTTGAAAAAAAAAAAGGGTTTGATGATTAAGCCCACTTTTTTTTTGCTGATAGGAAGTGTCCCTGTGTTGACACAGCCAAGGGGGAGCTCAGGCTTCAGAGGGCCCTCGTCACTCAAGCTCTGCAGGTTTGTCTAAATTTTGTTCATATTGCCGTCCACCATGAAACATGTTTGCTTTACCTCTTTGTGAAAAAAAAAAAAAATTTAAACTTCACTCTCAGGAGTCTTTGGATGAGCTTCTGGTAGAGAGAGGTTGGTACCATGACAGAGACGACTTCACCGTCACTTTACAGGACACACCTTTCATCAGGGATCCTTCTTCTGATGCTGTGAGTTCCATAAAGACAGTTCCACAAAGACTATTTACCTTCCGTTTCTGTCCCTTGCACCATTTTATCAGAACAGAAGAAATAAAAGATTTAATTGCCATTGAATAAATATTAGCACAGAATAATAATTGTTGTGCAGTTGGGTGTGTTTGGAGACAAAGATTAGATTTGTTCTTTTACTGTTGCAGAGTGGAACGCCTGTTTCCGGGTCCATCGCATCAAAACGCACTGACGACGTGACGGTTCAAATGTGGAAAAACCTGGTGAGGCTTGAAGCGGCCCGAGTGAAATGTTTCCCTCCTCCGTGCCCTTCTCTGTCACACCCACTTACTGTTGCTGCACGTCCAGCACTGACAACATGAGAACAAAGTCTTTTGTCTTACAGCTGCAGCCGAGTGTTGACCAGCGCGAAATGGAAGACAATGGAAATATTGTCCCACCGCCGTGTCCAACGGAGGTGAAAAACTCTACAGAAACAGACACAAACAGTTAATAAACGCATCGGTGCAGCACCAGAAATTAAGATGATTGTTCAGACCATCCTGATGTCCGTTCCCTACTTTCTCCTCGCCAAGGACCGGCCATTTTTGAGGACTGAGGGAAACTTTGCTTCATATCACCGCAGTGAAGCCGCTCCTCTCCCCAAGGAAGTGAGTATCATCTGCGGCCGAACCAGCTGGAGGCTACTGGTGGGCCAGACGCCGGCTGTCTCATTAAACTGCTGCCATGTGTGTCCTCTCCTCAGGTTTCAGGCACAGAGATGCCCTGTGAGGACCTCGGCCCTTCAGACTCCATACCCTCCTCTGGTAAGATGCCACACCATCTTATTATGCTGCCATGGTCATTTTCTTTTGGGATAGAACATATGACATTCATCTATTTTGTGCAGTGCATTGCTGGGTGTCAGGAAGTCGCTGACGTTCTGTTATTTTGTATTTTTGTAGTCCATGAACTCAGGCCTGGAGACATAAAAGTGGTGGCTGCTGTGGGAGATTCATTGACTGTGGGTATTTCTTTTTTAAATTTCCCTTAACAGAAACACATTTGGGGAAAGCCATACCTTTTTAAAGATTCTGCTGACACATTGTTCAACTCTGTCCGTCAGGCTGGGAATGGCATTGCTGCCAGGCCAAACAACATATTGGATGTCTTAAAACAGGACAGAGGTCTATCCTGGAGGTAAATAATGTCAATGTATTACAAACTGTTTCAGCATATTGCTGTTAAACGTCTTTTATGCATTTTATGCGAAAAGCAATTTTTTACTTATTTTTTACAGTATTGGTGGAGATGAAAATCTCACGACTATCACCACTCTGCCCAGTGAGTCTTTTAATTGATCTACTAACTGTTAAAAATGGGTTATTGGTATTTTTCTGGCTTTGGAATGACACTATTGTTCTTAATACTTCTGTATTGTTGCAGACATATTGAAACATTTCAACCCCAATGTGACGGGCTTTTCTGTTGACACGGGGAAACAGGACACTCCTCAAGCTTTTCTCAACCAGGCTGTGGCGGGAGCAAAGAGCAAGTGAGTCTAGCTGGTGCTTTTCAAGCTTAATCTGATGAGTTTGAATCAGCTAAACCAACTCAGGTTGTCAAAATTAAGCTTTCTTTTTTAATTACCATGGGGTTTACAAGTTTCTAAGGAAATCATTCAATTAGGAGGTAAAACTCTGATATTTCCTCTTTGATTATTCAGAGATAATCATTTATTGCATTTTCTTGTTTCAAGGGATGTACCCTCACAGGTAAAAGCCCTCGTGGCGAGGATGAAAAATGACTCTGTAAGTGTGTAAAAAACCTCAATTTTCCCAACATAGACGGATCAGAGTCTCCAAGAGGAAAAACACTCAGGACTATCTAACACTTGTTATCTTTCTCACAGAGAATAAACTTTGAATCCGACTGGAAGTTGATCACCATGTTCATTGGAGGAAATGATGCCTGTGACCACTGTGACAACACAGTGAGTGTTGACAAGTTTTAAAAGAGAACAAAAAGAAAACTGAAGCATTGGAAATAAATGTATTTTTCCTCATTTACAGCTGCACTCCTCTGTAGAAAATTATACCCGCTATGTTCAACAAAGCCTGGATTACCTTCAAAAGGAGGTAACTGCCAACAGACATGTTTGGACATATTTAATGTCTGTTTGAATGGTTCATTGTTGGAAAGTGTTAACCCCGCAGGTTCCTCGGGCTCTGGTGAACCTAGTAGAGGTTTTGCACATCACACCATTAAGAGAAATGCACGCGGACACGTCGCTTAGATGCCCAACTTGGCTCGTAAAGTGAGTGTGTCCTAAAGTTCTCCCTTATGTATAGACTGAAAGTTGAACAGTTTGGGATTCAGTATGTATTCAATGAATCTTTTTTAAGATGATCACGATCACTTTGTCTTCTTTTTGCTAGTATACTGTGCCCCTGTGTTATCGCGCCAAAGCCCGACTCCGATGCTCTTCAAATTTTGGAGAATATCAACAAAGGCTATCAGGTAAAACACAAGGACACACACAAAAAACAAAAGCAATCCAATTTGCCTAAGAGGACATTTGCCCTTAGTGGCTGATCATCGTTTTTGACTTGTTTCCTCATTGTTCTCATTTCAGCGTGGAGTGCAGGAGCTTGTGGAGACAGGCCGCTACGACACCCGCTCAGATTTCACTGTGGTGGTTCAGCCTTTCTTTAGAGAGATCATTGTGCCCAGACTGCCGGTCAGTAATGAAGTCTGTTTCCTCCGAACACAGTACACAGTATTTAACCACAGAGTTTTCGTTATAATGCATTTTAAGTTCAGAGTAACTTTTCATTACACACTGCTATCATGTGTGTTAAATACTTACTGTGAACCCTATTCTTTGTTCGGTTGCATAAATAATGCAGTAATATATAAAATAATTGTAAGCACGAATAGGTTAAACGGAGATAACTAAAATCTATGACTTCCAAAGAGCTTATATCTACTAATGACCTCTTAGAATTCTTTGGGGAATGTTTTCTATTTATTTCTATCTTATACCTTTTTTCCTTCTTTTTATTGTCTGTAAAAAGTGCTTTGAGGTGAGGAGAGCCATTTCTCAGCTGTTTCTTGCTACTTCCAATCTTAATGCTGAGTTCACATAAAATGAAGAAACCTAAAAGTCCAACTCTCAAAGCAATAAGTCTTAGATCTTTGATACTTTTTCCTCAGGATGGCCGTCCTGACCGCTCCTTCTTTAGCGCTGACTGCTTCCATCTCAGCAAGAAAGCCCAGACACTGATGGCTCGCTCCCTTTGGAACAACATGGTCAGATGATTTACAGAATTACAGAAAGAAATTATTTAACAGCATTTGGTTTATATGTCATAATCTGTTGATCTCAATAACTAAAAATAAGTTAAATACTAACAATCCAAATCTCAGCGCGCCCTAATGGGTCCCTGTTTATTATGATTACGAGGTAACAATTTATCATATACGGTAACTCTCTATTCCATGTAAACTATCAGTGGATGATACTGAGTTGTCACTATTCCAACAGCTGGAACCTCTGGGACAGAAGACTTTCAAACAGGCGTTTGATGCATCTGTTCAGCTGAAATGTCCTACCAAGGTAAGCTAGAGGGTGATGTTTTTATAAATCCAACATGATCCCAACAGTAATGCCTTTCATTGTGTTCCCTCTGTAACATCTAACTTTTATATTTATGACTTAACTGCTCATAAATCTAATTTGCGCCAACTTCAGTACATCTTTAGTAATTAGGCTTCTTTCAAGTTACTGACCAATGTATCTGCCCTGTAGGCCAGTCCCTTCATCTTCACAAAGACCAACAGCTTAGGTCCGTCTCCACCCACAGACACCACCAGCACCACCACTGTCATGACCAGCCCAGCCACCACCAGCAGCATCAGCACAAGTTCCAGCGTTGTGCCCCAGAGTCCTACCTCTGTGCCAGTCTGGGTGCCAGTAATTGTGGGAATTGTGTGTTTCCTGGCTGGTATTATAGTCACCTGGTTCATTCTGTCCTACCTTCAACAAAAGAAAAACAAAAAGGGAAAAGACGGACTGGGGATGAAAGGAACTGGGTTTTGAATGTAGTTTAATAGTCCTTATAGCAGAAATACGACTCATCTGAATGTATATTATTAGTTCACCTGTTCCCCATCAAAGACACCAGATTCTGCATATTTTGTTGATCCTTTTTCATGTCTTTAAGTTTGTCTAAACCTGCATAAACAAAAGCTGCATACAGCAAAATACTGGAATTTGTATTGCCATACATTGAAAATGTTTCTTAATATTGCTACAAAGTTTAAAATATTTAATTTTTTTGTAATGGAAGTAAACTGTATGTTGTTTGTGTCTTTGATTGCGATACATTCACGCAGTTGTTTTGTATACATCTGTTCTAATTTTGTATTTATTGATGCTCAGAGCTGGAATAAAGGCAACTCGACACAATTTCTTCCTTGCTAAAAGGAAATAATTTCCCCTTTATTTAAGATCTTGGGATTACGTAACTTGGACTGAGAATTTACACAAACACATTTATTTATTGATTAAATAAAAATACTCTCACGTTAATGCTGATGTACTTCATAATGGGCTGTGTTGATTTAGGGAAATTTTAGTTGACCCTGAATTCTAAAAATCGCAGCAGTTGGACATGATCATATTGCCACAAACTTTTATGTTTTAGATGTTTGAGTTGACTCATCAGGGATTATTTCAAATGAAGACATGTAAACCAAGTACCTCATACTCATTTTGAATTTGCCATTGTCCCACATGCCTGAGGCTGCCCTGGAGCACCCTGGACTTGAATACACCATTTACCAACTTTCGTTTGTTGATTTGGTATATTTCTTGGCCCTTAAAATAGCAACTTTTAGCAAGTTTGGTGATATTTGATCAGGTTTGGGGTTACATGAAAAACCATAAGAGGAAGACAAGAGAAAATAATTTCCCGACTCACTTGTGTGACTTCAAAACATGGTATAACATACCACATGATATTTTCTTTTTTTTTTTTCAATAGTTATCTGAATCCAGCAAGTACTAATGACATTTCTATGATGCAGAACAGGTACAAAACATTTGAAAACTTATCCAAAATGGATCCAGGATCCAAGTTTTCTCCTGTGGAAAAAAAAAATCACATCTCACTAACATTTTTACAAAGTGAAACATAATTTTTGTGCAGCTGAGTGGAAATGTGAGTTAAAACAAGAAGTAGGTCAGCTGTGAGGTTTCTCCTCCTTCAGTCCTTCAAGTCAACACTCGGGGTAACAGTTGCCCAGTAACGTGCCTCTGTGTGTATGAGAATCATGGCGGAGAGCGAGCTGAACGTTGACAGCCTCATTTCTCGGTTACTGGAAGGTAGGTTTGCATTGTAATATTCCCGTTATTGTACGCTTTTTGTCAGCACTGGTGTTTTTGCTCCTGTTTTTTGTGGGCGACCTGCAACTTCCAGACATAAAGATACATTTGGCAGCACACCCACTGCCATCAGTGCTGCTCATCACCCAGCTCAAAGCTAGCCACTACGTTTAAGACACCCCAAAAACCCGAGCGTTAATGTCTCGATAACTAGTTGCTGTATCTACCGCTAATATATAGTTAAGACTAAGCACCTGCTACCTGCTAAATTGTGAAAGCGGAGACTTAGGAGCTTGTACCTTTATAGGGAGCTAACTAATATTTTAAGTCAACGTTTTAACACCAAAACCGTCCGAGGGTCAGGAAGGTTAGTGTCACCTCTGCCATTTAAACGCAACATAGTGGGACCGTGCAATGTTGCGGTTGCCTAGTAACGCTAACGGTTCTCGTTGGCGGAGCAGGTAGCCACAGTAACGGGGCTGCTACCTACCCGGACACACCCCCTCATCTCCCACCCTCCACTTCAGATATGCGCCTAGCTTTTATTTAGTGTCTTTTGTAGAATGAGTGGAAGTGTATTGGAATGATTTATGTGGATGACAAATAAATCAATTAAAAAAGATGAAAAAATAAATGAAAAACATACAGAAAGATAGTTCAAGATAACTATGCAGCGTCAGTCAGAATTATTATTCATGTTAAATCATTTAACTGCACGTTTTCTATTTACGAACCATATAAGCTTGAATTATTATAAGATTCTAGTCATTTTCAGGTTATTTATATTTGTGTTATTGGGAGACTTGTAGCCTAAAGTCATTATTAATCCACACTGAGATGCGAAGAATTATTTGGCAGCATGAGGAAAAATGACCTTAAAATGAGACTGAACTGAAGTGGACAACAAAAGGTGCACCGTTGCCTTTCAGAAAAAGAGCAGATTCTTTGCAGAAACAGTACAAACATTCACATTTTAATATAAAAAACTGTTGCAGCTTTAACCTGAAACCACAGCTTACTCTGAAATGGGAGATGTCACAAGTTTAAAAAGGTAAAGATGGATTAAACCCTGCTGAAGATAATAAGTTAAAGAGTGCAAGAAGGCCAAAAGCTTTCTGGACAGATGGGATGAATGGGGTTCTTGATGAAACATTTTAATGGACCCGTGGTCGATGATTCAATCAGACCACTTACTGTCTGGCACCAGAAAAACAAAAGAGGGACACTGGTAGGGACTGATCTCATTGCTTGCAATTTAGGTGCATGATAGTAATTGTTGATTAAAGATTTCTAACACAAATTCCTATGTACTCTACATTTGGTCAAAGCGATTTTCTAATTGCTGATAACAATGGTTATTTAACATATAGAAAGAAAAAAGAAAGTCTTAACTGAAAGTCAGTCCATGCTTATGTCGTCAGTGTTTGTGTTGTGAACACAAATCAAACATGTCCACACTTCTGTACAACCCAAATCCACATTCCGCTGATTGAACATTAATTTCTGTGGATAATCAGGCAGCTTTTACTGTCCCCACACCTGCTTACTGTCATTGGTTAGTTTTTCTACACACTCATAGTTCAAGAGCTGCACATCAACTTCATCCCTAACTTACAAAAGTAAGAGGAAACAGAACATCTGCCAACAAAGGGACTTTCTCTATCGGGAAATAGACAACCACTCCCCTCTAAATCAATGAAAATGACTACTGTTGTGCAAATCTGTATGCTGGTATTATTTAAATAATCTGTTTAGTACAAATCTGTTCACTACAACCTCACAAATGTTGATGATTTTTGTTTAGCGTCTTTTCAGTAATGGTCAGCCCTCACACATTACTTAGCAAGCTTGTTTTCTCTTGATACATGATCCTGCCTCGCACACCGCCCTCACTCAATGGTACACCTCCAGCAGAGCCAACAGGCTGTTCTTACTTGTGCTTGCCAGTTCACAGTAATCCATGTAGACTGGAGTAAGTGGCAATCTGGCCAATAGTAAACCAAATGATGCCACAAATGTGACATTTTTTCGCATTTTGAAATTAATGTCTTATGCACCAAACTTTAGAGGCAAATATTTGGAATTAATGAAAAGTACAAAGTTGCATATAGGAGACAAATTTTTCATTTGGGGTTGCAGTGCGAGGATGTCGTCCAGGGAAGATCGTCCAGATGACGGAGGCTGAGGTCCGGGGGCTCTGCATCAAATCCAGAGAGATCTTCCTGAGTCAGCCCATTCTGTTAGAACTCGAGGCGCCGCTTAAAATCTGTGGTGAGTTTTTTTTTTTTTTTTCAAAAAGATTTTGTTCCTGTTACATATTTACCATTCTTACCATCTGATTTGATGTTTTCAGTTTATTGAATTGTTTTAGACTAATATGTTAGTTCTCATTACCTAGTCCTAAATATGTGTTTTAACGTTTAATTCCAGGTGATATCCATGGTCAGTACACAGACTTGCTTCGGCTATTTGAATATGGAGGTTTCCCTCCAGAAGCCAACTATCTTTTCCTGGGTGATTACGTGGACAGAGGGAAGCAGTCGCTGGAGACCATTTGTCTGCTGCTCTCCTACAAGATCAAATACCCAGAAAATTTTTTCCTGCTCAGGGGGAACCATGAGTGTGCCTCCATCAATCGCATCTATGGCTTCTATGATGAATGTAGGTAGAAAAATATCACTTTTTAAAATAGTTTATTCTTAAGGCTGAGGAAGATTTTTACATATTTTGGTTACACTGTATATTGTGTTCATTATAACTAAGAAACAAAAAGAGAAAATAGAAAACATTTAAAGTTCCCACCGATGATGCACGGAGCAAATCCACTTATTTTTTCCCCAAATGTAGAATTCAGTTTTTTGTATTGTCTACCTTTTCCCAGGCAAGCGCAGGTTCAACATAAAGCTCTGGAAGACGTTCACAGACTGTTTCAACTGTCTGCCCATCGCTGCCATAATTGATGAAAAGATCTTCTGCTGTCACGGAGGTCGGAAAAGTATCTTCTTTGTCTCTTTGTGACTAAGAGAGACCTTAATTGGGGAATTTTGAAACATTTACATAACAATGTTTCTTTTTCTTTTCCCACAGGACTTTCACCTGATTTGCAGTCCATGGAACAAATCCGACGCATCATGAGACCAACAGATGTCCCAGACACAGGTCAGCTTCATCATACATGTCCAAAGCGGAAGTCTTGTTCATTAGCTGTGCATCACAGGCACCAGAAGTTATTCTGCAGAATGTCTCAGTGCTCTATTGGGAATATTGTGTTGTAAACCAGCTCACCTGATCTGTGCATATAACCAGGCTCAGACATACTTTCTGAACAAGTGCTTCTTTGCTCCAGGTTTGCTGTGTGACTTGTTGTGGTCGGACCCTGATAAAGATGTGCAAGGCTGGGGGGAAAATGACCGGGGAGTGTCCTTCACTTTCGGGGCTGATGTGGTCAGCAAGTTCCTGAACCGCCATGATCTGGACCTCATCTGTCGGGCACATCAGGTGAGTGTTGGACTTCTGTTATTAAATCTGCATACAAAAGGATTCAATAGAGAGACTATTGATACAAATCATTTCAGAGATGGTGCATAAATAATAACATTAATTGTTGTTAAAAATATATATATTTTCCTATTGGGTGAGTAGCAATAATGAAAATGTTATTCAAAACAGTCCAGAGATATTTTAACCAGTAAAAGGCCATAAACAGCTTAGTGGTTGACAAATCTTTATAGTACATAATCTATGTACAGAGACGGTAATAGAAAGCAGCACCTTTTCACACTGAGAAAGTTTGAATCAGTTCATTTATACACTTCAACAGCTGAACTCTCAAAGCATCTGATCTCTGTTCTGATCCTGCCTCACAACAGGTTGTAGAAGATGGCTATGAGTTCTTTGCAAAGCGGCAGCTGGTGACCCTGTTTTCAGCTCCCAACTATTGCGGCGAGTTTGACAACGCAGGCGGCATGATGAGTGTGGATGAGTCACTCATGTGCTCCTTCCAGGTTAGAGTGCAATTGGTTCTGCAGCATTTGTAGCCGTATTTATCTTTCTATTACATCAATATATTGTGAATTTTCCCATTGTCCCAACATGTGACAAATAAAGAAATGTTTTATCTTATTAATCTAATCTTTCAGATCCTGAAACCATCAGAGAAAAAGGCTAAGTATCAGTATGGAGGGGTGAATTCGGGACGCCCTGTCACACCCCCTCGCACCACTCAGGCACCTAAAAAGAGGTGAGCGTCTTGCCCTGACCCTCCTCTCGTCTCTCTGCTCTGTCGGTGGACCACAGCCCTGCAGGCTGACTCAAAACTTGGGCCCTTCTCTGTTAGCTTCTGATGTAAATAGAATATCCTGGAGTGTTTTTGCTTGGTCTGTAGCTTTTTTTAAAACACTACTGGTATTTTGTTTTCATTTCTTGGATGCCAAACATGCATTTACTCAACCCTAATACTTAAATAATTCCGGACTATTTACTCCAGTCTCTTATGGAATGGGAAAAGGCTCGTTTGCCTTCAAATTAAAAAGTTTCAGTGTTTTTGTGACTGCATGCACGCTTGTGTGATTGATTTGAGTTCTCTGTCAGTCCCCATGTCAAATCCACATATTATACAAGCTTGCAAGGTCAAATATTCCCTCCTTCACATCAGTTCCTTCTTTTATATCTGCAACAGTGTTAGACTGTGTGAAGTTAAAAAAGACATTTTAAGAAATAGGTTTACTTTTCTTCCCGCCACCAGTCAGATCTGGTTGATACGATTCTGTGAAATATGAAATCAACTAAGACGCAGTTTGGCAAAGAAACCAATAGCCTAAGTCATCTCTCATCATCTCTGTTTAACATGTAACATTTTGTTTGATTTGTGCAGCTAAAGGTAAAACAATGTCAGAAGTCTGATTATTTATTGGTAAAGACCCAGAGCTTTGTAACCAAAAGAGAGCTGCTAGTTCCAAATAAGCTGCTGGCTTCAGCAATATATATTTAATAAAGCCGACAGCTTAAATCTTTTTATCTCACTTTTGGCAAAAATAACTTGGAATAGTTCCCAAAATGTAAATTCTATTTATTAATCACAGACATTACAGCTATCACGTTCTCACGACAGAAGAATGTTTTCCTCTCCATAGAGGTATATAAAATTCAGAGATTCTGATGTAATAAATGCAATACAAATTGCAGAAAATCTTGCTATCTACAAGTATTTGTAATGGCAATTAAAGCGTCTTTGATTTAAAATGGCCAAAATCAATCAATGGTCTACCTTTATTCAGACATTTGTACACATCATGCTCCACATCACATCAGTTGTTTTGGCTTTTATACTTCACGTCGATTGACGATTTGTTGCTTAAAAGCCTCATTTACATTTTTATGTGAACGTGGAAGCGTTTGATCAAATCGTGCAAATGGTTCCTCTCTTGTTCTGGTTTGAGTTCAGTGTTCAATGATGCAAATAAACTCATGGTTCTCTTGACTGAGTTTGTGCCCTCAAGTAAATTTTGTATTTTCCGTAGTGTTTACAGCCCAGCTCAGTCTTCTGTTCCTAACACAGTGAACACTTTTGGTCCTCCAACCGTTGCATGACAGTGTACAGAGTCCCAGATGATGGCATTTTGTTTGTTGTTGGCCTTCTGCTGTAAATGTAACACTGTTTACACTTAGTGGTTATTGAATGAAGTACAGTAAATCATTTGCTGCTCACCAATGAACATGAAAGTTAGGTTATTTTAATTATTTACATGGAGGTCTTCAGATGAAAACTGTGTGTGAAATGACCAGAGATTTGTATTAATATCTTCCAGGTGAAAAATGCAGTTGCTCGTGAGCTTCCTTTCTGTTTGTGACTGTAATGTTATTAAGTGCATAAACAGAGACTCTGTGTCAGGCACTGGGTTACGCACTATTTTTGAAATGTTTGATTCTGTCCATCCTCGTCTGACTAAATTAAAATAAAATCAATATGTTAATTCAAGGGAGAATGCTATTGAACTGCATCATAACCTTTTGACACAGTGTTGCTGAAAATGACAAGTGAATCCAAAGACATTTCCGCACGCGGGAGAAAACAGCCGGCCTCAATCCGATTTGAGCGCTTCCAGCACTGGCTGTGGCACCCTGTTCACGTAGTACTCGTGGTTATGTAGCGTGGCGAGAACACCAGCAGAGTTCATGAGCTTCACGTCAGCATCATAACGGTATGCATTTCCATACATGTCCGTCAGTTTACCTGCATGAGAAAAAGAGGTCGTTCTAAGGCGTTCTTAAATGTAAAGAATGAGAATAAAACAGGTGCTGCATGGATGTAACACAAAATATAATTTATCACGAATAAGATTCAGTTTCAGTTGTACCTCCAACAGCATGCAGGATCGCCTCAGGCGCACAAGTATCCCACTTCTTGCACCCTGGACTAGCAAAAACATAAGCCGATGCCTTTCCCTCAAGCAGCTGGATTATCTGCAGAGGGGATTAATAGAGTCAATCAACAAAGTTAAATTATATTTTTTCTGACTTTTCTTATTGTTGTAATGACAATCAAATGCATTTTTAAAAGGCTAAATATCTAAAGGGTTTAGGTTAGGATTGCAGCACACCCAGCAGCAGATTTGTGATACAGGTTTTACTAAAAACAAATGGTTGCTGTAGCCTATATCCTGAGATGCTCCGTATCGACTCACCTTGTTTCCAGCACCGCCCACTCTTATAACTTCATGAGGCTCCATGGCATTAACGCAGTCTGTTACCACCTTGTTGCTATGGGAACGGGTTGTAGTGACAATTCGTCTATCACCTGGAACTTCCTGCAGCTGGCATCCAAAGGCACCCAGTCCCACTATTCCCCACATGGTTCTTCCTAAATCTGCACCTGCTCCGAGCTAAAGGAAGAACACCACGAGTCAGCAAGCTTCAGAAGCGCAGCTGTGGATTATTTACTTTGCTTTTTGTACCTGGTAGTTGTAGAAAGGTTGGTTGATGATGCCTGCGATTGCTCGTCCTCCATATGCAACACCAATGAGCACTGTCACATTGTCCAGGAGCCCTGAAGTCAGAAAGCAGGCAAATGTTAGGCAGGAGTATTTCAATTGTTGTAATGCCCTTTCTCTCACAAATAAGTATTTATGATGTGGCCAAAGTTATTAGTCGTCTACACAGCCATGTTTTATCTGTGGTTTTTCATACAGAAAGCTGTGCTGTAAGTCAGAGAAGTGTCCGGCCCTTTCTTTGGTATCTGGGCTACACCTTGGAGATGGAGACACCTCGACGCTGGGGTCAACAGAGAGAGAATCAGAAAACATAGAGAGCTCGAGCAGGGATACTCAAAGGGGAGAGGCAAAAATATGAAAGTGAAAGCTACACAGAAAACAACCCAACAAATTGGGGCACAGAGAGCATTCTGAAACCACCTACAAAAACACTTCCATGCTTAGATTAAAGTCTGGCTGCAGTGAAAAGAGGCTGTGGCTGTAATTGTGCAGTCACCACAATGCTGAACATACTGTGCTTATAAAGAGGAACCAGAGCACATATTCATGACACACAGCAGAATATGGATCTTAGAAGTGTACCAGAAAAACCTACCCTCTGTATATTCCTTTGTGCCATCGAGGGGATCTACCCACACAACTAGCTGAAATATAAATATGAAATATCAATTCACAGTAAGTAGATTCACACTATTAAACCAATTTTAACAAGAAGATATATGAAAATGCTTCTTAATCAGATGATAAATTTAGTTTACTTTTACTAACTATTTCAATTACTGAGTATGCAGGTTCTTACATCTTCTTCTTTCAATGCGCAAAACTCTTCTGGACAGCTTTTCTGAAGGATTTCCTCTGCCTGGCGATTCTCGATAAGATCGTCCGGTACCTCTTCAGCTGGAAGCTCCTATGAATGGGAAACACATGTTGCAGAAAGGATTGTTTGTTCTTTGTAATGTTTTAGACCTGAATAACTCATATGACTTGTGAAAGTAGCTGTCCATTCACTCACCTCCTCTCCTATGAGGGTGATTTTGGGAAAACGTCTGGACAGTGATGCACAAATGCTCTGTTGTGCAAGTCTGTCTGCTAGCGTCTGCAGATCATTCGCTCCAGTCTGCATTATGGTACAAACAGAAATGAAAAAATATTCAAATTTTGTTTGGTTTCTGTTTGAATATCTTTTTTTTTTATAGTTCTGCCAATATTTCAAGATGGAATATAAATGGTACCACCTTTTCCACAATGCCAAGTTCTCCACTGTGAAGCACCTTCCTAACAATGGCCCCGGCCTTCTCAGCCACCTTGTAGGCAGACGCCACCAACCGCATCACCACAGCTGGATTTCCAGACATTGCTAGTTGATTAATCTATGGAAGATATTTAAAAAAATTACCATGATAATCATTAAAAAACAATCTTGCTAAACAACCTGGGGAGAAAAAAATTGCACTCCTATACCAAACTGAATTAATGTTAAAGCAAGCAGTCAAAAGCAGTTAAAAAACACAAAATAGATTAACAGAGCAACATGCAGAACTCCATTGTTGACCATTTTAGGTCAAAAACTTTCCATGCATCAGCCAAATGTTGAACACAGATATATTTCTTGAAAAGCATGGTTGTTGACCATGACACCACTCAGGTATTGACTCAAGGTAAGGTAAGCGTGTAACTGGTTTGGAAGTTGAACGTTAAACCCTCCTTTTGTAAGTCGCTTTGGATAAAAGCATCGGCCAAAAGCATAAATGTCTCAATGTTAAGTACTTTGTTATTACACTAGAGCCATTCTGTGCCTCAAGTACCCACTTGAGCAAAGTTAAGGCAGCCAGTCAAGAGGCATAAATAGTGTCATTCAGCAAGTAGGTTTTCAAAAACCAGCTGGAAGTGGTGCAAATATGCAGACTTTTGGATCAAAAACAGTGTGACTGTTTAAAACATATGCCTTATAATTTTTTGAATAATATGCAGTTTAAATGGAGTGTACAATTTGATATGCTGTGCAACCCCATCAACTGCCACCCCAAACTTACAAAAAAAAACATCTTATTTACAGTGAGGTGCTTTAAAGACAGAGCTGAAGCCCAACTGAAATAGCAGGATCTCTCAGTTTCATCCAAAGATCATCCTTTTCTCAAGGTCTACTTATCTAAACCTGAGCTGCAGGGACAACTCCTGCATCTTTTACTTCATTCCCTGAATGCTATATCTGGGGGTAAATAAACATATAAAACGCGCAGCTACACAGTAATGAAGAGTAGCTAAGTATTGAAATAAATCAATGTGATGTTACATCGTGTGGTTACGGATGCTTAACAAAGACAAATGAGTGGATTCATACCACTATTTAGTACACATGCGGTTTTACAGTTTTCTCAAAGCGTTATGCACAGAATTCTCCCAAATATTTTTTAAAGCAGTTCCATAATTAAAGAGTTTTATACACCACTTAAAGAATAACTAGCTAACCTCTGAAATTCAGGCTAAATAGCTCGCACGCTAGGGTTACTAGCTAAAAGTTTAATAAAAAAAATAAACAAAACAGACGATACGAAGTGGGGTGAATACTTACCAATAACCACTACAAAGATTTTGGAAATGTGACAGACTTTTGTGGGAAAGTGAAGTCAAACGATAGCTCCTACTATGAAGTCAACAGACAATGTTAGCTAGAAGAGTAGCCGGATCTAGTATTCAGTGAGGTTTGTTCTCTACAGACACGTTTATCAAGGGTTAAAAGGACTTTGACACCGGCTAAGATACTGTAGTGTCTTTCATATTTGTAGTGTACCACACTATCGGACAAAGAATGAAAATAAAGTTGTCAAACTGCTTTGGAGCCAATGCGGAAGAAGACGGAGGTGAACTGTTTTGGTGTTTGTGCGAACAGAAAGCACGTCGCGTTCAGGAAAAGTACCGCGGGTCCAAATGTCCGTCGATTTCATTCAAGGAAATAAAATAATCAGAGAGATCATAAAGTTCTGCAATATGTGAATAGATAACTAATTGGGAAACATTGTTCAAGAGCTTAACTTATCATCTTAGCATGGAAGAGATAATTCCCAGTTTTGCACAAATAGTTGTCCTTTTTCATTTAAATATTTATTATCTTAATGTTATCTTGTTATAAGTTTTATATTCATCGTTTAAAAAAATTATTGAAAATAAATCTTTCCCTACAATTCATTTTAGGAATTTGTCAAATGTTTCATGAAACACTAGGCCATCATAAAGATCACTAAGAATTGTGTTGAGACACACACAAAAACATTTTAAATGCGTTTCAAATCTCTATGATTTGTATCAAGGAATCATCTCTATTATTTAAATAAAAGAGGTCATCAACGCCTCGGCAGCTGAGCTCTTGTTTTCCATCTTTTACCTACTATTGCAGAAAACTTGTTCGTGTTCAGAATTATTTCAAATGTAGTTATTTAGCCAATTACCTATTTTGTGCTTGATGGTTACAACTATAATGGACATATATCATAACAATGATTAATTTCCACTACCTTAAGCAAGTGCCCTGTGTGTCTGTGGCACAAATTAAATAAAAAAAAGAGGAATAAAACAATGCGTAGACAAATTCAAATTTAATATGTTATATAGAAAAATGAAACCTCAAACTAGAGCATATTTCTGGACAAAATGAACATTTTTAACAAAGATTTATGACTATTCACTATATATGGCACAATAATTTATCTGTTAGCCAGAGGTCTGTACCCCATCTCCCCCTCCAGCTGTTCAGCAGTGAGGGCGCCCAGCAGGGGCTGACAGTCTGGGTTGAAGACAGAATAGGCGCTGAGTTCTCCAGGATTTCGGGGAGCGGGGCTGCGGAGTCCTTCGTAGAGCCAGTAAAAGAGGGAGATGACAAAGAAGGGCAGGCCGAACTCCAGTTCAACAAACAGACCCAGGAGAACCAACCACAGCAGCACTTTCAACAAGATGAGGTTTGAGAGGACGAGCTGCCTGGAAGCCAGCCATCTTCCCAAACTGCTGTCAAGCAGCCAGTCTCTGCCGTCCTAAAGAGAAGACAAAGGAGAAAAAACAGTGGGAGAAACATAAAATGAATCCACATTGTTTCATAAAACAACACAATTAATCTCTAACCCAAACCAGATACTTAATAACCCAACCTCACTCTGACAGAAGGTGTGGAGCAAATAAATGATTCAGACTAATGTCAAATGCATTTATATCAGAAGTCTTTTTAAGAGCAAAACTGTATTGAAGGGTGACAAGGTGACAACACACATTTGACAAAAAATGAACACATTCAATTTAAGAACACTTAAATGGGAACAGAATATTTCGTATTTCATATATTTAATACATCAGCAGTTTCATACAACCCATTCTTCATTGTTTGAGAGTGAAATGACTAGTTTTTGGTGTCAAAATGACGACAGTTAATCTGTGAAGGTTTCCATTCGAGTGGGACTTCTTACCCTCGGCTGACAGCGGTCAGCAGCAGGTTTGTTGTCCTGTCTCCTCTCTGTCGGTGAACCGTCAGCCATGTCAGGCCCAGCAGCTGTGTCCGCCTTTGCTTTTTCTCTGCATTCAGTCCCAGCAGCTTCGCTCTTCATGACAGTTTTTTCAGACTGTCGCCGGGCTCTGAACTCTGCGAGTTTCTGCTCCATCGAAACTAAAACTCTTCTACCTATCCAATCAAAAAGTCTTTCACTAAAGTCATTTAACAATGTTTCGGCGTAAGTAAATGGCGGCTTTTCACGTTAACGTCCACGTTTTAGACATGTTGAGTGAGTTTTCAGGTTTACATGCTAGCAAGGTGTTTATTTACGTATTGCCAGAAAGCAGAAAGCGGTGTCGCAAAGACCCTCCCACTGTCGTAGCCGCTGTTGGTTTTCGGCATTTTCACAGCCTTGTTATTAGCTTTGCGTTTCTTCATCAGTGGTAAGCTTACAAACGTTTTCAACATTGTGTTCTTTAGTTCATTGTTTCTGGAAAGTATTTAATACGGGTTCTTTCGCCATCGATGTGCACCACTTAGGACACAGCTAGTTTGCGTTACATTTTAAGTTATTGATAGAAAGAAAACGCTCGATCTCCAACTCATCACATCCTCCTCATTTCTATGGTTTTCTTGATTGGATTAATTGGTGCATTTTTAAAAATCCTATACATTTCATATTACTTTTAGTTTGCTCGGACTGAGGTCTTGCGATAAACGTAAATGTCCGGGTTTGAATCCATTTGTCTAATATTTTCTGTATAATGGGATTGTACTGTAGTGCTTTTTATGCAAAATAAAAAATATATACTTTAAGTTAATGTTACATCAAATTGATTCAGTGCATCTATAGAAAGCCTTTGACATTTTTAAATGAATAGATTGAATGTGGCCACTCCACACATGGATAAACAAACTACCCTTAATGACTAACAGTCAACTCTTCACTTGCTGTGGTAACTTCCTTCTGCATCAGCCTTCTCCTGTTTACAGTAGTTTAATTTGGTCCACTGTGACATCCTGAGTACCATTTGTTGTCTTCTTTTCTTCTGCAGAAATGGCCTCAGCTCCAGCACAGCAGCCCACTCTGACTGTTGAACAGACCAGAGGTAGTTCCCATTTGGTTGTACAGATATAGCAGATATATCCAGATAATTACAGTACTGTCTAATAAAACTATGAGGTGTTCCTTAACTTTTGAGGACATTCTGTAATTGCTTTTTAGGTTATTTGGGAAAATGAAATAGCGTGTCTCTTTCTTTTCTTCCACAGTGGTTTTGAGTGAGGTGATCCAGGCCTTCTCTGTACCAGAGAATGCTGTACGGATGGAGGAGGCTCGAGAGAGTGCGTGCAATGACATGGGCAAGATGCTGCAGCTTGTGCTCCCTGTGGCCACTCAGATTCAGCAGGAGGTTATCAAAGCTTACGGATTCAACAACGAGGGAGAAGGTGTGCTTTTTGATGTCATAGGAATACTCTGACATCTCTTAACCAACCACTTTGTACACACATTGATCAATGATTACTATCACATAGAAACATTTTGAATTTTGCTTACTTTATATGAAACATACATTATGGTTATCTTAAATCTCTTTACATTGTTCTATAACAAATTGCCACTGGGTCATTTAAAAAAATCGAGAAAAATGATATATGATTAAATGTATGTAGAATGACCTTAGTTTTTAGAGACGTTAAACTATTCATGACATTTAAACATGTGTACTTTACATTTAGAGTTTAACACTTCTGCACAGTCCTGTGCTTATAGTGAATGTTATAGAACCTTGAAAAAGCTTGTTTTTCGTGGACGCTAACTTGCATTGCTCCTTCTTCCTTCACAGGGGTCTTAAAATTTGCCCGACTAGTCAAGATGTATGAAACACAGGATCCTGAAATTGCAGCAATGTCTGCAAAACTGAAGTCTCTTCTGTTGCCACCCCTTTCCACGCCACCTATAGGAGGTGCCATTCCCGCGTCATAGAGCCGCTCACATCGCAGCATCAAATGCAAGAATTCTTTCATTTATTGCTATAGATAGACTTACGATCATATTTTTGGGGGAGATGTCTTTGTAGAAACGTGAGAGCTGCCAATTCATTGAATCCATCCTTACAAATTCTCATGTAACTATTAATATTAACTTTTATTTATTTGTTACATTTTACTCTGTAACCACTTTCCTTTCTTTCTCTAAAAGTCCCTTTTCTTTTAAAGACCTTTTTTAAAGAATTTTATATACTGCCATTTGTCTGTTTTGTTATACTGTAAAATTAAAGGTTTTCTCTTAATTTGTGTCACATGGAGATAAATGTGGAAAAGTTGGGGAAAGTTTGGTTTTCATGTATGTACTTTATTAATATATTAGGTATTCATCCATTCACCATATATTAAAAAAAACAATTGCACACTTTTACATATATAATATAAATGTCTCAAAAGGCAAGCCTTAGCTGTGTTTATGGTAAAACATGACAACAATAACAAACCAAAAAAAAGAGTACATGTCTGCTGTCTCTCTCTATTTGGTGTTTTAGTCTGTATGCATGCACATGAAGACAGTGTTGGCAAGAGAGCTACATAAAAAGTTTTCATGAAGACAAAATGACTCAGACGCTGAAAAATTCCAATTAAAATGCTACAGAACTATATTTACATGAAAGTGCTCCTTTAGTGTCTTTTAAAACTCAGTGCAAATCCAACACACTTGTCACCCAGTGATGTGACCGCAACACGGAAGTAGCTGTTGAGCAGGTCATTTTTCTCATCGACAGTACATGTAGATTTCCGTTTTGCATGTTACCCCAGCAGCTGTTCAGATCCAGTGTAATTTCTGTGACAGTTTTAAAAAAGTGCTCCAAGAGTGGGACTTTTGTTAGCTTCTTCCACCAAGAGACTGAGTCTTAAGAGTAGCTTCATTTATCCATAAAATCACTGTGTTAACACTGATACTGAAGACATATTTAGAATCCTGGATTATGACTTCAATGTATGCAGAGTTATATTTTGAAAGTCCTTTAGTTCCTGATTTCCCATAAATGCAAAGAGGAGAGGGGCAGGATGGTTGCTTCACATCTCAAAGTGACGAAAAATACTTTCGACATATCCCAGCACCCTCTGCCAGTCTGGTCCCTCTGCCTTCAGCATCTCCTCCACCGTCTGGCACATGATTCATAAAAAGTTTAAGGTAGTGAGACGAAAATGCTGTCCATACTTTAAAAATACATTCATTACTTTTTTTTTTGTACTTTTGTGCAAACAGAAAGGCAAAACAAAAGCAGGCCTTAGGCTTGAATCCCATCATAAAGCCAAAAAAAGGTTTTGGTTCAATTTGAGAAATCTATCAGATTTTCAGATAAATGTCTCACCAGTGCCGCTCTGATTCCCACTTCCTCACCAGTCTTAAAAGCAAGATCCAGGTTTTCCTTCTGTTAAAAACAACAGGCACAGGTTTATATCAACTCAACATACACATTATTACCAACTTTGATGATTAATAATTAGTTTGTGAATGTGGTCATTTACTTGTTTGACTATATTTAGGATTTTATATCCAACTACAAATAGTTGAATAGATAGCCGATCCTTATTGTCAAAAGTCTTTCAGTGGAGTAATTTGAACTCCACTGTAGTTCCTTTTCAGCACAGCCGGAGTCCAGATATGTTTTCAGAGCTGCTCTTTTGTCAGCAAATTAATAGAAACCTATCCGGCTGAAAGTTTTTGATGAGAGATAGAAAAGAAGGAATTTGGGGTACAGATCTACATAGGTTTCCACTAAACAGAGAAACGGCCTTGGCAGATGGATGTTCTGTGGTCTCGGAAACTCCTTTATGCATGCATTGCTACTCTTCACCTTGTCAGCTGGACTGAGGCTGTCGTACGGGATGCGGTCCGGTACATAGGTGTGATAAACGGCACAGAACGCCAAACCGTCCTCCCAGCTGCTGCTGAAGTTGGTAATCTCAATATTCTGTTGCACGGCAGCAAAAAACAAATCAGTGAGATATCCAACTGAAATTTCACGGGGATGTCGAAGATCTCTCCTCTAACCTTGTAACCTTGGGTCTGACTTTGGCACCAGCGCAGCAGGGAGTTTCTTCTGGAGCCACCATGGCGCCTCAGCAGGGCACTGAAGCCATCCTGTGGTCTGCAAGGGAAGAAAACATTTGAGCTTTTTGTTCATTATTCACTTAAGACTGATATGAATTACACATTCCTCTATATTTTTCAAAAATTGCATTGAATGACATTTAATGGGAAACCTCTCCTTCACTCAGATTTAATAAGCAGGAATTCCTCTATCAACAAGTAAAAAGGAAATAGGCTCTCACTTGATCAAATCTGAGCTCTGATCGTCTTCCTGTTTTCCTGCAAAACACAAATATAGCCAGAGTCATACAACTGCATTCTTTAGCTGTAAAAAAACACAAAAACAGATTCAAGTGTTGGCAAATTTAAGCTGACCCATATAGAAGCTGGACCAGCTGTCCTGCCTCTTTAAAACGCTGTCCATTCTCCCCTTTGTCGGCTCCTCTTTCTGGGGGTGTTAAATATCAGAAATGACTGAGTGTGAACAGGATGACTTTTTAAAGCATCCTTAGATTGCATATAATCTATCTGCCCAGCATGCAGTACCTTGCATAATGGCAACGTTGTACTCAAGTTTTTGGAATTTCCATTTTGACTGGGGGAGTCAGTGTGAAGCGGAATACGAGAGAGACTCCTGCAAGACAGGAAAAAGGCACGTTTGGAAAGATTTTTTTATATGAGCACAGATCAGAAAATTATGCACAGACAGGAAAACGACCTTTAAAAACTACTTTAGCTTTAACATTTACTTAACTGTGCACACGAATCAAAGTCATTTGTTTTTTCTCATTGACTGCCAAATCTGTATGTTCCTATACTGTATTACCATTTTTGAATTTCAGAACACAGTTAAGTTACCACGTACCACACAGATGATTATAATCAGGACTTGTTATCAAAGTTTTTCCAGGAGAAAATACAATAGGACCTCCAAAGAATAACAACAACTAGTAAACTTTTTAAAAGGAATGTTCCTTTGCATTTTAATTGACTCACCAAGATCTTTCAGACAGCATCACAATCTTTCTTAGATCTTTATGTCCACGACCCTCCTCTTTCTTTTTCTCAAGAGCAGCCAGACTACGAATATATCCCTCTGCCACCCCCTTTCCTGATAGCAGCATGTTTCCCTGTCCAGTCTCCTCCTTTTCAGGATCATGAGCTCCACTGTCGTTGACTGAATCCTGATTTGCATTGTTCTCATCTTTATCTTCAGATTCACTGATAGATTTCTGTGTTTCAACCCCCTGCTCCTCATCTGGTTGATGTTGGTCTGCCTGTTGGTCAGTTTGCTCATCTTTCAAGCTGCAGATGCTCCTCAGAATATCCAGCTCTGCTCGCTCTTGCTGCAGCTTCTCCGTGAGTTCACTCAGCTTGCGGCAGACGCCACTGTGCTCATGTCTCAGATTGTCCAGCTCTCGCTCCATCTCCCGCTGTCTGCTGAGGGCCTGAGCCAGCTGCTCCTCCACCGCTCTGTGACTCTCCTGGAGCAAACCGAGCGCCTGCTCCGACTCGACCCGCAGTCGGTCGGCCACGGACACCGCAACCTGCAGGTCACACTGGAACTGATTCCACTCCAGCCGCTCTGTCTGGGAACAGAATAAATGCTGTAACCTCAAATTAAAAGCCATTCTCTGTATTAGCACTGTTCTCAGTATGGCTCCATTACTTTTGGAACACCAAATTATTTGTTTTTATGCAACCAATGCTCATATTTTAGTGCTGCCAAAGTCCCGTAACCATGAAATGTGCTGCATATTTTCTGTTACAAATAACATCCTTTTGGATTGTGAACAGGGGATGTTCTGAACTGCAGTTTCAACTCACCCTGTTGGTCTCACGGAGTGTGTCCAAATCTTCAACCAGTTCTTCTCTCTCAGTTATCAAACGCCTGAGCAGATCTGATGGGTCGAAAAGTAAATGACTCAAAACCAGATTAAAGACCGGCGGCAGAGCTATGTTTTCCTGAGAGATACCATCTTTCATGGAAAAACATTCAATAAGTGAAATGAAAACAGGAACAGTCATTAACTGCTTTACATACCAATCAGTGACAATATTTATGAACAATCGGGATCTGAATTGGCATTAGGAGTTTTAAAAACCCAACAGCATGTGCAGATTTGATGTGTTTAAGATCATCCTAATGTAGGTGTGACCCTTCTTAAAGACATTTTTTCTTCTATCAGCATTTCCACTGAATCTAATATTTCCCCTCCCAGTAAAAGATTTCTTTGGTTGTTGCTTAAAATCCCAACCAAAGTATTCAAACCACCTTCGTATTGTCGGAGTCAGAGAAGAATTAGATTAATAAAGAACCGATTAAAGGAAATATCTGTGCAGGTTTTGCTGATTGCAATATACATTTAGGAAGATTTAAACATCTTGACATTTGGTTGCTTGTCTTGCTGGCTTACAAGATATCATATTGTTTTTTCTGGAGCTACTTTTAACTGCAAAAGCTCAAGTGAGGAAACATCTTTCCTTGCCCTGTTCTTACTCATTCCTTCATTGTGGGCATCAGTTGTTTTAATTTTCAAAGTTGCCAATTAAATGCTTAAAGGAGCTCATGACAGCTGAGTGCCAGAGTGTAAACATTTTGAATTAAGGAGTTTTTACTACACGGTCTTACCGACATTTCTGTTTATTATTTAGACACTGAACTTTTCCCAATTACTTCGCTTATCACAGAGTCTGACGAGGATAACTCTGAGATCCCTTTAAGCTGTTCAATGGGACGAGAAAAGGCAAACTGTGACAGCTTACCTACTGCTCCTGCCGTGATGTCAGTACTGGGTGTCAGACCAAGCGAGGCTCCGTAGTGCTCCATCAGACTGGCCAACACCAAGGTCATCTCCTCTCCAGCCCTCTCTGCTGTAGCCTCGTGCTCCATTCCGCTATCTCTCTCCTGCCAGCTCTGCTCTGAAGGCGATCCTCTGGACAGAGGCAACGACGCCGGACTGTCCGGACTGACCATGGCCTTGTGTCTCCCTCCTGTAACGCTGTCTGAGGAGGCAGTGCTGTCCACGCTGATCACAGCCCACTCTGAGGGAGAGGACACTTTCTGCGTCCAGTTTGCGGGTGGGGGGGTGGTGGAGGGGGTGGTGCTGCCGGCTGGTGATGGAGTCTGTGCCTTATCGGGGGAAGCTGCAGTGGGTAAGGCCATGGCAGCCAGCTCTGCCTCTGAGGGTGACGAAGGAGGTGTGTGGAAGAAATCTAAAGGGGATCCTTGGGATGAAAAAAAAAAGAGTTAAAACAAAAAGGCTACAGTGTCCTTAGCTTGAAAAAGCTCAAACATGTCAGTTGAAAAAGGTGCTAAGCCCCTCTCCTCAGTGTCCTGTGTGCAGATGTAAGCAGTCAGTGTCCACTCCCTTTTTTACTATCCCGGGCTGACTGATGCAGCAAAAAGCCTCTCCTGCAAATATCTTGGCAGGGAAAGGCACACTGTTCCCCCAAGAGGCGAGATAAAAGAGGAGAGCTTGTTTTCTCCCAACTACTAACAGCTGCTCTGACTGCTACCGGAAAGGCACTTCATTCATCATTAGGTGTGCAAGAATCCTGCAGAACCTTTGAATTTCCAAAAAGACATTCCTAAAATTCCATGAATTTACAGCTTTCACACTGGAGTTTGACACGTGCTTCACTGAAAAGCATTTTGCGTGATGAAGATCTTATCTAATCTGTGGTGTGCATATTTTGGCAAGCTAAGGGGAAATGTCCAGCTGTTTGACAGATCTTTTTCTTCTTCCCCTCCTTGTCCTTGTGCTGTAGAGTAAGATTCTGCAGACTCATCAGTTCCCCGGCAGCAGTATGATTTCTGTGAGGCTGCTGCAGTGGAGCTATGCTCCTCTTCTATCCTGAACCCACTTCTTTTTTTTTAATACATTTATTTATTTAATTTTATTTACACTTAATGTGTATTTTCAGATTATACAATATGTCTAAAAAATGTAATCTGTATAGCTATTTAAATCAGAAATGGTGGTCATCACAGTGTACGAGAAAAAATATATTGATGAATAAATATAAATCTGTCTTTATTCATTGAATGGAAGCAAAACTACTGTATGTGAAATACCTGTAGGGACATAGTTGTCTTTGCCAGTGTGGTTACCCATGATCCACTTGGGATGGGCTGGGTCTCTCGCCAGGCCGCCTCTGTCGTCCTTCACTCTCTCCTCCGTCTTGCAGACCGTCTGTTGGGTCAGTGCAACAAGGCAATAAACCTGCATTATTCACCAGAATGACTCACTGCTGAACTTTTGATCTGAAAGAGTGAGCTGTGCAAGCTCTCTGGCTCTTTTTTGTTTTGTTTTTTGTTCTAATGAAATCTATGATGCAAAAATGTTTAACCCCAGAGGCGGAACATGTATGTTTAGACCAATTTCTTTTTTATAATTTCAAAATAAACATTGTCAATAACAGAGACTTTCTGTTGTTTTCACTGTGTTGATGGTTTTTACAGTCAGCAATCAACACTTGTTTGTCACAGAAAACCCCAGAATGTGCCTTACAGCACTTCATTGATGAGATATTGATCATATCCACACTAAGACGATTCCCTTTGCTTAAGACCAAGGTCCACCAACCTACTAATCCATTTAATCTTGCCAAGGGTTTCAATTAATAACAGATGCCCTCTACTTAGATATGATACCCTTCGAGAATAGGCCTGTAATTGCATTTATTTGGCACATAACTCATTGCACAGGATGATCCAAAATTTATTTTTAATTCAACAACATGTCCATGCTGTTTTTACAAATCCAATTCAAAACAGCACGTCTCACGCTCCCCTCAACTACACGCAAATAACATTTCTTCTATCCCACAGGAGGCTTAATCTGCTCGGCTGGTGGCTGAAGTTTGGAGCATGGTTCCCTTCTTTTTCCCCTCTTTTTCTAATGACCAATCCGTAGTCTTTCAGGGGGGGGGGGTTGGTAACATTTTACAGAAGAGCTAGCAGGTTATAGCGAGTTTGGAATCCGACCGGCTACCTTGCACAAAGCAGAAAAACGCAAGGCTGATTCATCCTACCTGCTCAGGCTGTCAGCTGGAGGCTGTCCAGTCTGGTGTCCGGCTGTCGGTGGGTTCCTTCTCCGGTTGTCTAGGGCTTCTTCCCGGAGTGCCCTTCGTCCCTTAACCCAAATTCACCACCAGACACGCGTCGACCCACAGACATTTTCGAGTATTTTTGTCCGGTAAACCATATCCACCGCGGTATCAGAAAATCAAAAGGCAGACACCATCTATAACTTGAATCCAGTTGATGTCCAACACGGCTGCTTCGCCTTTAAATCCAATGCGACAAAAAGCGAAGGAGGCAGAAAAGTGGTTGCGCAGCAGCTACTTGCATAAACGATATGACGGTTCATAATGACATTATCCAGAACAATACGTTTAAAAAAAAAAAAAGAATTAAACAAGAATATTCAACAAGAAATGTGCGTAATGAGTACAACACTGGCAAATGGGAGAGCGACAGAGCTCAGAGAGTCCCAAACGCCTGGAGGCTGATTGTCTTTTGTTTAATGCAGGTGTGGTGGCAGGTAGGACTAACAGGTACGGACACTTTCACACAGTCTGCAGGTGCAGCATGTCACGCAACATTTTTGATGGCTCACTGGAGCACAAAAAGCCAAACGGGCCGAGTAATGTGCTGCAAACAGGGCATAACTTTGCTCTGTTGTCCATTAAAGTCCAGAGGTAGAGCTTCAGGTTATTCAGGCTGCCCACAAGAGAATGTGGGCACTGTGCCAAGAACCGGCACAACACATGGTACCATCCACAGCCTATGTCAGGGGTAAAGTTGTGGGGTTGCATTTTTTTTAATGGGGATAGTGCCATAACAATGAGAAAAGCAAATCCAGACTCACTTTACCAACCAAATATGAAATGTACTTTAAATCTAATTCCTTCACACAAGGAAAGAAGTGAGTAATAATAGCCAACAAAATAAATCAAGTTGAATTGTCTTGATGTGATCAGGTTTTACATAAGGTGGCCAGAGGAAAAGTCAGATGAGTGTTAGGATGAATAAGCCTGAAAATGAAAAGATTGTATTAGCAGACAGATGTATGATGCCAAAACGCATCTTAAAATGAAGACGGAGGGAATCAGATATTCTGTGTTGACTTTAAACTTTATGTCGAAAGTTGCAGAGACCAACACTGAAAAGACACATTTTCCAAGCCCTGCACTGTCCAACCTGATCTGAGAGTTCATGTGAAAAAAAATAGCCAGAAAGAAATAAGTAAGCCTGCTGATGAAGGAATTGATTTTTTCCTTGCCTTTACTTTAAAGAAGAAATATGTGCTTGTGTTTCAGCTGAGACACAGCAGCTTTTGAAACACAACGACCGTATTAGTTGTTAGTGTTATTGGGAAAGTTTCAGCACCTTGGACAGCGCCATGTGAAAATGATGATCTGGTTCCCTCTAGTGTCCACATTTACAGGGAACAGTAAAATAAACCAGAAGCAGTCCCACAGAACCTCTGAAAAAATCTGTGATCTTGGGACTTTAAAATCCATTTTATTGTATCTTCAGATCTGACCAGAATTACAGTTAGAATAAAAACATCAGAACATCATAAAAGTTTAAAGTGATAAGCAATGAAGTTCTCCACAGCAATGTTTCCTTCCTTGATGTCGTTGCTCACAGTGCAGCACCCAAATAAGATTAAATATAACAAAATGAGTATGTTTGTTAAAAGTTAATATAAATCTTTTTGTATTACCTTTTTGGAAAGAAAGATCCCAACAAACTTCCATACCAAGTGCTGAAACTAATGGTTAGAAGTCGTATAGACAATGTGTTGATTGCTTTGCGATGCCTATTCTGAATTACTTAGCATGTTAATAACAGAAGGAGTATCATCTTCTGGGCTGTGCAGTGTGAATTCCTGCATGATGTTTTCAGCTTCTGGCTGTTTTGAGCTCTTCACCCACAAGCCCCCTCCCTCCCTGACCCCAACGCCGCTCTGCACAATCAGTGTCATAATCATTCCCACTATTTCTCCTCACATTAGACCCACTCACTGTTATTACCATAAGCAGCTGGTTAAATCGCTTTTAATAACAAATGTATTCTTCAGAGGTTTGCTAAGTGCTAAGGAAAATAGGACTTGATGAATATTTAGCTCTAAGCCTTACATTGTGAAAGGCCCACGCGTGTTTGCATATGATTTGTACTTTTGCTTCTTCAACAATTGATTTGAATATAACGGACAGGATCTGATATATGTGTATAATTTCAGTGTTTATCTAAAAGAAACACGAACAAAACGTGTATTTTGTTTTTTGTTTTGTTTTTTTTAAATAAAAGAATTATGAGTTGTGAGACAGCTAGTAGTTGTTACTATTCACATCACTTCCATGCCCTATTTTATCCTGCAAACAAACAGTTAAAATGACATATTATATACAATTGATCACTTATACAATTCTATCTTCAAACAAATGAAAACTGTATCTTTGAATCCATTTTGCTTGAAACAATCGAAAATATATTTCTTGCACTCTTAGCTGCCATTTTAAGTTAGATGTACGTTTTTATTTCCAGACACTAATTTGAGGCATTGCTGTCACTAATTCGTGCACTGTCACTAATTATTTTACTGCCTTCAATAGTTTTCACCCAATTTTCGCACTTTCTTAATTTGCCTTGAGAAGTTTAACGCCGTATCTCTTACGTGGATCAATACTTGGCTTCTATAGGTGCAGGATTTGTGAAAATGGCGTCTGAAACGGGCTGCCCTCACAACAGCTGCCGAGCTCTGGGTGACCACAACATCAGTGTGTTTCAAGTCATCTCCCAAGAATGAAGTCTGCCGCAGCATCAGGACTTGCGTCGGAGAGAACAACACACGCACGCCGCCTTCATCATGGGAAACTACGACCGCTCCTCAGCAGACGTCTCTAACGAGCACAGGGATGAATATTTTCAAGAACACCAGGGGACATGATCGCCTCTCATATATTTATCTCCCGTTTACTATCGAAGAAGAAGTGACCTTCTGTGAGGGGGAAGATGTCAGCGTTGAGAAAGGTAGGAGAGGAGAGGAGACGCGCGTCGTGCATGAGCGCAGCCTGCGACGCATCTTGTTTTTGTTGTTCCTGGATTTGGCCTCAGGCGCATCCACACGAGGTTTTTTTTCAATCTGGACCACCTTAATCTCGCGTGTCACACCTGGCCAAGTGCACGAATATGCAGACCCCCCCCCCCACCCCCCGACCCCGTCCGAAGTTCTGCGCAGCTGGAATGAGTCGCTTTAATCGATGATTCACTTAATGAATGATTTTTCACCTCACAGCGCGTTCCCGTTTCCCACACCGATCAATCAACCACACGGTGATGCATGGCGTGTGGGTGAGGTGTTTGGAGAATTAGTGTGCATGTGGTTGGAGGTGGGGGGGGGGGTGATGATTTTTCCCCTGCTGAAAGGCACAGTGAATGGAGGGGACCCACTCTTTTTCTCACAAGTTTTTTTTCCCCGGTCTATGTATGCCCACATGTTACCATTGTGCTACTCCCCTCATTCAGTCAATGTGAGTGTGTGGAGTGACTCAGCTGTATTGTACTATATCTGTCATCGTCTTTTCATTTGTCACAGGTGTTACCATGGCTACCACAGACTCACTGCTGTCTTTTCTTTGAGAAGGAGTCAGGTAAGCTGTGGGAAGGGTCAGTAATTCAGTCTCAGTGAGGGGATATTGTTAAGTTTAAGAGGAACTTTTGACAAGATGTCGGTTATTTTGACGGCGTCAGAGGCATGATAGAAATAAGAGTGACGTGCTGAAGGCCCTGTCTGCGTTCTCACTGGGATGGCCACCATGTCCACAGCTGTGCATATGCAATAGCTTTAAATTTATTTTGAGGGATTGTGCCCAACTGTCTTAGTTTTCCAACCAACGACTGAACAGAAATAACTAAAAAAAATGCATTTATTGTAAAAGGTATTGTCAGTGTTATAGAATCTTCCATAAATTGCTGTAATTTAATTTGAAACTGCTTGAACATCCAAATGAGATTCATATCCAGCAACACTGAAGAAAGATCAGCCCTCTTAGTCAGTGGATGTGAATCATTGCAACTCATCTCTATTTAACACGTTTGGAGATTGTCCTCAATAATTGCCAGTGTTTAAAAATGGCTTGAATGTGAATTTTCACTTTTGCCATATGAATTCAAAATAGACCTGTGAGCATACAAATGCTTCCCAAGCTCCTCTACCTTCTTTGTTTTCCAACCGACATGCACTTTCTCAGCTTTTCCTAGGTATGAAACAGCTCTTTGCGGCACAATGGCAAGTTTTGTGCTGTTGTGCACAATGCCTGTCATATATTGGAGTCAGTCCTAAACATCTATGGGGACTGACTGAATAAAAAGGAAATATGAATTGTGTGCTAGTTTCTACTCATGTCAGACTGACAAAATATTTTTAGATAAAAGTATTTCATCAAACAGCACAACTGCCAACTTGGAAAAATCCAATCCCACAAGCTGGGGGATTATCCTTTTGGTTTCTTATGAATGAAATCCTCACAGTTTGAAGGTGTCTTTCTGTCATTGTGTTAAGTTGAACTGCTGAATGTGGCTGCCTGCGCACTGACTGAGGTTGGCTGCTTTTTGGACTAAATGTCTTTTTGCAAAAAAAAAAAAAGCCATGTGGCCATTTAAACATATTTAAAATTGGATCAAATCAAATCCTGCTTCATTTTGAATAACCTTTTGTAATCAGATATTGAAGGCAGAGCCAAGTTTTAGCAAAGGTTTATTTCAAGAAAATTAATTGTCTAGTGCTTACCGGTAACTGTTGCCAAGACTTTCTTTGCCTTTTGTACATATGCAAACTAGACTTATTATCTCTCATAAAAAAGAATAAAATACAGCTGCGGTACTCGATGCAGAAACCAAGCACTGCACACAGTTGCCATGGTATCTTGATCTGATCTTGTTCGACCTGTGGCCACTGATAAACTCTTTTTTTGTGTCAACCGAGCTCCACCCATTTGTTTGATGCGGTCAATTATTGGAGAGCCTCAGGACGAAGCATGGAATGCAAACATCAAATTTCGCATTCATCCATGAGAAACTTAATACAGCATGAACGAACTGATGAAGACTCTGGGGAAAGCTCTTTGACTTAAAATAGAATATATAAGAACTTGACATAATGGGGTGCTATGTGGTTTAGAGGTTTCATGGACATTAAACTTGGTAGAATGACACATTTCAAAAGTTCTCCAAGCATAGTTCCATGAGCTACCATAAGCTTTAGCGACAGTAGAGAAAAGAAGATTATACCAAAAGGCATAAGCACTCTGATCTTAATAACCTTCTACGTTTTTTTGAGTTACATCTGTCATGAATAGCAGACCGGAGACCATGTATGCTCACACACATATTAGGAACAGCCACTTTAGAATCGCTTCTCTTTGGACTATGGGAGGAAACCCATGGATGTACAGGAACAATGTTCCAACTGCACACAGACAGGCAACCCACTGGGATGCAGGGTAACGATTACCTGGAGTCCTGGTTTCTGGCCCTTGGACAGATGATTGAGCATTTTGAACCACAAAAAAAGTCGGTCACATGCTACCAATCGGATTAAAAATTACAAAACAAGAAGTTGAATATTAGGAATTTGAACAAAAGTGTTATAATCAAAGTCCAGGTTATATAGCTGTTGATTGAGCTATGTTAATAAGTGTCTGCTTACACTAATGGAGATTTAGACATCATTTTCTCTCAGCATGTGTGCTATAAATGCGCTAGATCCTGCTTTGAACCAAGAGTCTTGGAGAGATCCGGAGGATAGAAAGCGTGCAGAAGTGTTTAGTTTGTCATTAATTAGTTAAACTCTGCATCACTTCTTCTCTCAGCCGAAGTATGAACACAGAAAGGCATCCAAGAAAAAAAGAGCTGCAGGGGTCCACTGCCTTTTTCCTGGCATTTGGGGGAATTGCTGATGATCAAATGCTGGCTCGCATCAGTGCAAACCTCAAATACTATCCATGCCACTGTTCTGCTTTTGAAGCCAAAGGCCAAGATGATATCACAGCAGCAATCACATTTTATCCAGTTAGTTGAACTATGGTTTACCAACATGACAGTTGGAAAGAAGACTGAAATACAAAGAACCCAAAACACCCAGATTTTGACTCAGAAACGCTCACTACCCTTCCCATTGGCTCGGTAAGAACACAGTGTGCACCTGGAGTTTATCACAACCTCTGTCTTGAAAGGAATAAACTAAGAAGGCACTCGCTTGAAAAATGGCCACGAGTGCTAATCATATTGTGAAAATGCCCTTTTACGTTACAAATGAGCTGACGGTGGAGTTTCAGGCCAACCACACATAGAGATTATCAGTGAGTTAATCATGTGTGGGGTCCTGCTGTGATTTTACGGGCTTTGTCAGCACAAAGGCTTGTGATGAAGTGTGCATAGATAGAGGAACGTCTCTGCTTGTTTGATGTGCATAACCTAAATAATTGTCGGAGTTTTATCAGTTTATCACCTGCAGAACTCGCTTCTTATGCCTAAGTCAGCGTTTTCTCAAGGTTGAGGAAGAAAGTTAATGACTGTGTGGACAGAACAATTATAAAGAAAATGAAGCAAGCAAAGCTCAGCATCAGGAGCAGTGATCCTGTTCATTTTAAACATTGAATATGACCAAATTGAACATTTCAGACCTGTAAGTTCTATGATTTTGAATCAAAGTGGGATTATACCACTAGGTGGGACTGTTTGCTTTCATATCAATTCTCTGCCCCCATCCCATACAGAACAATACATGACTGCACAGTGTTTAATGGAAAAAGAAGCTAACTTATTTGGGAATGCTTTTGCTGATTTAATGCAAACAAATAAGCAGATTACAAGAGTTCTTTAACAGTTGTTCAAGAACTTCAGCACAGTTCATGCTGTTTTCACACTTTGGTAAAATGTAGATTTAGATTTCAGATATCTCTCTTAAGGTTAGATTCTGTTTGACTTAACTTTATGAATGACGGCAGGGTTATTCATAGCTAAAGAAAGAGTGAATAGTTTTAATCCATTATGATTATCTGATTTTTATCTGTTCATCTTTTATTTAAAAAAGATATGTACATGCCATTTTCTTCTTTGGTTGCAGTGGTTTTGCGTTTGCCTGCATCTATGCTTCTAAGAATATTAATTAGTCATACATTGAACCTGAAATCAATATGATCCTTTACCAATTTGTATTTCTTCCTCTCTCAGGTTGTCAGCCTTTGAATCTCTTCTTGGCTGTAGGACAGGCAGAGGTTGGTAAAGGGAAGATGACGTGAGGGGAATTTGAGGGCAGTTGAACTTTGAAATAAAATGTCTTGATGGTGTATGGGCTGTGTGGTTCTAATTAGAGGAGTGTCAGTGTTCAGCTTGATGCTGTGCAGAGTTGAAGTGGATCCGTCAGATTCTTGGCTTGTTCAGTCTTAGTTATATTTTCTATGAACTGAATGCTGCTTGAATACCCGCACATGGCATGAAAAACATGCGTGATCCCAGTGATGCAAGCAGAATCCTGACAAGGAGATGACTTCTTCCTTTTGGGTCAGAGGAGTGATGTCATCTCAGAGGAAGCGTTAGGCTGAGGTTTGATGAAGCTTGGCATTTTGTAATTGAGCACACCAGACGGATGACCACAAGCACCACTCAATATAAGGAGCAGAGCAAAGAAAAGAGATGCATAAGATGGTCACAAGCTTGGGACACGTCTGTAATAAACCCGTGATTGAAGAAAAGGGGGGGTAATGCAAAGGCTTAAAAGCAGAAAAGAGTAGAGAAAGGGCAGCATGAGTGTGCATGCTGATGGGGATGGGAGCTGCAGAATCCTGAATCCAGCAGATAGAAACTCCGTGTCCTTGTTTTGTGGTGATCTGGGGGAGCAACATGCAGCTCGCGCCGCTGCCTCGCACTGCTGCAGTGGAGGAGTAAATGCGGAGCCCAGCACTGCTCCAGGTGATCCACAGCAGCCCAGCAGACTGCTCCCTCCTCAGCCTCCCCTCTCCTCCTCTTCTTCCTTCTCCTCCTCCATCTCTACCTCTTCCTCCTCCTCCTCTTCCATCTCCTCCTCCTCCTCCTCCTCCTCCTCCTACTCCTCCTATGTCATTGCTCCATTCTTTTGAGGGCTTGGGAAAAACATAAGAAAGGAACAGAAAAACGGTGGAGAAAGCCTGCTCTCCTTCTTGGTTTCTCGTTTGTGACACACCTCTGCATGACTGCCAGCCGCTTCTCTGTCATCGTGTGAAGACACGCCGCATTAGTGCTCCAATGTCTCCGGAACGTAGATTCACCACAAGGTAAGAAGAGCCGGACTCGCCAAGGAACATGTTGCAACTCTTTTTTCCTTCCCTCTTCCTTTTTTTTTCTTACTCTTCCTCAAGACAATTCGGTGGAGCCGTTACATCCTTACATGCATGTGAATTTAACAGGTAGAAGACAAGTTGCCTCGGCAGATTAGATAACTGGGATTCTTTGCGATCGATGGAAATCACAGCTCTGAAAGCAACATATTTGGTTTCACTTTTGAAGCAAAAACACCTCTTCTCCCCAACAATTGCAGCGAACCTTACGCTCGTGTGTGCGTGTGTGAATGCTAGTGTGTAACAGAATCCAGCAGGGTGGGAAGAATTGTTCCTTATCCAGGCTTCTCGGTGGGTAGCGAATGGATTTTCATCTTGACAGTGTGGTGAAACAGCTTTTCATTGATCTTATCACAAACGTCGACAGAGTTAGTGGCTTTAAAATGACTAACACCCTGCTTTCTTTAAAGAACAGTTGATCATTATGTAATAATTTTCATGGATTCAGTTTGGCTGTAGAGGCTAGAAAAAAATCTGTCAGTTTTGTGTTCCATGTCCTCAAGAACCTTTGTTTTGTCATTAATCGATGGGGGTGGGGGTTCAAATGAAAAAAGGGGTTATTAGGGTAAAAACTGAGGGGGTGCAGGAGAACTTTCCTTCATCACTCTAATGTTGGGAAACCTGCTGAACAGCAGCTGAACAATGCAATTCTTCCTCCAGATTCTGTCAACCTTTCAATCACATACAAAATCTGAAAATGCAAATCCTGATCCTGTAAGCGACCCTTAAAAGGGTTCATCCCTTTCATCCTCCAAACATCCATTCTTCATAATGTCATGATGATATATGGAGACTGGCTGGTGCTGCAGTGATACCCAAATTCTGCATTCTGCTGTTTGACAGGGCTCCTCTTAACGACTCCGTTGAATGTGAGTGTGAGTTAGATTCTTTTCAGTGGCTTCTATATTTGCCCAGGAAAGCACGGATGAGTTTGGTATGATATGAAAGAAAAATCAAAGCACCTGTTTTAGCATGACGTTTTCATATAATTTATTTTGAAAAGCGATCACATCTCAACCCCACATAATAACTGTACAGTGATATGTTGCAGAGGACTGAAACATACTCTCAATAGCCGACATATTCCTGCACACGGAGCCAAAACCTGCTCTGGTATGCATACATGCAAGCACACCTATGCAGCTATGTGGACTGAATCTGGCCTCTTTTCTGTGCAGCAAGGTGTCTAGCTGGTCATTTGTCATGCATGGCATTTGGATTCAGAGGAAGATCTCAGAAGAGCAGAGTCTAAGCTCCTCTGAGCTCCCAAGAGGCTTTTTCTCTCTGAGATCCTCCAATAGATACGCTTGCATTCTGAAATGCTTCATTTAGCTGGGATATGAGTAGAAAGCTCTATTAGATACCCCCAAAGGCTACTGTGTGTATTACTATTGGGGCATGACTGTATTGGCCGGAGTAGCCATCATTATGACTGACTGATTTTTCTATAATGCTGCTATGCTTAAAGAAATACTATGATATTTAGCTAAATTTAAAATGGGGGCAGGAATTTGTCGGGACAGGGCCAAGATAGCTGCTTCACCACTTTTTATTCATCCATTTATTAATCTCTGCTTAATCCGTGTTTTGAGGTTTGAGCTAAAGAGGCAAAATACACTCTGGACAGGTCTGTTCGGTTCATTTCACTAATCCATTGGAAAAATAGTGTTTTTTTGTTTCATATGAAAATTACTTACAAGAAGGAGTAACTCTTTTTATTAAACCAATGTAAAAACACTATAAATATGAATGATTTTATCCCTGACAGTTAGTTTCATAGTGTTGAATTTTTTTGACAGTGCTGAGGTCAGTAGACCATGAGTGCTTTTCCCAAGTTGCTTGTCTTGATTTGGTTTGCAATGAATTTTAAGAATGATTACGTTAAACAGTAATGGCAAAAAGATAAAACCCGGTCTCTTCAGTTGTTTCTTAAATTATTCTGAATAACATAGATTTAGCCTAGCATATTTCAAACATTACCTGTAGTAATAAGGGTACGAATTCATTCATTTCAAACCCTCTTAGTCATCCCTGAAGTAGAGTGAATGGCATCATCCATGCATCAGCTATACCATTCTGCAGCTCCTCTGGTATCCTTGTGTGTGTAAGTTCTGCTCCTGCAGATCATCTAAAACTCCCTTGTTCCCCTTAAATGCTTTCTGTTAATAACATTTTGTTGACTGAAAGAGACAAACCGCAAGCAATTATTTGATACTGTTTCATAGCCGTGGTCTGCTTTGCAAACACCCCGTAGCTCAATTGTTGAATAAGTCAGTTATTTGCAGAAGCTGATGATTTTTGAGAATGAGTAAATCATGTTCTTGGAGTTTACCAGGATTTTACAATAAAAAAATAGAGTGCAATAATGATTAGAAACTGTTTTCTAAGGATGTTGCACATACAAATCATTAAAAAACACTCCCGCCAGCGACTACCGATGATTAAAATGGCTAATTTGCTGATCTAGTCCTTGTTTAAGTACTTACAGTCTATATTAAGTCATACTAGAGCTAACTCCTGATGGAATCTTTTCCTTTTTTTTTTTAACGTGAAGGTCGGGAGGTCAGGATTGAATCATTAATCTTCCATTTGGTGACAGGGCGATTCTTTGCCGTTAAAAAAACTACTATCAAATGCCTCTGAATTCTGTTGGTGAAAAGCCACATGATCATTTTAGAGCTTCTAAGTTCTCTTATCTGTGATGCTTAAACGTAATTTCAGTGGTGCATCTGTACGGTTTGCTCGAGACATAACAGGAAAGTCAAGCCAAGATGTTGGGGACAATGTTTTCTTTGTATTCCATTGAGCAAAACTTTATATATTCTTCAAGGGATGATTTTCTCATGCCAGTAGTAATCCCAGACGGCAAACATAAAATGTTTAATGTCCCTCCGATCCCTTTATTTTGATGTAGGGAACTATTGACTTCAAGTTTCCTATAGTGAGAGGATGTGAGGGTGTTGATAACATTGGTGACAGGGAATTACACTTCTCTGGGATTCCTCAAAGAGCTTTTTTGTTGATGATTCAGGATTAGGTTTTCTGTTAGCAGCTCACCTATTTAGATCTTGAAGATTCCCATCTTTTCTCTGGTTGCCACCATCTTCCATAATGAGAGTGGCACCTAGTTATTTTCACCCACTTCCTGTCACTCTTTAAAACAGTTAATTAACTAACATTTCACTCATTCAGTTCACTGACTTGCAAATCACACCAAAAGTAAACGCTGCAACCAGACTGAATGTTAGTGTTTTTCTTTAGAAATCGAGAAATGGGAACATGAAATTCAGAGTTTATTGTTCCAAAGAAATGTTTCGCTTATGTCTGTAACTGCCTGGCAGATAGCAGTCCTGTTGATGCTAAGGGCACAAGCAGATTTGAATTTTCTCATCTCAGTAGCTTTATAAAACTAGATCTTTTTTATTTTTGTGACTAAATTGGTCTCACCCCCCCTTTAAGATCTGTAGTATACTTCATTACGACATATAAGAGCAAAAACCGAGTCTTATCTCAGAATTCACTGCTTTAGTGCCAGTGACTTAAATTTTTCTTTTTCATCTGTAGATATCATTTTGCTGCAGCAGTTTCTTAGTGCCCCCAATTTAGTCTGAATGGAGAGGAGCCATAAGGAAAGAGTTTTAGTTCCCAGTTTTAATCCTGCAATTCCGTTTATTGTGCAATCCAAGTACAATACCATGTTTGGTAGCGAGTGAAGCTGTGTGGGTGTATGAGTAGCAGAGCACAGAACACAGTAGAGAGCATTCAGGGGAGTGCGCTTGATGAGCGTATTTTAGACCAACCACTGATATTGCACGCGTCATTTATTGTTTTTTACTGACAAAATGTGGGAATTAATCGAGCCCCTGTTTTGACACTTTTTTTTTCTCGAGTGAAAAAATCTTGTTGATCCTGCATAGAGCACTTTTGGGATGAATCTATACTTGTTAAAAATGTATTATTAACTTCTAGCAGTGGCTTTGTGGATTAACCTGGAATTTCTTTGAGGTATCACTTTTACGTAATATGAGCAACCTCATAGCTGCTAAATGACAGTTTGAAAGAGCCCCAGTGAAAGAATCCTCAGCACTACAACACATTTTGAAGCACATGATGCACAGTGAGAGCTACTTTTGAACTGAATCCCCTGTTCTTCTTTATTTTTTTTAAACTGAGTGCCATTAGTACTTTAATATCGGCCTAAAAATGTCCCATTTTCCAATTGTCTGTCTTTACAAAATACAAAAAGTGAAATGCTAAATGTGAGATGTCTGCGGGAAGATCAATACTAAGCAACAATGCGGCCGCATTAGTGAAGATGAAAATCAGACAAAACACATCGATCACCTAGAGGACAAAATCTTGCATTGAACTCCAGAGAGCTTCCTGGACTTCCGCACGAGGAAACCCCTTATCCAGGTGCGTTTGCGTGTGCATATACGGCAGGTGAAAAAGCTGTTGCAATTAATAATGCAATTAAATCAAGCGGCTGGTGTGTGTTGTTGCTCGGCTTCCCTAATGAGCACAGGATTCATCCTCTGTCTCTGAAAGTACACTGAACGGGATATGCTGCTCTCCAGCCTGTTTCCATGGAGATATTCAGGAGCTGTATCTTTTTTCCCCTCCTTCTGCTGTACATTCCACCAAACAGTGCTTCTTCATAAGATGGATCTGGGCCAGAGTGTACATGTGTGCGTGAGTGGGATTTAATGCTGTCTTAACAGGCGTACAGATACGTATGGTGCCATTGACGGATGTGCTTGTGCTATTGTGTGTGTGTGTGTGTGCACCAGCACCTCTTGAAGTGTGACTGAACAGTGTGTCTTCTGGTGTGTGTTGCTAATAGTAGCTGCTAATCTTGAAGCTTTAGCAAATGTGAAAGCGTGTTTGCGTTCTCTGTGTTATCAAGGCAGGATTGCACTTCACGAGCTACTATACCGTGTGTGAGCACGTGCACGTGGCGAGTCGGAGTGACAGAAAGAATCGGTGAGAGAAGTGCAAACACTGAGAGACAGAGTGATAGCTTTGCAAGAGACAAAAAGCAGAAGGTTAAAAAAGACATTCGAATGAATACGGAAAGTAATGCTTGAAACTGTGGAATGTACAATCTTATTGGGGAAGCAAAACAAACCTGCAGGATTCTTTGAGCTATATGTGTGCTATTTCAAGTGCACAGACAGTGTAAGTACTCCCATTGGGCTATAAGGGCAGAAACAGACTCCTGTGGTGACAAAGGTGACAAGTGATTCCTCGCCAGACAAAGAAGCCAACATGGGGACAGTGTGTGTCCAAAATAGCTGCGAAAAGGACCTTTCTCTCCTGACAGAATGATTCAGTACACACCTGAACAGAGAGTGCCTGCTGTAAGGTGGCCAGGGCAATCCCTGTCGCAACAGGATTTCTAATCCTGAAGCTCCGCTCTGTCAATAAGCAGCCTGTCCTCTTTGAAGGGTAAACGCTGCTCTTTGACTCATTGACCATATCTGGTCTTTTATAAATATTACCGCCAGTTTCTGTAAGTACTCATGTAGATTGTTAAACTAGGCCTTGTGCTTCTCCATCGATTATTTTCGGGGGGACTTTGAGATAGATTAAGTAGCTTTCAGCTTGCCCTAACACTGTTGGATGGATACAATGTTAAGAAATAAAAGAAAATATCAGTTTCATATTTCATTCTGGCTCTCAAATGTAATACAATATGATGAAACCGCTTGAGAACCCCTGATCTGGTTTGTGTGTCCTTTGCAGAAATGAAAAATATCCACTGATCTGGTCAGTTACCCCAAAAATTAGCATAATCATCCACCTGATACAGAGGAATATCATTTTCCTGTAGTCTTCATCTTGTCCCGCTCATTAGTTATATATATTTAAATGTAATATGTAAGAGTTTCCAGACATTATTGTTAAAAGATTTGTCGTACAAAGAGATCATGTTGATATTTCTCAAACTGTAAACTTGTACTACTGATGCTTCATGAGAGCTAAAAGCTCGATCTTATACATTTGAAGAACCACACATAGGCCAATGTCTTAGGAACAATTAACTATTGTGGGGTGAAAGTAAACAATAAGACATTTTTGATAAAACAGCACTTTTGTATTGATTAAAAAGATAAATCGGGATACAGTGTTAACTACTATTTATCTTGGCAGTACTTGTCAAAACAGCAAGGTTTCTCTGCATGCCATTATAGTGCCATTAAGAGTAACAACATGGCCAGAGAGCCTCTAAGGATTTTGGAGCCGAGAAACAATCATCTTAGTTCAGTCTTAATTGATCCTGAAGGAAATTGTTGGAAAGGACTTTTTGCCGAAGCTGAGGAAGGGAAAAATTATGGGTTGGTCTGAGAGTACTTCTTCAAAGATTTTATTAATAAAAGTAAAGTTGACTATTGGTCTGTAATTGGCTCAAATTGTCCAGTATTGAGGGCTTCCTCAAGTAATGGAATTATGATGGGGGTCTGTGATACATAATGAGTTGATAAAGATAGATAAAGATAGATATTTGATTGGACGGGTACGGAGTACAACATCTCTAACATTCAAATTGGAATAAGTTCCAACTGTCATGTGGATAATTTAGACACCCCCAGGGTTGACATTACTTCTGCAAGATTAATGGGAGAAAACAGTCTTTCATTATTTTCTAAAAGAATCTGTTGCAAGAATGTTTGTACAGCCTCATGTGTTTCTAAAATCAAAGCTATGGTGCTGCCTGCACAATCTGAAACACAAATAAAAGATATGAAAAGATAATGGTTACATGAAGCAAACATGTACACTGTTTTTGTATTTGCATTTTAATGAATAAGGAGCAAAATCAACCATTAAGTTGTAACTGGTCTGCCATCATGCATGAAATTGATTTGAGTGTGCGTTTCATATCCCCAGCAGCATACAGTGAACATCTCCATGCAGAACTCATAATAGGATTTACTGAGTGCAGCATTAGTTTGCGAAGAAACCGAGTGGCATCACACTCTGGGGAGTTTATAGGATCGGTACCATTCAGGACACGAGAGACAGTACGTGTGTGTGGACATTAAGGATAACATCACCCCACCGGCCTGATCGTTTGCTAGTGCCTTGGGACCTGCTGTGTGTTACTGGCTGGAGTCATCCGACTCACACTGGGCAGCAGTGGCTGCCAGGTGGTACTTGTCCACACAGAGAATTCATAGCGCTAATACTAATGTGCTAAACCTACATCCAGTCAGGCCAAAGGGGAACCCTGAGCACCGCAGACAGGCTAAAGGTCAGGGAGGGCATTAAAAAAAAGGTGTCCAGCAGACCTGGCGTGCACAGCTGGTAACTAATATGCTCCTTGTCATTTTTCAGCACCATGTGCGTAAATGTGTGAGGGCGTTTATACAACTTCCTCAAAAAAAACGCCTTTGCTGGTGTTCAGTTAAAGTAACCTTCAAATGCAGGTGTTTTTAACATCTAAATAACAGCATTGTACAGTCCAGACTTTATCTTTTCAGTGCAAAGCGAAGATTTATTCTAGGTAAGAAAACTATGCAGATTGCCATTGCTTTTGTTCCTGTCTTACGCAACAATGCATACTATTAAAAAAAAAATCAAACAAAAACATTCCTTTGGCTTAAATACACTCTGGAAAATCTCCAGCCAGCCTGTAATGAAAAGGCTCTGCCCACTTGGAAGCGACCGGTGTAAGAGGTTTTTACTTGACTCTCACGGGATGCTGGCATACACTGCTCTCAGCCTGGCTGAACAATAAAAAACTTGGCTCTGCACCACATCTTAAGTATTAGAGCAGAATTCTAATAACGTTGGATATTCCACCATTTAGTCCACTTAAAGGTTGTTTTTTTTTTTTTTTTAATTAACAGCTAATGCAATGGAAACACATAACAGAACAGCTTTGAGTTAACTGAAGTTTTAACAAATTAGATTTTTTAATTGGAGAGTAATCAATGCTTCAGATTACTAAACCAGAGTGCTTTTAGCAGCCTTTGCATTTTGCAGGTCATTTGAAAAGTTTTGGGTATGGCATATCTATTCATTACCACTGGAACAACAGAGACTTAGTGTGGCACAGTCAGGTGAAGACACTGACGTACTCTGTGCCCTCCTTTTTGAGCTTTTGAAATACATATTTTGGATTTAAATGCAGCAGAATAATTAAGTCAGTGCCATTAACAATTTTGAGATATTACACAGATGGTAAAGCAGCTCTGTAAAGTACTACAGCTGTAACATGACGGTGCACAAGCATCAAAGTTCAACATGGTTTGTAAAGCTGCCACCAGAGGGCAACTCAATTCCTCTGTGAAATGTTGCACAAAAGTTCTCACTTAATCCAGCAGAAAGAATATAGATTTTGCTATAAAAAGTATAATCCATCTTTATAGATTTCACATTGAGCACTCTAGAGGCCAGGCAGGTGTTTACTGTCTGTCACAATGCGTGATGACAAGCAGCAGAGCTGAGTAAAAGGCACCTCTAAGCTGTTATTTTGTCAGTCCATTGAGACGAAAAAAAGACTCCATGCTTCATGATTCTTATAATCCAGGGTCCCAGTATCCCTAACAGGATTCAGGATTGTCTTGTTTAATAGTTTAAGTCTGGTTTTGTAACATTTAGCTCCACATTTTGAAGGATACAGCTTTTTACGTCCTCACACTTCTCTATTTTATTAAAGTGTCTATTGAGTATTTTCAGTATGGATAATGATCAAGTTATTTGTTCTGTCAGTCTGTCAATCAAGAAAAAGAAAAAAACAACAACAACAAAATGTCCTAATTATCGGTAAAAGGACACTAAAATCCATATTTTGAAAATAAACTAATCATATTACCTATAAAATACTTAAAGATTCAGTTTAACAAAATATTCTGTTGTGTTTTTAATCCTTTAGGTTTGGATCGGTGTTTCTCTGAATGTTGTGACGTTATCATTTCAGGAGAAAATGACCCATTTTTTTAAAACCCGTTTTATCTGATGTGCTCAGCTCAGCCCTGAGGTCTCTGTTGTAATGAACATTTGTCTGGAACCAGAAACATAAGTGGAGTGTGCCTGTTCATTTTACTGTTAGCTTTTGTGGTCGACCTCCGTTTCTATGGTGGTGGTTTATTAGATGAGCAGAAATGAACATTTCTGAGCAGGCAATTGTAATAAAATCTGTACCTTTTATAAAACTGTGCTTGTGCAGCTAATAACTTCTCTAGAAATTTGGGTTAGATGCAGTAAATGCATGGAAGGATTAATGTTTGATAGACTTTTTGGGATTTGACATATGTGTCTGGGTTAACTGTATTTTCAACCCAGTGTCCCTACATAAACCACATACTCCTAATGTGCTTGGAAACTTGGATAGCCTGTTGATGGATCTGAGGATGGGAAAAACAATACTGCAACAATGAAAAAAAAACCCAGATGTGTTATCTCTTTCAGTGGCATTTCTATTAAAATATGTAGTTTCATTGTATTCTTTGGTTTCGTTAAAGGGAAACCTTCTGCTAAACGTCAAATGTTGAAAAAATGAGTGAGCTTTGTGTGCAGCCACGGTCAGCTGGTAGAAATATACTAAAACAGAGCCATTTAAAATAAATGAAAGATGTTATCTAGCTTCACTCTGACCAGATTTTGATACACACATCAGTAAAATCAAGTCCACAATGGGCTTTGTCTGTGGACAAGTTCAAATGGCTGAGCAGATTTACTATATGAAAAGCTGAAATATGTCCAGGTAACAGACTGTCAGTCAGTTTAGTCTCAACAATCAAGAGATGTAGGCAATATACATATCACAATTGAAAAGAAGAGTTTTCATTGAGAAAGAAGATTAAAGACCAAGTAAATGTATTTGGAGTCAAAATACCAGCAAAGGGAAAATATTTCAGTCAGCTAAATTCAAGCCTCAGGATGGCATTCTACTAAAGAAATAAGAAATCATATCTCATAAATGAAGAGCATGTCTTCTGATACAGATTATGAGTTATGAAAGCTCCTGGGCAAGTCATCGTCGAGTTATTGGTATTTATCAGTAACCCCATAAGTTGCCTGCAGACATGTCAGATGGATTTTATGTAATACGGGGCAGCACAAACCCTCTGAATCACCCTGTAAATGCTGAGTTGGATCTTACTCAGTTAATTCAAAACTGTGATATGTGAAGAGTGGTGTGGAAACGTGTGTCTGTTCTAGATATTTTTGACTGTGACTATTTCTCCTACTCAGGCTGGAGGAAATATGGCTGACTCACAGCAGCCCAGAAGCGCTTGTTTTACCTGCTGATTATCTTTACAACTGGTTTCCGTGTTGCACAAATAAAACTGCACATTCAAAGTTGCTAGCGGGAGGAAACAACAACTGTGTTTTGTACATGCGCATACGTATACAGGATGAGGTTTGTGTTTTAAATCTGAGCAATGATCATTTTAAGTGATGTGAATGCACTAAGAGGACAAAGGTGGCCGAAGAAGACATCTTGTGCACATAATCAGACACTTATTTTTGGACAGTGATTAAAGAGTGACTAAGTACGGCTAATAGTCATTTGGTGGCATGACTAACAGCATTAATTATTAGCCTGTTTGATGCATTAAATTTCTTATTCATGTAATGGTGAAAGCAAGTAGGAGGAGGGCAAATGGCACTCTGATGTTTTCACACTTTTCACATTCTTGTATTTTCTTGCCATCCAATAATATTTATTATGCATTATGGGATGAAAAAAGGATAGAAGTATTGGCTATTATATTTAGTAATTTTGCTAATCTGGAACTTCCACTACATAGAAACATCAGTGATACATTTGTTGACCTCATACCTATTGTGTGCGTATTAAAAACGAAGAACATGTCATTAGCTTCATTTAAAGTGAAATCATGCTTCTTTTAAAGTAAAGCGAGTGTGTTTTAAAAAAAAAAGAACAAATCTCAGGAACAGGTTGGATTAAAAGCAGAAAAGCTGTTTAAGTGCTTACATATGGAACAAAGTTTTGTCCCTCTTTAAACAAAAGATGAAGAAATTTCTTATCAAGACTGAATTGAATAGGAAAAATATAAAATAGGGAAACTAAGCTGATGTTGCAACAACTCCATCGGAGTCTTTAGATTTGATCTCTTATCCACAAACTACCACAGAAATGGTAATATTTCTGTGTTATTCTGCTGTATGTGATATCTCAGATGAAGAAGCAGATGACTTGCGTTTTCTCACACACTACAGGGCCGAACGCTCTTAGTCCCTTTCTGCCCTGTTCTCAATTCTCCTCTCTCTACCTTTGATGCATCATTTGCTCTCTTCCACTGCTTTCTAAGCCCGGCTAAGTGATACTTTGAGATTAATACATGGGAGGCCTCTCTGCCAGATGATGTAGTAATTGTGGCGGCTTTCTGTTGCCTAGATACACAGAGACGGCAGAGAAAACACTCAGCCAGGTCTTGCTGTCTCTGGCATCAAGACTCAGAGGGTCATTACAGTCCACCTGAATGAAAGTGTTTTGTGGGAGCTGTTGTAACTCTTGGGGCCAGATTCAACACTTCCCCTTTTTTTTCAAGTTGCTGTCATGGATCCTAAATGTACACAAATAGCTTCAATGATGCAAAATGTCCACAAGTGAGAAACTCGCTACACCTTCAAACTTTTGTCATTCTGTGTCATTCTGTGTTCAAACAGACATCCGACAGCTAGATGGGGAATCCAGCAGCCTGCTGGGATGCAGGTCAGTGTGTTCTGTGCTGGTGCGCGAGAAATGGCAAGCGGTGAGAAAGCCATAGCTCTCTAACAGTTGTGCAAGTTTATTCTCATCCTCCAGCTTTCACAAGTTGCTGTGGCAACAAAACACTGAAACTTTGTGACTTTGGCATGCATAAATATCAGATTGTTTTACTTTTTAGATAGATATCAAAAGAAACATGATTTTAGCCTGACTGTGCACTTTTCGGTCAGCAACCTTGTTTTTTTTATATCAATTTGTTAAATGACATTTGCAACTAAAGACTAATGGCGTCTGTTTGGCAGTGTTTGTGAACCCACAATTGAGAATTTGCTGTTTAAAGTTCCATTCTGCCTTTGTCATATTGACAAAACTGGAGTTGATGGGATCTTTTTGGCAAGTTGTCAGCTGACTTTACTTTGAATGTTGATCAAATTTTCTTTCTGCATTTATATAATTGGGATCATTGGGGCATGAAATGATATGCACTAATCACAGGAAACAGTTCTTGTTTCCATTTTGGTTTATTTATATGCGGTTGTGGTTGTAGGTTTAGGAACTTTGCACAGGGAAAATACATCAGGTCAGCTTTTCCTCTCGAGGTGCAGATCTCATTTAAGGAAGCTTGGCTCATTAAAGGATTAATTGTCAAATTTAGCAGCTTTTGTGCTTGCTTATGTAAATACATGGTAGACTGAATAGATTTTTTCTGAAAAACATTATGATGTGTGATTTCTTTAAATAAACTATTTTAAGTTTTAATCAACAATGTTTTTAGAAAACAACTTCCTCAAACAGCAGATGTGGTTTTTACAAAAGACTTATAAGCAAATCACACATTACATATAAGGAAACACTTATGGACAGGTTTACCTTCAAATAAACTGGACGTACATTTATGAAAACAACAGGGCAACACAAAAAATATTGGTTCAAGGAAAACATTTGACAGAAAAACATCAAGCGGCAGAATCTCCGCAAACGTTTTTCAGTAAAGCACACCCATATGATATGTCGGATGATTAATGATGGACCACGGTTTTATTGCCATCTGCTGCACCGGTCTTTGGTGATCAACCAGAGACTGCCCGCGACCTTGGGGAGATGGTTGGGCTGCCTGGGCCTGTCTGCATGACACGGACTCCCTCAGCCAGCTGTCCATTAGCTCTGCAGAAACCGTGTTGAGTCAGTGATGCCTTGCCTGGACTGTGGGTTCAGTTGTGAGACTGGCCACCATGATGCCTTTTTGTTGCTAAATAGGGCATTTTGAAGTGTTTCCTGTCTCATTAGGGGGCAGCACAGGGAATAGATGGTGGGGATGGTTAGCTGTGATATTGAAAAGGCTCATTTTACAGCTCAGTCTTGCAAGTCTACTGTGGACATTTAAAATTGAGCTTTATTTTTAATGTGACAGCAAAGAACTCTGATATTTCCAGAAACTGTCATGTGTGGAGGAAGAGCTGCTTTAGTGTCTCAGACAAACCTGCCGCTGTTCTACTTTACATTTTCATCCCACACGACAGCTTGAAACTTTCTTTACAAACTGTCACCTAGTTAGACAAGATACATAGCAGACAGGGAGGGTGACAGAGGCAATTCTTGTTCCATTTTAAAATAATTAAGCTACTGTCCTACTGCTTTAATGGCCCCTTAAATGCAGCATAATATTCCACTTATTGGCAGATTTTCATCACGTTGAGTTTATAGAGATTCAGCTGATGGGTCATGCAAGGACCACATTCTGCTTTGACACACTGGAGGTGCAATTAACTCCTAAATATATTTCAGAGAAGCAGTTTAGAGTGATATAAACCAACCTGACTACCTTCATTACTCTGGGGGGAATTAAAACTGCACTGAGCAGACATGATTCCTGTTGAGTCTCCTTTCCATCCCCCTCCTCTTCTAACAGCTTTACCTTCAGCTGGATTGTTCCGTTCTGAGCGTATGATGGTAGACAGGATGGGTAATTACACAACAGAGACTTTTTCATTTTAAAACATTGGTGTAAAAGTGTTTGACATTTACTTTTGACTTAATTATTAGAGGGGATGTTTCTCAGATGTGGCAGTAGTTGTGAGGTTATTGTGGTCATTTAGTTATCGTATGCAGTCAAAAGGCCACTATAGATGGGGAATTGCGAGTAAAGGACAGGTTTTTTTTTAGTTTCCCTTTCAAATGGTAAAATTGTCATCAGGGGGCTGAATGCCACCTCAAAATATGACATTTGGAATTAGATTTGTCTGCTTGTTAGTAGTGAGTTATTCTGGCATTTCGGCAGTGAGTGTATGTACAGCTTGTGTTGTGTAGCCGTGATTTATTTGGATGGATGTATTGCCTGTGGTACAAGCTGAAAGTCTCACAGTGCCTTGAGCACTTTCTTTTATGAGACGTTTTTTTTATTTAGCAGTCAGTGACATCATGTAGTTGTATTTTTATTCTTGGCGTGTCATTAGCTTCCGCTGTTCCTCATCCCATCTTCTTGTCAGATCAGGAGCGGCTCAAAAACAAAAGTGGCACTTGAGAAAACAGCTGCAACATGTCTATGATGCTGTAACGGCTCTGTGTGTAATCTTGGTGTTCGCTGTTGCTGTCTCCAGGCTTCCAGTGTCTATTTTTTGCTTCTCAGGGGGAGAGAAAGACGTCTCAGTTGACAGCCGAGGTCAGCACGTTTTTATGTGGGCTACTGCTTTGACAGGTTTGTACTTTCAGAATCTAAAAGACGGGGTCCGTAAAGTAACTAGAACGAGAGCAAAATGACAAGTACTTCTGCTTTGGCCTTTTGAGTACAATGAAATCCCAAAAGTTTCACCTGAAGACGCTATTTGATGCTGAAGAAGGATGCAACAATTAGTTTATCTGAAAAAGCATCCATGAACTGATGGATGAACAAAGTTTACAATGTTTGTTCGAATAAATAAGACTGTGATGTACAGTGAGGTGTTTTTGATTATAAATGTCTGTGCCACTTTTTCTGGCACGTTAAGCATGTTCTTATGGCTCATTAATGTTCCAGACGGCTCAGTGAACATCACAGCAGCACTCGGTTTAATTATCACAGGGACCACAATCATTTGTCAAGATGACTGACTTGGACAAGTGCTCTTCTTGCTGGTTGTTGTTTGGTATTTGCGAGCTGTAATGTTTACAGTCAGCGTTTACCTCTAATCTTCTTTTAGTTGGATTCATACCCTACCTTGTTATTTCCGTTGGTCCGGTTGATTTATGGGTGCCCGTTTTCCTCGCAGGATAAGTGCACTGTTGCGAGTCCTACCTTGCAAACTGTCTCCCACTGACTTATCTGGTGTTGCCTGGCAACCACTCAACATTTTTGTTAAGGATATCCTTATTCCAATATATGAAAAAAAAGTAAAAAAAACAAGCTATGGTGAAGGCTAAGTTAAACGTTCTCCTTGTGTGGGTGTTTGAGTACTGAATAGAATATGTTTCTTACCACTCACAATGCAGAGCATCATAGGCTGATTTTTGAGCCAACATCTCTGCCCCCGCGATTCCAGAAAGAACTTTCTTTTTATCTGTGGCTGCAGGGACAAACACAAGTTCACATGCAGTTTTAGTTTATTACAGAGACACTTTGTAAGGGATCAATAAACTTTCATGCTTTGCAGGTTGAAGAAGAGTCTTTTGCAAATTGAATTAAATGGTCCTGTGTAATTGTAAGGTCTTAGGATGGGAACCACTTAGTGAAAGGCACCTTTATCTTTATATTCCAGCCCGAGCACACAAAGGAATGTCGAATGGCTGCAATCTGTTGTTCAAACTGTTTCAGTTCTCATGTGTTTTTCATAGCCTGCGTGCACCATGATACGTCATTACTTTGGCTCTCAGTGTTGCTGTGTTCGGGTACATTTTGCTTCGTTCTTACGTTCATGCTCTTCTTCTTGCTACATTTCGGACACTGTTGGTTCAGCTAAGAATGTTTCTAAAGAGAAAGAACAGGAGTCAATGGGTGCTAATCCAAGAAAATGCACTGGAGTTAATCTGGGGAAAGTTTTCAAGTTTTTACTCCCCTCTTCTCTTGTTATAATTTTGGTGATTGAAGGGAATTATTTCCTTCTTATGCTTTAAATGGTCTATGACTGCTTTGAAGTTACAATTGGACTCCAACTTCGGTATCTTCACTTCTGATGTTCAAAATGTCAGTTGTAAATTAGATAAAACTCTGTAATCATGGCTTTTATTGAAGGCCCAACGGTTTTAGCACAGCTGCAACTGAGGTGTCGGGAGTTGTGAACACACACATGCATCCACCACACTGCCAGTGTCAAGCTGGCATTATAGTCAGATGGATTGGTTTATACTTTTGTTAAATGTGTGATTAGTGTTACAAAAACATATATGGCTTGTTCAGATGTATAAAATCATATGACATTAAGTGAACAAGTTAACAAATGTACGTGTAAGGGTCGATCATTTTGTGTTTGTCACACCTGGGGGAAATGTTGGTGTTTTTGGTCTTGTCTCCATGTTGTCTTGTCATTTCCTGTTTGATTTTGAAAGATGAATCCCCTTGTTTCAGGTCACTTGCACTTCCTGTTGTGTTCTAGTCTGTCTTGTCTTGTCCTTTCGTCCGTCGTCACCCCCACGCCAGGTTTGTTTTCGTCATAGTTCTGCCACAGCCACAGTCATAGTCACAGTTTTTTCATAGTCTTGTTAATCTTTATTTTGTTACTTTGATCACAGTTTTCCACAGCTTTGTTTTGTACTTTGTCTGGACACTTCCCTGTTTTTGTTCAATAAACCTTGTCTCCCCTCACTCCGCGACTGAGTCCTCCCTCAACACCAACCTCCCTGACAGTGTTACTTCCTAAAGATACAGTAGCTTTTACAAAGATGTGTAATTGTTTCTGTCTCTTTCCCCTTCCATTCAGTCCAACTAAATTGCGCTGATTATTAATAAGTAAAACCAGGAGGATTTCATCAATACTGAAATATTGATAACTTAATTATTTGTCATGAAGAAAATTTGCAAGAAGTCACCATCAGAGCCAAATGACATGGTAATAGATTCAGAACAGCATCTGATCTGCCTGTAACGGTAATTATCTCTGCATCCTGCTTTTACTTTCATTAGCAGCCTGTCTCCATAGTATGTTTACTGTGAGGAAGCCAAATGCGGACAAATTAATTAGACCTTGGACCTAGCCCAACTTCATTTCGCAAAAAAAAAAAAGAAAAATAAGAATCCACTCTTCTTTGACACAAATGACAGTGGTTGAACAAATTATGCAACTGCACTGTGACTTTTCTCTCAGGGAAAAGATATGAGAATGCTTTAATAGGAAGCTTTCTTTGATTTCATACTGTTTAGGCATCCAATAATGTGTATTATTATCTGAACAGACTCAATACCCAAGAGATATGAGCCATTTTCCCCTTTCATTAAATGAGCATGAAGGAATGTAAGCACATTTCTAATTTTCTTGGCATGCTATAACCTTTGAAAATCGCAAAATGAACTATGTCGCAACATAATTGCAGAAAATCAATCAATAAGCTCTTTGGATTTGAACAAAAAAATATTAAAAATAACTCTTTATAATGAAACCAAAAATGTGTATTGTAGTAAAAGAATCAAACCCCCAAAGAGAAAAGCTTTTGTTTGCCATTTGCTGCTTTTTTTTTACCACCGGAGCATTCCATTATTTGTATATTACATTTGGCAGATTTCCATTTTTTTTATTACAAAGAGCCAGAAGAAAATCCCCTCTTTGCTTTAAAAGATATGTATGAAAGGAAGAGTAAAGGGAGGTGGAGAGGACAGGAGTGATATCACTGAGACTTATTGGTGCTGTCTATTAAATTGTGCATGTGCGGTCTCAAAGCAAAATGAGGTCTAACTAATAAAATGGTGTCTGTTCGGACTGTATACACACTTGCAGTTGAATCAGAGTGAAACACTCACGACCCTTTAGCCAAAATAAACTCAAATAAATCCAAAGATATGGAGGCTGTGTTTCCCTTTCACCACCTGACATCAACCATCTCATTAATGCATTACACGACAGGGTGTTATTTTTAAAATTCAGGCACTTTAAACCTCACAATGAAATTAGGTCAGCATAACAGACCAACATCAGGGCATTTAATACTCAAACATTTGAGTAATATGGAAATGTCATGACACCTGGGAGAGTATTATTCTGCAAGTTTTTTTTTTTTCAGCTAACATGTTGTTTTGTTACAAATGCCTTTACCTTTTTTTCCATTTGATTTTATTTCCACTCACTTGTTGGTTGTATTCAAGCATTAAAATCGCACCATTAAGTTTAACAATTAGAAATTGTTAATCGTGAGGATTATTTAAAGGCTTTCTGCTTTAAAACGGATGATCTCAGAATGCCAACCATATCGTTGAAATATTATTTTTTCCAGCTTAATGGCCAGATGACTCCTCTTTTAATCCACATTTCATGTTAAGAATGCATGAAAATGTGGGTTTTCCTTTTTTGATTGACTGTGAAACTCATTTTAGATAATTTCCTGCTCACTTGAATTGTGTTAAAGGGAGACAAAAACAGATGTATGCTATTTATCACTTGCTATTAATGCAATACAGTATTTTATGTATTTACAGTATTTACACATCAATATAAACCCAAAGTCTGAAATGTAGGAGATCAGTTTAGAAGATAGAAACTTTAGGAGACACCACTCATATACTTCTCCTCAGAAATGTATTGGGGAAATGGTGAAATGTGATGAGAATCTGAATCAGAAATTATTTGTATAAAGGCTGCTTATTTGAAATACAAAATGCCTGTTGCCGTGCCTTGTTTGCTTTGAGATTTGTGCACTTTGCTCCGTGTGCCCTGATTAATGACGCCAATGCAAACTTTTGCATATATTTACATAATTTTGTGGAAGGAAACCTTGCAGTCCTGCAACATAATTCAGCATAGTTGTAAAGAGTTCATGTTATTGCTTTCCAAGAGTAACGTGACATCAAATGTATAAAGAAACATTGCTAACTTATGCAGAAACTAATAAGAAGATCTGCATAAATAGTTTTACTTTAAAATGTCACTGTGATCATGGGCCATCTGTTTTTTCAGAACCAGAGTGAGTAATACCAGGGAATGCATGCTGGTATAAAACTCAAAGAGCATGACAGACACATTCGTCTGTAGTTCAAATATTGTCCCTCTGGACTGATCCCTAAGGATTTGCTCCTGGTGACCGGACTACACTGTAGAGGTAAAACCGACAGCATCACACAGCTGGAATTTATCAACAGAACCACATTGTTATCAGCTGTAATGCAACATGAAGAGAGTCTTTCTCTGTTTCTTGTGTTAACCATGAACGCTGTCAAACAACACATATGTATAGGAGTATTTTCACCAAAAAAAATAACTCTGGGGGACAAAAAATAAGACGCAAAGTGAAAAGAACAGTGCTTTTAACATTCTGTATTTATGTTAAAATTATCCCGGAGATGCTCAAAGACGGCAGGGAAGTTTTAGTTTGTGTATGCTTCGGCTTTCATAAGACTGTAACACTGTGGAGCGGAAAGGATGTATTCCCTTTTGATTAATTAGAGGTAAGGAAACCTCTCCTGTAAATTAGGTCAGGACTTCCTTCCTCTCTGACACAGTTAAGTCCCTGAATAATGTGACTAGCACTGTATGGACGTAAAAGGAATATCCATTATAATTTTCCAGCTGTTAACATTCATTCAAACTTGCAGTGTCCAAGACTTTTCCAAGGTAATATCTCATCAAAAAAAATCCCATGATGTTCTGTCTAATAAATGGCTTTTTTGCACAGGTTGTACATGAACAACATATGGGGGATTTTGCATTTGTTATCTGCCCTGAAGCCACCTGTAATTACTCAGCGATATTAATGCATGGAAGCTATTCCTTGTATCAGAGGTTACTGTATAAGATTATAGAACCTGTTTGGAGTCATTTCAGTGCATTTCTCAATAAAATTAAAAAAGAAATTGCCCTGCACGACATCGCTCTATTTACTCGCTCTATTAACACATAAACCAGAAAGAAAAGTGGGGGGTGCTTTGTGACTTCACTGAAATGTCTCAGGTAGGGATGGGCCAATCTGGGTCGCGAGGGCCCCTGCCCTGCAGGTTTTAGAGGTTTCCCTGCTTCAACACCTGATACAGATAAAATGGATCTCTCTTGTTTAGCTCTGAACAGGAGTTACATTTGAACCTTAACATGATGCTACTGCCTAAAAACAACCAGGAAATGACAATTTCAATGTCTGCACCAATATGTAAGTCTGTTGTGGAGATACAATCTGTTTTGCAGCCATCTGTTGGGGCAGCAGCATCAGAGTCAGTGACTCAAAGGAACCAAATAAGATCTATGCTGCACAAGTAGGCTAACATACAGAAAAGCGCCGACCATCTCTTTTACAGACCCCTGACCATTTTAATAGTTTCTCATCCGTACCAGCATCAGTCACTGTTTATGATGGAGGTTTGAAATGATTGCTTACAAAAATACAGGAAAAATCACAACTTCATTTTGGGATAAATAAAGCATTTTGTTATTCATATTAATTTGATAGACAAAATGGTATCCATGGTCAATCTTGGACATCTCTGTGATTAAATTGATGTATTTTAGTAATAACATGTTCATTTTCCATCCACGCTGAAGTAATTATTGCTGTTTAAAAGTTAACAGGAAGTGTTTTAATGAAATGTTGTTGTGTGACTGGCTGAACATGACTCAGAAGGGAATAAACACTTGTCATACATTAGTTCTGATGTATTGCTCCATAAAGCCCATGGCTGAATGTGCTGTGCTTAATTGCTTAATTCCCCAATCCCCCCAAATAACTCTTTACAAGAACTTTGGGGCTTCATGAAAGGCAGACTGGAGAATGACATCTGCTCTGATGTGGAAATGCTCATATGAGTCAGATTTCTGTGGTTTGCATATTTTCAGGACGGCTGCAGTTACGAGTCGTCCTGAAGTGTTTGGACAAGTGAACTCAATGAGCCTTTTATTCAGAGTTAACTAAGATTTAGGTAAAACCTATCTAAAGTGACGGCTGATGGCTTTGAAATGCTATTTTCTTGTTATTTTCTTGTGTAAGCAGAGGCTGTAGTTTACTTGCTTTCTAGTATAAGGTGTAATTCACTAAAAACAGATCAGTTACTGATCAGTGGAATTATTTCGTTGTTAAATAAATGCTTTTTTGGCTATGTCACCCATCTCTCTTACAAATTTTCATGTCTAAAGGTCACGCGTTGATGCTGAATTTATGTGTTCTTATAAGCAGGTTTTGATTCATTTGGCTCACAGTTAATTGTTGTTACATTTAAATCTGCAAGATTTTCACATCATACATGTCGGTAACACCACCATTAGAAATCTAAAAATCTTTCTATATTAAGATCTTTACTTTTACCATTGCTGTAGTGAAGATACATCCCCTTCCAGGGTTAGAAGAAAATTAATGGAACAAATCATGGGATCTGAATGTCACACTGTTCTATCGGCCAGCTCTCCGGCTATCTGCTCTGCTCCCAGGGTGACAGATGGGGCAACATGGAAAAACAGCCTAGCACTTGACTAACAAAACAATGCGGAGATATCATGAGGTAGTGTATATCTAGTGAGAGAACTGGTGGGCACAGGCATATTTAGTGGGAGGATCATGATTCACCTTCTGCTCATCAGACTGTTTGTATGAAATCCTCATGAAAACTGCTAAATAAAAATGATTAAATCAAAAAGCTCTCTCTTTTTTTAGGTCAATGTGGAAAAGTCTGAACTTCTGCTAAATGATTTCACGAACCCCTGTCTTCTGTGGGTAGGACAACGTCCTCCATGCGAAAATTGACCGTTAACATTATACAAGTGCTGTTGTCTTACATTTCTGATGAGATTTACCTTCTTCACTCATGAGCAAAACAGAAAAGATTTGAATATCGATAGCCACCTTTTCCTTAGAGAAAAAGGATGAGACAAATGTTTGACCTGTGAAATATCCTCATTTGAAATGTTTTCATAAAAAATGTGCACATTAGTATCTCTTCATTATTCATTATCAGCAGTGACCCATTTATTGACTCGGCAGTAATAGATGGAAATTTACCTCTTGACAGTTATTATTACTTGATGGACATGCTCTGACTATTGAATGAAAGTGTAACAAACACAGTGACTTTCCCCTCACAGGTCACCAAGCTTAATTTATCAGATTAACATATAAACTCTTGTGTACTTTTCAGTTAATTAAAAGTCCCCCGTTTATTCGGTTCGGGTGCAGAAGGACGCCTTTCACTGCTGGGCTCAGATATGGGTGGTTGCTACAGCAACAAAGCTTTATCGAACCATCTCCGAAGTATTAGACTGGTGTGACCTGGACCTCTAAAAAACACCAAGACCTCTAAGACTTAACTGCTAATCTTTTTTCAGAAGTTAAACTAAATAGGAACAAAAATACGACACACATTGCATCTCTTGAGAATGGAAAAGTCTTGTTCACACTTGCAGGATGCCGACAACCGCCACATTTAATTTGTTTTGATAATGATACAACACTTATAATGAAAGCAACCTTTACTTACTGTTGTTTGGTAAATAAGCCAGCCTTTTTAATAGATTGTTTCACTGACCTGCATTTCTATTATTTCTTACACAAGCCTTGCTTGGTTGGGTAACCCTGCTGGTTGGTTCCCATTAAGTATTTTCTCTCTTCAGGTTTTCTTTGCCTCTGTCTCTGCCATGAAGTTTATCTTTGAATTTGCCACCAGCAAAAGCCATGAGGAGAAGGGACTGCCCTTCACATTTCATTTGCTTTGCATTTGGTCGGCCATCATGAAAGCTCAAATTCTACCCCTGGCAGCCTGACAAGCTGGTGCGGGCTATACAGGTATTGAGGAGGATTTGTCCCCCACTCCACCCTTCATCGCTTCTCTGTCTCTCCATGCTGCAGTAGGCACAAGACAGATGGAGCAGAACATGACAAAACAGCCTAATTAAGAGAGTGGTGTACCTCTGAATTCCTGCACGTGGAGACTCTCGCCAGAACCGTGACAGAACACGTTGGCAGTGGGGAAAGAAGAAAAACATTTCTCAATTTGGATCATCCATCTTCCTCTGTTTTCTTGAAGAATTTTCAGCAGACTGGAAGCCCTCCATTAATAAACAGACCGTGTAAATGTATGCATTCTGTAGTCCTGAAGTCCACTTTGAAATGCTTAAAAATTTACCCGTTTACTAGAAATTTACACAGAAAGGTCACCGAAAATAATCAACTATGGGATTCAGTGTGATCTGCTCTATGTATAATTTGGCATTTGGGCTGGTCATTGAAGAATCTAAGATAATACATTTTTTTTACGCTGATCTTACTCAGCATTAAAACTACATATCTATGGCATAATCAACGGCTTTACAGGAAGACATTATCATAATGCGAAGAACAATATTAGTCAATAGTATGAAATAAACCACACAATCAATTACACATACTAAATCTTTAGGGATGGACCTTATGTTAATTTCTGAATATGACTGCTTGGCAGACTATTTGGAATGTTTGTACCTCAGGCCATCTTTTCTTCACTCTGAGATGTCATTTACAGATACAAAGTGATTTATTTCAGTTGAACGAAAATATTCCATACGTCTTTATATCCAAACAGTATAAAGTGAAACTCGCTATGGTTACATACCGTGGGAGTGGTTTCCATGGAGATGTATCAACATTTTTTGCAAGACTTGAATGAGGAGAGGCATGATGCAAAATTAAAGCCTCCTACACCACTTTTTCACCCCCTGTTATATCACCGGGGATGCTATAATTTAGTCTGCTTATTGGAACAATTGATCAGTATGTAAAAATGATGAAAATCGCAAACTGAATGAGGGAGAGACTGTTCTCTTTTTGGCCATCTCATAAGGGTTCCTTTTTGTCTTGTATTTTGTTAGATTTACAGTGGACGTCAAGAAAAGTTTTGCCACTGCATCTAATCAAATAATTATATAAAATAATTATATAAATAATTATATTGTTATTTAAAAACAGATACATTATTTTTGCTTCTCTTCATGCCACAATCTTATCTATAAATGTATTGATCATATTAATTTATTAATGCCTAATCGATTTAGTATTATATGATATATTATATATACAGTATATTTCTATGTGTTTGTATATTCGGACATGCACATGTATCCCCACATGTGAGACATGCTCTTCAGTGTGGGAGGGTTCACAGGATGCAGCACAGCGAGCTTTCATTTATTGTTAGTTGCCTGTTTGGAATCTTCTCTTGTGGAAGGGCAAAAGAGGAGCTAGAGAGGCTAAGGATGTGTCCAGGGTGTGTGGCATCACTGCAACAGCCATGTCTGCTAGCTAAAGAGAGAGCAGAAGCTGTGGGAGGGAGTGGGTGGATATCAAAAGGTGATATGCAGACTTTGCAGCAAAGCTACATCTAGTGGAGTATGATTTTTTGTCTCAGATGCAGGGTCCAACGTGTTTTTCTCCGCTTATGTAATACTCACTGGTGGTATTTGTATGTATAAAACATTAGACCATTACAAAAGATCATTTTCCCGTCCGTGCATAACTGATAGAATGCTAATACCAAGTAAAATGGCTCAGTTGTTCCATCCAAGTATATATGTGGTGCTTTTTTGGTCTTCCCTTAAGAACTAAATTCATTCAGAAAGAGATGGTGATACTTGACTTTTTTGTTTGCTCTCACTTCAGTTATACCAACTCCTGGCCCAAAACAGCAAAGTGGACTAAACAAGACAGTTGCTTGAGAATATGCTGAATATTCGTCCTGTTCCTCTCATCTGACCTCCTCTTGTATCTGTAAGAGCCTGAAAATAAGCCAGCGCTCTAGAAGGATATTTTTCTGGTTGCTTCTTACTTTTGGTGCAGATGGTGTGCCACTTTACATTGCAGAAGGAAATTGACAAAATTTTGCCCGTTCCTGCTTTTTGTAAAGTGACCTAAAGGGACCTAAAGTTGACACAAATACAAAGGGGTCTTTACTAAACATCAGTATATGTCAAGTTGAGAATGAGAGCATGCTTCTGAGGATGTCCAGTCTTATCAGCTGTTGGCTGGCTTTGGTCCCACAATGTGCAAAATCAAACCTTCAGATTAATTTTGGACATGTGGATTTAATTAGTTTCCAGCTGGAGGGTGTTTCATCTGAGGGCAATTCGAAAGTTAAGGGTAAATCTTCTAAAAGAGTCCATGGGATTGACTGTGTGGTGAACAGTTCAATGTAATTATCACCATCAACCACAACATTGTCCAAACTGTTCATGGAACATACAAAAAACAGCTGTAAAAAAGTGATTTAATGAGTGGATACACAACCTTAAAAAGTAATGTATTCTTGGTATGGCATCAAGGGAATGAATTCCATCTATCCATTGTACAAAATTTATGAATGGATGCTGTCTTTAAATTTCATGCTCTGTTCAGAGACCTCACTTTGTCTGTATGATTGATGCTTTATTTAAGAATCTGTTATTTGCAGTTTCAGGTTGTTCATGTCCACGCCTTGTTTTTTATGTTGCTCTTGACAGTAATTTCGCCTTTCTTAAATCTTTTTTAGCTTTATCAGGCAGCATGACTAATCATGTCAAGTCTCTTCTGGGAATGCCTAACTGCTCCACTGATGTGGATTAGAGTTGTTTTGTTGACAGTTAGTGGTGGCGTCTCAGCAGTGAATGCTGTACTCTACAGTTTGGCTGCCTGTTGCTCAGCTTTTCCCTGTGGCCTGAGCAAGCTGTGCATTGGTATGGAGGCGGGATCAAGCCTAATTTATTCCAAGCAATCAACCATCTTGGGAAAAACACTGGCCAGACACTGACTGTAGCAAAGCGGCAGAGCTTTAACTTAGCAGCCAGCAGCACAATGCTTTACCAGAGAGTAGTGCAAGCAGAGGCCTCCCCCGTCTCACACTGGCCTTAATCTCCCTCTCTGTTTCTCTCAACTTTTTTTGTACAGGATGAGGTGCTGACAGCAGTACCTTGCAGGAATACCCTTTTCCCCCAAACAACAACAACGACAGCAATAAAACTGTGTTCAAAATGCCTTTTCACCTCCTGTAGCAACTGCTACTCCCGGGACTTGAACTACTGTTTCGGGAGTGTAACAAATAAAAAGCAGCTTAGAAAAACTCCAAAAAGGTCAGAATTACTATTTGATAGTGTTGAGCTGATTTGTAAAATTATTTTACTAGTCAGGCAAAGGACCAAAATAATGCCAAGCAGGTCAGGAGTGCAGACTAGTCCAGTCTGGGGAAGGAGTTAGTTTGGTGAAGCGTCATCACTCCATAAACGTCTGAATCTGGTCCTGTTGTAGAATCGGAATTGTGTGGGTTATGACATTTTTTTTAAAATAAGCACTTGAAACAATCCACACTTTACCTCAGGCAGATGAGCTGGAGGCTGAAGGTGAAACGGAGTTGTATCAGCTCATTGCAGGGAGAGTGGGTGGTATTGTCCAAGATAGAGCTCAGCAAGATATCCTCCCTCTTGCTGATGCTTGCAGGCTTTCCAGATTCAGCCCTATGACAGCTAGCTTTTTTCCACCAAATGGTTTGCTGAGCCTACAGGCATCCCCTACCCTGATGTCACCTTTAAGAACATATTACAACATGTAGCTTACCTGAGTCTGCTAGCAGTGTCACAAAACATCCAAGGCAGTGTGTGCTTGTGTGTTGTGCTGTCAGTGTACAGTCTGGGTCCATGCCATTTAGCAACTTGACAAATGACACAATCTCCGAAATGTAACCATATCACTCCTGTTTGATGGCAAGTGTCACCGTTGTCCTGTACACTTCTTTAGTTGTCCTGCGTTTGTTGTGAAAAGGAGAACTAAAACCAGCTAAAATTGACTTTGTGCTGACATGGAGTTGAAGCAAAAAATTTGATGCTGCATTTAATTGTTTTGTTTATCTCTGTGTCCATCCCGTGATCAACTGGCAACAGATCCAAGGTGACATCTGTGAAATATCACCGGTTGGGGATGTTTACAAATGTGTCAGCAAATGCTCTGATGTGACCATAAGCACAAGCGTGCTAATAGAGCCAACAATAAAAAATTGGCTGGATATAGACTGCTTCTTGCTGTTTACATTTCTAAACTGAATGTAATGGTAATTTTTGTGTAATTTTTGGATGAAAAAGCAGATGTCCCACCTGACCCCATCTGGTCGTTTTAATGTGCGGCCCCAATGACCTGAAGCACCGGACAGCCATGCTTGTAAGCAAGTTTAAAACTAAACTTGCAAGCTTGGCTTGTAAGCAAACGTGGTGCAGTTTTTGAGAAAACTGGCGTTTGATAATTACTTTAATGTAAGTTGAAAGTTGTATATTGTTGGATCGCCACCACATACTTGGAAGTAGACTTTATACTCTGCATTACAGACCATGGTTTGCAAGCCCACAGTGTGCATTCATTACTATTGTTAGCTTTGATTTGACACTGTTTTGTTGCCCCAGCAACCAGTCAGTGTCATCACTGCAGTGAATTTGTGAGGTAGGACTTACACGTAGGATATAACAGACGGTAATGAGCTCCAGGGGAACGGAGAAAAGAACATGATTATAATCACACAAGACTGATTACAACTATGTTGTTCTATGAGAAAACAGTTACTGCTTTCAGTTTTGATAAGTAGAGTGTTTCAACGTCATTGATCATTTATATGCAGAATATCATTTGAAACAAACTAACCGTATATCACACACACACTAACACACACACATACCCCCCCCCCCCTCCACACACACACAATATAAGGTCCACATTGGTGTCTTCTTTCCCCTTGCTGAGAAAGAGATCTACCCCACACAACCTTGAAAATCCTGTTACAGTTCCCAGTTTTTTAGCAAGGGTTACCATGGCAACTGTGCATTTTATTTCTGGCTCCCTTTGAAATGGTGTGAGATCCCAAACGTTATGTAAGACGATGTGCACTGTTCCAGACTGGGGTTTCCTGCTGCAGAGAACTTAATTACAGGGGAATGACACACACTCAAGGTGCTCCAATAGCGTCTCCTTATTTAACTAAGAGCTTTTATCACATAATGGCAAGATGTATGCTGTGACTGCTGTGCAGATAGCTGAGCACAGGTATTAGTAATACAGTCCTTTTAAATAGATGCTACACTATTTGTTTTGAAAAATAGAAAGGTGCATTTTACTGTCAAACAAAAAAATTTAAATGGTGTCTGGTTTAACATCGCTGGTCTGTCACATTGTTTGCAAGCAGGAGACTTACATATTCTATGTTTCTTTATTTGAGTGTCTTCAACAAATCTGAAATACAAGTCAGGACATGATTCCTGTTTAAGTGATCAACGTCTTATTTATTATTCAGATCACCTTTCAGGTGTCAGGCCACCAAAAGCCAGTTGTGAGCTGAGGAGAAATGTGGTTCTTCTGAGCCTTATAAAGAGCATATGATATTTACTTCTACATGTTAAGATAAGAACATAAAATCACTCCATCTAAAGTTAACTATGAATCAGTATATGCATATATCTGGATATCACGCTGCATGTGGTGAGATTGTTCAATAGGCTAAAATTGTAAGAGGAAAACAGATATTTTTGACTCTTTGCCATCAGGTTATGAAAAGCAGTTGTTCTGAATGAGCTTCATTAATGATTTCTGTTCATTTTGTATTTTTGGTTTATTCCTGTTTTAACTATTTAATTACTAATGAAATAAAATAGATATAATATTACCTTTTGTGTTTTGGTTAAACAGTTATAGCTACAGTGCAGGGCTGTTCTCTTTGTGCATTTACTAAGGAGAAACACTTTCCTCTTTGTCCCAGATAGAGATCTGTTATATCTTGTTTCTGGGTCATTCGCTCAACTATTTAAACTTCTGCAGACATCTTCTGGCCGGGAAAAACAACTTCAGTTAGGCAAATTACTTAATTAATCACAAAGTGAAGATAATGAATGCCAATTAGCTTCAGGATGCAGTTTATTTTACATATGAGATGAATCTAGTTTCACTGTGATTAAATTCAATGCCAGGTATGCCTATAGAGGAATTAAAATGTGACCTCTTCACATAGAGAACAGTATAATTTCAAACAATGTAGTTCTTTATTCAACAATGTGCACAAAACGTTCTATTCTACAAATTAATTAACTGTCCAACATCATAGAGGTTAATGCTTCTTTAAAATTGTATTAGTTTGATATTTAAGTCTGAAATTAGCTTAATGGGTGTCAGTATTTATCTGTTACATGTTGAAAAGTCATGTAAGTTCTTGGGTTTTGAAATTAAAGGAGAACCTCAGTGAGTCACAGCAATTCTCTTTCTGTCTTCCTGGCTCTCATGTCTATGTTTGCTTTTTATTCTTTTCTCTTAATAGACCAGAAGTTCCCATCTTGGTCCCCACCGTCCCCGCCTCGGAAGTTCAATGAAGGCAGACGCCTCCCTCCTGCCAGGAACATGAAGGGCTTATCGGGCAGCCGTTCCCAGCATCAGATTCCTTTACCCCATGGTTTGGACTACGACCCTCATGTCCATGACCTCCACGCTCACCATGGCTCTGACGCCCGCCATTCATCATACCTGCTTAGCCCCACAGAGAGCTGCCCCATGGACTTCCACCATCGCTACTCACCCCGCAGCTCCATCCACTCGGACTGCATGATGATGTCCCCTGTCACGATGGCCCCGCCTCCTGTGTCCGACCACATCTCCAGCAGCACCTTTCCCCGAATGCACTACAGTTCTCAGTATTATGACTCAGCCACGCGGGAAGACTGTGCTGCCATCACAGCTTCTGCCACCTCCCCAGCTGTTGCTGCAGCTGCAGCTGCTGCAGCAGCCTCCGCCCACCACGCCGGCACCAAGAGCAACCGCCTTCCAGCTAATCTGTTGGACCAGTTTGAAAAACAACTGCCACTCCATCGCGACGGCTTCCACACGCTACAGTACCAACGCACCTCCACGACCACCGAGCGCAGTGAGAGTCCCGGCCGCATCAGACACCTCGTCCATTCCGTACAGAAGCTCTTCACCAAGTCCCACTCGCTGGAAGGTTCCTCCAAGATGAACGGCACTAAAGGGGACATGGTAGGAGGTGGAGGAGGAGCAGGCGGTTATTACCATCACGGCCACCACTCCACCAAACACGGTAGCAAGAGGAGCAAGAGTAAAGAACGGAAGCACCGCTCTGGTGGCTGGTGGAGCTCAGATGACAACCTGGATAGTGATAGCACCTACCGCACACCTAGTGTCATGTCACGGCACCACGGGGAACACGTCAGTCACTACTATCCCGATTCCATGCACAGCCACCACTTTGGAGATTTGTCACTCAAGACCTCTAAGAGTAACAATGATGTCAAGTGTTCAGCCTGTGAAAGTATGGCCATGGCACCCGAGGGCAAATTCATGAAACGGAGCTCGTGGTCAACACTAACAGTCAGCCAGGCCAAGGAGGCTTACAGAAAGTCATCGCTAAATTTAGAGAAACCCATGATGCATTCAGACCTCAAACCTTCATCACGAACATGTCACTACCTTCAGGTGAGTTGTATTTACCGTATATACAGTATGTCCTGAAAAAAGCATGAGTATTGATGGATACTCTAATTCTGTGTGGATAGTTGCAGCAGAAATCAGTCTAGTGATTTATTCATGTGCTTTTTCAGTTAAAGGTGCTCAGTCTCTCCAATCTGAGCCAATATAAAACAAGATTTTAATCATGGTCCAGCTTATTTTCATTGTAAAATGGTATAACCAGGTTTTCATAGTCATTTATATTTGGGTGTATGATTCAGTGCTGCAACCTCCATGGCCACCTACAAGTGCGAGGCAGGGATAGCAGCACCAAGACCACACAACAAAGCAGCACCTATGTTAATAGACACCACGGATCAAGTTAGACAGTTTGTTTTGGAGTGGAGGTGGGTTGCAAAGTGGCTGGCAGAGGAAGTTTTAAAGGCAGGCAGGCTAAAATAACCTTAAAAAGAAATCTCTTCATGGGATTTGCCAATTGAATACACTGAAGAGAACGAGCTCAAGATCAGCAAAGGTATCGAGTGTGAGCACCTGATCTAATGCCATGTAACATTTGTTTGAAATTTGTTCAAAAAGAGAGAGTGGCAGTTTATTCCTAATTATACCGAGTGTCTGTGTCCAAATCAAAATATCCCTCCTTTCTCCAAACTGTGTTTCGTGGTCTACGTGTTTTAAGGCAGGTATTTACAAGTAAATGAATAGAATAGGGCATACAGATACCATGTGCTTATTTTATTTAAAAATACTACGAACAATAATTCGTATCCACTTATCCCCTTCAACACCTACTGTGTAGGAAGCAGTGATTGACATTTTGACAATAAATCCTGACAGAGTGTCAGGTGGATTCAGCTCACTTTTACATTACTCCTTTGAAAGCAATAATGTGCGCAGAAGTTTCAGAAGTCAATATATTCAAGATGAAGATGAAGATTACCTTTTTTGTGAACACCTCAGGGAGCTTTTGAATGTTGAGACATGGAGTTTAACAGAGTAAATTGATGCTATAGTGGAATACTCTTGAATTTAAGTTAAACTATAATATAAAGAGCAGTTGTTAGGTGTCTTAATGAGAAACACACGCTGTTCACAAGGAGCTCTTGCAGAAGGCCTACAGTATTTTTGGGATCAAACAGAAACAAGAATAAGTTTGTACGGCTTTTGTTTGTTATTCTCACCCAAAGACTGAACTACAGCAAATCAGTTACCCATACAGGCTTTCAATTGAAGCCATGTTTTAGGTTCAGCAGTCTTCGATTGATTTGTGTTCACATTTATAAATGTGCATCGTGTTAAGTCAAACCCACAAAGAACAAAGACTGGGTAGCTTTTAGCAAGGGATGTTAATGATGTTTGACAACTGAAAAAGAATGATTCAAAGCTGCAAATGACTGATTACAACCAGGTGTGGAGAGAGGGCCAGAGCAGTGGGATGATCATCACAACGCACAAAAGGTGCGGAGCAAATGCAGGAAGCAGAAGTAAAGAAATGAAAGAAAAAAAATGAATGAAAACTCTCTGCTGAAAGCGAACGAACAGTCTACTTAAGCTGAGAGTTGAAGTGGTTTCGTCAAAAGCCAGATGTGCAAATGAGAACCAGTCTATTCTCTGTAGGTCTAATTTCAGTTCCAGCTGCATCAGACAGTTTAATGTAAGAGAGAAAAATGTGTACAGGTAACAGCAACAGAATGGATTGTGTTTTTTTGGTTTGATGATGTTATTGTTAGATTAGCTCAGTGCTCATTCTGAGAACATTTCTCTTGGACGTGGTTAGCTGGTACTTGCGTCTCAGTCCACTAGAAATGGTTCACTGTTCAAACTGTAGATAAGAGCCAGAGGGACATTAATAAGCCCTCAACTCCCCAGAAGATTAGTTATTGTATGCCTTCTTCAAACAGCTTATTCTTCACAGTGTGCTTCACTTCCTTGTCATGTTTCATCCACTTCCATCTGACACCCAATTCAGAATAATTGAGAGCTGGGTTAAATGTATGCATTGGGTGACATTTAAGGGCAGCTTTGGATTTTAGAAATGACTGAGTTAGAATAGTGATGAAGCATTAGCCTGGTCCACCATGTTGAATCTTTGCAAAATCAACTCACTTAGAGTCTTAATCAACACAAAATGTTGTTCATGTCAAAGGAGGAGATAATAAGGAAGCATACTAGGAAGCCTTCAGGTGCGGTAAGCACATTCTGTTCCACTTAAATGTGATGTATTTAGAGCCCGGGTCCTATTGGTGATTGTTAACTGATGACAATAAGTAGCAGGTAGGTCAGTTTGAACTTTAGATTAAAAAATGAATGGGGTTTTTGACAAAATGATTAAACTGCAGACATTTTTTACAGGTCTAAAATGTGGCACCATGAGTAGCAGATAGAACTAATGCAACTTTTTACGGAATAGCTTTTTCAAACAGTTATCCAGGAATAGTTTTGTTCAAGGTTCTCACAGTGTGGTAGTAGCTAATGATGCTGTGAGGCAGCCCATCTACACCACCCTCAGAGACACAGGTGAGCAGGTCTCCTCGAGTATGGCATCAAATGAGCGCAGACCTGACACAGTGATAATGAGCTTGTGTACAGCCTCCATGTGTTGTGGCTGGCTTGTTATCCACAGCCCCGGACCGTCGGCAGCTGCAGATGAAGATGAAAATTTGACTTTGTAGCTGTCTTCGAGGATGACTAATTTGGTAACTGTGTATTATGCAAACATAGCAGATCAGCTTATCTGATAAATTTACTGTTAGTTAAATGACATAAAAAAGGAGTGTTGACCTTTTAGCGAATGGCGATGAATCTCTAACGACAACAGTAACAAACCCAGTGATTATAATGTGCTGCACAATGCCATATGGGAGTCAGACCGTCCCACACAAATTGCCTTTTTTACATTAAGAGTAAATGATCTCCGACACTGGGTATCTGAGTACAATATTCGACACTCATGAGGGGTAATAAAGTCTTAATTATGTCACCAGAATCTCAGCTGGCAAAATCACCATACAAGTATTGCGGACTAGGAAATACTTACATGTATGATGATCTTCCACAGAGAAAGTAAAAAAAGTTATTTGAGTAAATCATTTCACCGACCATGCATTTCCTCTGGGACAAGGGCAGTGGTCTACTTCAATAACCAGATTCTCAATGAACTACTATAGCATGACCTTTCATATCACTCTGTAGATTAAAATGTATGCTGCAATAATATGCAATGTAGGAAACTAATTAAACGTCAGTGTTCTTATTAGATCACATTTGAAGTCTAAATATATTACTACCTGCATATATATTTTTTACTTTTAATGTTTTAAATGTGTGTTGCATGCTGCCATTTGCACCCTTCCTATTGGGACAGCGTATTTAAGTAAATTTGCACTTCCTGTCAGCATGTGCAGCTTTTTGTTACTCTAGATCCACTCCATGCAAGCAGAATAGACAAGTCAGTCTGTTCACAATAAAGGCCACTGGTGACAAAAGCAAGTTTTTTGGCTGGCACTTTTGGCACACATAGCAGAGGGTACAGCCGAGCCCGTTGATGTCACAAAGTCTGTTTATAAGAGGTGTTTAGGGCCAACTGGCCAAGATGGCCCATTTGGCACATCACCATTTTGATAGACATGCCAACCTGTTTAAAGAATACAACTGACAACAGGTTTGAAGTTTTTACTGAGCACATGAAAATATCTTGGAAATGGTCTGTGTTTTTGTCAGTGATCATTTTTATGACCAAAAAGTGTAGGAAAGAGAATTTTATGCTCCTGAGGCTGCTCTGCTTTGTGAGGACAAAGTTAGATGATGGTGATACGATATGGACTGTAGGAGGACTTCAGAGACATATGTGCATAATAACACGAAGGCTGTTGTTTCTGTTGATCTTGAGGAAAACATAAAGCTGGTGTGAACAGTGGAAGGCAATGATGAAAGACTTGTTTTAAAGGTTTGCGAAAATACCACCATCCAGTGTTGAGGCCACAGCAATGAACTCAGACAAAAACACGAGATATGCAAGAGACAGAATTCAATGAGCAAAAATACATTTTTCTTGCAAAAAAACAATTTACAAGAGACAATTCATTGGCACAAACAATGGCAGAGGCCTGTGTTTGATGAGACTAGTGTAGTGTGCAACTCAAAGTCTTTCTTTTGGGCGCACCAGTGCCTTCCTCCCCACAGTGAAAAAAATTCGGCCCGACATCCCTCTCTGCATTTGTCAGTTTCTCTGCACTCGGTTGCAAATCATTACCCAAATTGTGTGCACCTGTCACCTCTTCCTTTTATTGTTAGGTTGTGGAGAGAGAGTTTCAGTTCTGCTGCTTTTCCAGGTCATTCTGAGTATCCCTGTCCTGAACACCAGTGCCAGAGCAGAGATTTAAGAGGAGACGACTTCATTTCTGCTAATGATCGCCCTTCAGCTAGACGCACAGATGTGCTTCTTCTCTGATGTTTGAAGTGTTGACCCTAACTTAGAGCATTCAAGTGATTCTTTGGATTTTAATGCACATGGACTCTCCTACAATATCACCACAGTATTAATATAATTGTGATCACTTTTGAGTGCTCAGATTCAAAATAAAATATAGAATAGTTATTGTTTGATCAATGCAAAAAAAGCTGATATTACTGTTTGGTGAAAGGAAATTTATTGTAAATGCTAACTCTTATTGGCATTTTAAGCGTTTTCACAGATGACTTTGAAGCAGGGATTAACGTGCCTATGTTGTGAATCTGTGTCATGTTTATAAATGCAGAGACAGATAAGACTTCAAGGTTGATCAACCTTTGATAAGCATCTGAACTGACAATGGAGGGAAAAGAGGTAAAAAAGCTTTTATATCTCAGGTTAAGCTGGTGTCGTTGAGCATGCTAATCTAATAAACAATGTGATGCCAGTTTGTTATGGGGAGCACTTGCAGATGTGGCCTGTATCCACCACTTTTTGGTACTTTTGAAATTCCAAAGGGGGAAAAGCACATCTGATGTGGGAAGAAAGCTTTTGTCTCAAAACACAAGTTGGAACCCAGAGGAGCACAATCGTGTTGTTTTAATCTAGGAATGGTCCTTCTCACAGGTGCCCCAGGATGAGTGGGGCGCATACCCCGGAGAGAAGGACGAGGAGATCCCGTGTCGGCGCATGCGGAGCAGTAGCTACGTCAAAGCTATGGGAGAGGTGGATGACGAAAGCGGGGACTCTGACACCAGTCCAAAGACATCTCCACAGAAGGCCATTCGGCCTGATGCTCTTGTCCTTAAATCAGCCATGCAGAGACCCCATTTAGACCCCCAAAGGTAGGGCCAACGGAGTTCTCAGTGTGTACATTGCAAAGCAGTTTGTTGAAACAAATATTTTTAGATTCATATGGCATCTAGATTCCGTGTTTAGTGTTGAGTTAAGTATTTTTACATTTATATGGCATCTAGATTCAGCATTAATGGTTCATTAACATTCACAAATTTTCAAGCACCACTATTACATAATAATAATAACAATGGTAATTCAAAGTGTTGGAATTTACTGCTAGTAATAATACAAACATTACATTACATTACATAACCATTAGCAAAAATAAACAGTCTTCCTCTGGTCTTCATTAATATTCAAGTAGTTATTTGTATAATATTACACAGTTACAGCGTGATTATCTCTTCCTTGTATAAGATCACTGGTCTTCTCTAAATACAAATAACTGAATCCACCCCACAAAGGGACTGTAGATGTGATGTTAAATAAGATATATGTTAAAACTGGATAGATAAATGTAAATAAGAAGACAGGGTTAGGTTAAATGTATGTTTTATTTCTTGGTAGACCATCACAATGTAACAAGTATTTGTAGTTAGTCACTAACCTTAACTGTGCATCTCAGCATATGGTACCTCAGCCAATTTTCATTTCATTAATTGTTCTCTGTGAGTGTTTGCTTTCGGGCAATATGGTTTATAAATAGAAGCCCATTTTCTGAACCTGGGGAGTCCCATCTGCCTCTATGCTGCTATTTTTGTACCATCATCTCATATGGGTCCTGATCACTTGTGCTTTTCTCATGGGACTTACAAAGCTAAACCTCGAGTGATTGAAAATGGTTTGGATTTTAAATAGTACAATAAGGAGATGGTTATCAAAGTGGTTTATATTCAGTCATGAATTAGGCATTCTGTAGGCCTGTATAAGCAAGCCAATTGATTAATTAACTATAACTGTTCCCACTGATCTTTCTTTTGTGGCTTTGTTGTGTCCTTGTTCAGCCAGGGTTACCATTTGCAAACCAGAGATATGCGACCTCACCCAAGTGTCACGCTGGATCCTGCCACCACTTTTCATCCCCCTCCCTTTCGCTCTCGCAACCAGAGCTACATGCGTGCCGTCAGCACCCTCAGTCAGGCTAGCTGCGTCAGCCAGGTGAGTCTCAAAGGTGCAGCGTGCAGAAGCAACACCTGGAGACACAGTTGAGAGCTTTTCTGTGCAGAGCCTCAGGGCTATTAAACTGTGGAGGTCCACAGCTGATTGTTAGACTATAGACGCAACCCTCTTCTCATTTCTCAGTTGGTATATCAAAGGTTACTCCATTTAAGTCCTAACCAGGTGTCTGGTTTCTGTTCTTCTGGGCCTATCGTTATAAATTTAAACAAGCTTTATCTAAACCTGATAAAGCAATAATGGCTTTCAGAAATTTTGGCATAGCCTGCAAATTTCATGGTAACTCAAATAATAACTTTAAATTCAATCTACACTTAAAGATGTTTCATGTGTCAAAAACCTTCACAACTACAAGCAAACAAAAAAAAAGAAAAGAAAAAGGACACTGTGGCAAAAAAATGAGAAATGAGAAGAGCACAAGTAAATGAGGAGAGTGAATTGTTACTTTGAACATCAAACAGACGCTTACACTTACTATGGCAACTTTAAGAATCACAGTTACATAAAGAGTTTGGTTTCACAGGGCTGTGAAAAATGTATTATTATTATTATTTTCATGACAGCCAAGCTACAACATCATCAGAAGTGTTTGGTTAATGGATTTAAAATTTCTTTTACCTATTTTTAAATGTCTTTTTCCTCAAGCAATTCACCAAATTTGAGACTAGGCCTGTAAACTCTAATCCAGCTTTATGTGCCAACCTTCCAGGTATGTCCTTCTGTAATACTCTGTTATGAATCTACAGAGTGGGATCAGTTGTGCGAGTCTGTTTTGGACTTCCATGGTGACACAAGATGTGGTTGTTGCACTAAGAAGATCTATTACAGAGCCACCAACAAAGCTTCTGAATGGAGAAAGAGTAACAGAAAGACAGATTTTATGTCAAAAGTGGGGGTGTGAAATTGGCTTACTCCTGTGGGGGTTAATTTCCAGTCTTAAGAAAGTCTTAAATGATAGTGAATACTGCTTTGAAATAGTATTTTCTGAATCCAAATGATGTTGCTAAAGTGTTAATCTGCCATACAGATTGTTGTTTTAAGGGGGACTGCATTAAATAACAGTCAAAAATAAGTCAAATATTACCAGAACTACGCAGCTACTGCAGTGACTTGGATTTGTGAAAAGGACAAGATGAGACACTTCAGGACAAAAGGTTAGATAGTTTATTTTCATAGTAGTATGATTCATAGTTGTATGAGCTTGATCAACACTTTTTTTAGAGACTAACGAGAAATGAGTCGGAGATCAGAATCTGAGTCCCTGATGCGTTTTTCAATCTTGTAGCATTCAGCATACAGTGGTATAGTGGTGCGTTTTTTTTTAATCGAATGCTGATGATGGAATGTTCTGAAACTGTAACTGTATATTGTCTGATTGTTCTCGTCACCCGCATTTTCTTCATTTGATCTGACATTCATTCAGTTTAAGGTCAAATTCGAGAGTGCTCTTTTCTTGCGCTAACACTCCTTCATATTTGCTGTGCAAAGGTGAAGAATCAAAGTGAGAAAGAAAAAGGAAGAGGAAAAATTAAGGACTGCTATTCCTGTTTTTGTCTCTCAGGTGAGTGAGACTGAGATCAATGGCCAGTTTGAGTCAGTTTGCGAGTCCGTTTTTAGTGAAGTAGAATCCCAGGCCATGGAGGCCTTGGACCTGCCTGGTTCGTTCCGAACTCGAAGCCACAGTTACCTCCGTGCAATTCAGGCTGGTTATTCCCAAGATGACGACTGCTTGCCTTCAATGACATCCTCCACTGTCACTTCAACTCTCAGATCCACAACAGGTAAAACAATCCCCCCCCAAGTTAGAGAGGGCTTAGTCTACATATCCTCATACATCGTATACATGCGCACAAACCTGACATGCCTACATATGTACAGTGGGGAACCCTTGAAATTCACAGAAGCCAGGCTGACTGATTACAGTTATGTCTTTGGAGCCTGTGGTGTTTGCGTGTCTGCATTCTCCCAAAAGTTTAGATGGTTTTGCTTGTATGTTACTTTGCATGATACGTATTTTAACCAAGCTTCTGGTTGGTCACTCGTGGAGTTGTTGAGATGTAAACTAGGACCAATGGTAGGATGGTTACAATTTAAACAGTGAGACAGCAACACATACCCAGGGCGCATTTATCGCAGCACAGTCACATTACATGGCATGCCTTAGAGGATGAGTCTCTGCCCTGAGCATGTTAAAGTGTGGTGTTTATTCCTGTGTTACAAAGTGTGCGAGTTATTTGGTGAGGAGTGACGTCTAAAAATGGCCAGGGGTAGGTTTTTGTCTGTAGAGAGAAGATTTACTGGCCAAGCCTTCCACTTCTCCAACCCCTGGTCCTCCTAGCGACACATTAGCACAAAATCGGTAGCTGACCTCACAAAACAAAAGAGTCAAATTCGTAACCATTTTAAGGTAAGTCAACAATCAAGAGAGACTGCAACACACGTACATACAATCAATCACACACATGTGCTGGTTGCACAAAGGGACTGTGAACTGATTGTTAAAAAAAAAAGCATCAACTTCTCACAGTATTGTTTTATTGTGTTGCATGGAACTCAGATTTTGCGAGCAGCTCTTAAGAGATCTTAATGTGAAAGGCTCCCTTCAGGCTAGAACACCTCCCTTAAGATAAACTGTGTTTTGAAAGTGATTTTCTGAGATCTGTTTCAGATTCTTGAACATTTACTTTTAGTTTATGTACACTGCTCAGTTAACAAAAAAGATTTGAAGGCTTGGTGTAACCCAGTGCAACAATACAGTTTAAGCCCTAATCTAACATTTCAGCCTCTTTGTGCAAGCAGAGTTTTTGCTGCAGCTCCTTCACTAAGTGTATTTGGTGTTTGCCTGCAAGAGTAAAGCTATGAACCCTATTGAAATATTTCTATCTGATAATGTGCTTTAAAAAAAAATACAACTGGTATTTTTTTTATTGTTTTTGTATACTTCTCTGTAACTTTGATATTGGAGACATTTGCTCTTCAAATTATTTTTAGTTTTGTTTTTCTTGTTGAATCTGGAGTTCTTTGTGTTGTTTTCTTTGGAATCCTCTCATCTTCAGTTACCGTTTACAATTTCTTCATGACAGAACTGCAGAGGATAAAGGAGTGTACTCCAATCCCACCGTCTTATTTGCTGAACTCTATTCATTTGGCTCCAAATCTGTCAGCTCTAAATGGGCTAAAATGAGAACTTGATTGTACATTGTGTTTTGAAAATTAAAGTGATTAATTACTGATCATATGTGGAATAAGGTTATAGCAATGGAGAACAAAAGCTCTTTGGATGGTGGTTAATAATATCAAATATTTTCACCTCTTACACAGGTCAAATTGTAAGTATTTCCATTTGTGTCCCTTTTTGCACTGTTCTCAGAGAATAGTGACCATAAAATAAGATGCAGTAACCCAACCCGGCTATTTTAGACAATCACCGAATTTTGGGATAATTCATAATCAAAGTTTAAGCGGCTTATGAAGCAAACCCAAAGGTTAGTGGGCCCTTGAGTGGGGAAGGGTTCCCATGATGCTCCGTAGGGCAGACGAGCAGCAAACCCCTCTCCATTTGACCATCCATCTCTTGAAGGATAACCAGGGGGAAAGAACAACTGGAGGCATCAGTGATGATTGTTGCAGGTATTTTAATGTTGACACGCATACATATATCTATGTATATGTGTGTTTTTGCACTGCCTTCTCAGTAAAAAACAATAGATACATAGAGTTTATATGTAGGTGGTCTAGGTTCTTCTTTATGTTATCCTAAGCATTAAATACAGTACCAAACAACTCATAAAACCTCAGACATTCCCAAACAACTCCACCTGTGAATATTTTTTACAGCGATTAATGTGATGCTGGCTTTTGTGAGTTGTTTGCCATGTCTCTATTTTAAGTGTTCTTAGACCATATTTTACGTGTAAATGTTTGAGCGCTGTACTTCAGAAACATTTAAAAATGTTTTCATGTCGCAACCATAAAATAGCACTGACTGTTATCGCTTTTCCGCTGTCTCCAATCATTTGTCAGGGTAGCGGTTTCCTGCTAAACATGTGTGAACTTTATTTTTTCTTTACATGAAAATTTGACCAAATGTGGCAAAGTCTGATCCTTGGCATTGAGTTTGTCAGCTATCTTCGACTGTGGGATTGCAGCCTCTCTTTGTTGCAACTCTAAAGGGGCAAAGGTTATCTCCCCCCTTGCTGAGTCAACATAGTTCTCCACATGGGCTTATCAGCCACTTTGGACCTGATATGTTCAATAGGGTTCATATCTGCTTCTTGACCCAGTGGGTTGTGATTCCCCTATTCCCTTTGCATCTTTTCTTTTGCACAATATGGCACAAATTTCAAGTCACTGAGAATCACGAGATGTTTCTTTTTAAAAGCATTCCCCAAAAAGTGGATTTCTGATTTGACAGTGGTTGATGTATTTTATGTTTAATTCCACCTTTTGTTGTGCTGTGCAGTGAAAAGATGGAAAGAAGCCTTGAGATGACTGAGAAGGCAGTGTAAAAACCTTGTGAAAAGCCTACAGTATGTGAGTCTATCAGTGAGTCATTACAGGAAAGAGACATTTTCTTTTTTATTTGTAGGTTTTTTCTGCATTGAATGTAAATTACTTGAGAGTTGACCCTCTCAACAGACTTCCAAAAAAAGAGGGTTCAAGTTGCTCTAAAAAAAAAAAGCTTTTTGTGATAATATGGAAATACTAATGTTTTTTAAATTTGTTCAATTCTGGTACAGACACACCAATATTGGGGGAGTTAAAAAAGACAGTCAAGTCTTAGACAGCTAGAGGGTTAAATAGTTGAAACCAGTCGATCTGTAGTGTCTCTTGCACTCACATACTGTATCTTTTCCATAGATATGTGTCTATTTACAAGTTGATGATCACACTCCAGCTGTTCCTTTCACCATGACTGTCCTTCTGTTTGCACATACACATTTTTCTTCCAGAGGGATATGATGTTGTGGATGCGACATCTTTACTTAATGACGACATGATAGAGGACGATGATGGTGCTAGCTCCTCTGCCTATGCGGAGCTTGAGAGGTTGGAAAGAGAGACTGCTGCTGCACGCAGCCAGCACAGTACTAGCTCCACGGTGACCGCAATCTCTGTCCCGCCGGCGTCCCCGCCTTCATACAGGGTCCCCTCTGCCTCCCCCTTAGCCACCTCTGAGCCACCGGTCCCTCAGGCCATTCAGGCCTTTAAGGAGTCCGCTAACATGGTCGCGGCCTTCAACTTGCAGTGGAAGGATGAAATCTCGGCAATGCGTTACGAGTTAGCAGAGCTGCGAAGGGATGTCTGCGGTGAATTAAAAACTTTCAACAGCAACTTCTTCAACTTTACTCAGTGCTACAACATGTGGACTTTGTGTCGGGAGCCGTGCAGCGACAGCACCACTCAAACAGACGACAGAGTGTCCATCGGAATTCAAGCAGGCTCGAGCTGGTCGGTTCGACACAATACAGTAGACAAGTCAGTTATGTGCCAGCCAGAGCCGGCGCCGTTCAGCATCATGGATTTAATGAACCCACCTCGAATTGAAATCATCGAGGGAACTCCAGAGAGTACGCCAGAGGGATCAGGTAGTCCTGCTAGCCCACTACCAATAGAGGACTTCCCATGGGAGATCATCAAAAAGCAAAAGGCTCATAAGCAGCCAGACACAAGTGGTCACACAGGTGGTCATAGAAGTGCCAGTCTAGAGCTGTGGAGCAGGAAGTACACCAGTGGGCCCATGTCATATTTGTCTATGTCATTCTAATCATCCACATCTTCTGCATATGGTAAGGTGAGCTAGTGAGGCCGGCACAGAAACCTGACGGTGTTCAAGAAAAGCTGGGCAGTGCTGTGGTTTTTAGTCCCTTTATTCTATGCAGACACAGAGTCTGTCTCCTCTTGAACAGGTTATGATATTGTTCAAGTCATTTTAACCAGTTTCTTGCATAGCCATGGAATAAAAGCGGACGATTTAGTTTTGCCCCACACTAAGGTGACATGAGAACACGAGCCAGAAAGCAAATGATATTTCAGACCCTCAAGTGCCAACAAGTGCAGCATCATCCACCCTCCACTGTCTTAAACACCTAACCTTAAAAGAAAGATAAATCAACTTAAGTACATATGATTGGGAAAACCGAAGGATGTTTAGTAATACAAGTCAATAATCAGCCATTGTGCAGTGAGGCACTCATCAGCCTGTTTCTGCGAATGAATCTGAATAGCTCATTCCAGTTCATTCCAGTTTCTTATCATGTAGAAACAGACTAAGCACCTATGTATACTGAAAAAATACTGTGAATAACTTTATAAACACTAGTTTTATAATGAATGCATAAAGATGAAGACATTATTTAAGAATATATTGATATATTATTTACTCTTTAGTTATCCTAATCAATGCATTCCTTTGCCATAGCCTCCATTCGTTTTGTAGCCAGTCCCTGATTAAATGGGCATTTTTGAATTTGGAGACACAGAAATGTTCTCAGTGGGGAAGTTATGAACCGCAACTATAATACATACTGTGATTTCAAGGATTGGTTGTATTTTATCCCCCTTTTAAATTTGTAAAAGTCGAATCCTCTGTAGAGATTGCACTGTGTCAAGGCTCCAAGGGCGTAGTCCCTGAACAAAATTGTTTACAATGAATCATTTTGGCTGACCGTGAAGTGAAATGGTTTGAGGAGAGTAAAGCAGAAAGGAAGATCTACATTGATCATGAAGTATGAATGTATTGGCTTCAGTTCATTCCTGCACAAACTTGTTGATGTTCAAACTATGTATATGTACTATATAAATGTACCATTTTGTATATAAAGAAACCTATATTCAATACTTCTACTGTTTGCAGTAACAAAAAATACTGTGTTCTGATATCGCTAAGAGGAATTTTAGTTGTTATGGTGGTTCTGAACCAAACAGGTCTTCACAGTTCATTTCCATTCGTTTCATAGCTTTCATATTGAAGAAAGTAATTTTTCATTCCAGGATATTATTTGTATTACATGCAGCTGTGACTGTAAGTTTTTGAATGTTTAACAGTGTCTTATCACCACTCTGTTTTGGAGCAGACTGACTAAAACATCCTTACATTTTTTACTGTGTATTTTAAATATATTTCATCTCATTTTCAATTGCCACATTATTTTGGTAATGGAGACTAGGACAGTTCATCACATCTAGAATATAACTGAAAAACATAGGACCCCATTAGTAGACAATCAGAGCCACTAAGGGCCTCTACCTCTAAAACTTGTCCCCAGAGGTGCAGTACTGCTGAATGTACTAACACCGCCTCACTAGTGATGGCTTAACCGGGCTCCTGTCAAACCTTAATAGGTGGGAGTCCAGATTCATCTGCTTCTTGTGGCCAAATACTAATTTTTTCTATTACTGATAAAGTAATAGTTGGCCATTGGTCACTACCCTTCCCTTTTACCTCCCCTTCACTGTCCCACTGTGCCAACATGAAGTACCAAAGTTCATTCTGAGGCGCATGGATCCGAGGCCAATGAAAAACCCAGGTTTGACATCTCTTAGTTTTGGATGATCAGCGCCGGTAGCACAGGACTATGGAAAGCTTATATGTATCAGAGCCCTGAGTGAAATGTGAACCATTCAATAAAGGAGAAGCATTACCTCCAACTTTAAAAAGAGAGTGCATCTTATTCCCCTTTTCCATGACCAAAATACAAAATTCGCAGAAAACGTGGCATTTTGAAAAGAGGATGTTTTTATAACGGGTAAGATCAGCATCAAAAATTGGAGCCAGAAATTTGCAAACATTTTCCCACCACCTCTTAAACCTGAAGTCAAATGCCTAGCTGAATGATACGCTCGCTTTGATAATCTCATCTATATTTTACAGGAGGGCAATTTGTTAATGTGATTCTGTTCTTTTAGTTTGTGGTTTTGTGACAAAGAAGAATCAATTGAAGTGTACTGCAAGTGATCCTTGAAGAAACTCAGTCTCACATTAGAGTGTGAAATTACTACGACGTTCCAGCGTATAGAGCAGCTTCACAATGAGTCAACAAGGCAAAGATGTAAAGTCTTACATTTTATTACATTCAAAATGTAACACGTTTAAATCTTTGGTGAAATTTCCACAATGGTGGAGAGGGTGACAAATGGGACAGTGACAGTTACGAAGATCTTACCCTGTATTGTCCAGCTCCTTGTAAAACCTTTTGTCGTACATGGATATGCATAAATAATGAAGAACGTGAGGCTAGACTGAAATATTCTTCAATACAGGTTTATGTCAACAGAATAATTCTGAATACAAAACAACAGTTGAATGATTGAAACAGTTGAAAAATGTCACCATTTTGAAATGCCTGCAAGGTTATTGTGACTCAACTATGTTTTATAATGTTTTAGTAAGGCAACTCTCACAGGTTTCTCCCGAGATAGGACTGTTGTCAAAGTTAATTATTCGCAAAACAAGAAATTTTCAAAGCTTCTAACCTATTGTTGTTATAGACAAAATGATTCTGAAGTTTCCATTAAAGACCAGCCAATTGCTGGATTATCATGGATAAATCATGAAAGGCTTATGACTGTGACAACTTTTAGCCTTTACATATATATATATATTAAGAGTTGTAATCATATCTTTGCTTTTTTGGTTGATAAACAGGGGATTGCACTACCATTTGTTACTTCAATTTTCCCTTTGTCTGGGGAATAAACACATTTTTTAAAGGTGCTGTAGACTAGCCAGTCATGATGTCTCCAAACTACATCCATTCATTCTATGCAAGTCCTCTGTTTTTTGATGTGTCATCTTAATGTGCTATATTGTGCAGATGTTAAGCATTTACGTTAAGCCTTCATTCAAGTCATCAATGCCTGAAAAGGAATGGAACACTGAAATATATTGGTGGCTTTTTTATGGTGATATTGAATATATTGTTTATTTATTTCTTCAATTTTATTTTCATGTATTTATTTCTTTTCTTTTTTTTTGTTTATGTTTTTTGCATGAACCCCCAGCAACACCAACTTTTATTTAAGTGTTTCAGGCAAATTACTCACTTTCTCAAAATGTCTCCCATTTTTGCTTAGATGTATCCTAGAATTTATGAGTTTGGATTTCTGCCATGTAGTAGTTTCCGCATGATTTGTGACATCATGTGTTGAACCAGTGAACAATCATAAGCGCATTATTGGCAGATAAAGAACTGACTAGCTAATTTAGGGAAAAGAAGCCCGTGATAACACAATTGGAAATGCTGTATAAATGCTTCATATTTTTTTTAAACTATAGTGAAAACTGGTGATTGGTTGAAGCCAGTTTTCTTGCCCACAATACATACATATATAGATATAGGTTTCATCCAGTGTGTCAGTATCATGTCATGATTTAGTCCAAAGAAGTTTTCCTTCCCCTAAAGCAAGTTCAAATGTAGCAACATACAGCTCTATAGAAACATAAATGTTATTTTAAAATTAAATACTGTTTATGAAAGAAACACATTTAACAAGGACTTCAGAAAAAATAGGTAAAGGATATTTACCAATATTTTTAACCATGCAACCATATTTTGTGTAATGAAATATATAATTATTTTTAAAAAACAAACAAAAAAACCCAATCCAAACTGTCTACACTATCAAATATGTTACGATATGTAATTAAATCATTATTGTTTACATTTTATGGTAATCTTGAGATTTGATGCAACAACTGTGCAAACTCTGTGAAGTCCACTTATTAGGACAACGTTTTTTGGATGGCATCTGATCTCATCTAAACCTGTAATACTGCTTGAATATAAACCTTTTTCTAACCCTGTGTTCTCCTCCCTCATTGAATGAAGGTGTCTTGGGTAAAACATGCTTCTCTGTTCATCTTGAAATTTTCAGGGATCTCAGACTTGTTTAGTGAATCAGATCTTGTCGACGTTACAAAAACAACTTTTGACAACCGATGTTTAGCCTGCATTTTGTTACCCTATCCCTATTTTGTTAAATAAGTGGCGGGGAAAATGTATGATACGTTGTTTTTTTTTCCTTTCTTTTGCGCTTACTGTGGTGTTTCTTGTTATTTTCTATTGGCCTTATGTATTTTTTCATAAACTGATATAAAAACAATGGATTCAAATGTTGATGATGTTTATATTTATGGTTGTCCAAATGAAAAAATGGGGGTCATAGCTTTACGATGCATTCAAAGAAACAAACTGACTTACAGTGATCTGTAGGTTACATTTTCATGTCCACATATTTACACACAATTACACATGGGCCAGGCAGAATGTCTTTTACGTTAACCCTTTTGTATGCTTTATTTTTCTACTAAGCTATCACCTTTTTGTTTTTGTTGGTTTGTTTGTTTCCTTTTTCATTTTTTAGGCGCCCGTAGCTTAGCTGGGGGGCGTAGACAGTACGGTAGGTCTGGTAGGGTTCTGCTTTTATTACCTTCTGTTTTTGTATGTTGTTACTTCAGCTTTTCATCCATCTTGTCTGACTCATTGACATTATTCCATTCTTTAGGAGTAGAATATATCATAAGATGACTATGTCGTCATGCATAGAATGTATGATACATTTAAATGTTTTCATCTGTTTCCACGTTGAATCCAGTGGAAATTTCAGTAATGATGGGCTCAAGAAACCAAAAGAACAAAACTGCTAAAACAAATCTACCCGTTGGCCTTTTGTAGGCTCTCTGGCAGTTACTGTGCTTTTGCATTTTCTACATTTTAACAAAGGAATATTGTTTTAGAATCTTTCTGCCCAGAGGTAAATAAGTTTACTAAAGCATGCACGACTAATTTTAGAGGGTCCATAAATTGATTAATTTGGTTTATTTCTGATTATGTTCTAACCTTATTTCAAAGTTACAATTCTTTTCAAATTCATTGGTATTAGTTAGCCATCCTCTTGCTTTAACCATTGTATACGTTTTCTTTTGGTAAACTGAAGGGAATGAAAACACAAAGTAGTGTGTCTTTTGTTGAAATCTCCTTGCATGTCACAAGACAGTTTGTGAGCAACAACAAATCATCACAAATCAATGGAACTTATAGATGATGTTATCAGTAAAGAACTGGGAAAAGTTGTGGGTGATAGGTTTTGTTATTTTCTTATTACTTTATGTGTCTGCAATCATAACATTTTTAAAAATTCCAGTAAGGTGTGGGGCCAGGATAGTGGCTCAGCACTACAGTAGTCACTGTCACATGGACACACCTGATGTGTATCTTTGGGGCATTAGCATACATGGTCAGACAGCCCAGATGTTTCACTTATTATGTAACATTGTATTAGAGCTGACTTTTGTCTTGGGAGCGTCTTCCAGCCAATTTGTGTGTGATGTGTGGAACAGATTAACTGAGGCGATAACCCAAACTAAAGTTGAAGTTGGAGGCAAAGAGAAGCTCCAGTTTTGCTGTTGTCTTGAAGATGGCAAACCAGACATGCTCTGATTGTGTCGGCATTTGTATAAAATCAGATGAATGAAGCTTTGAATGGATCTGGTTTTAGCTTATTTATGATTTCAGATCCTGCAGGGATTCATAAAAAATACCAGGAAGGAAACATGTCTGTATTTTTCATTCTTAAATTGGTCAAAACATCCCAAGTATTCATCATATTCAAGTTATATACAGACAGTACAACTGTCTCTGTCCATCACCAGTACCTTTATTTTTCAGAATCTTTAATGGTTTGGCTCCCAGCACACTCTCCTAATACCCAAGGCCTTGTGAGGAGTAGTGCACTTCTTCTGTTGCTGAAAGCGATTAAGTGTCGATACATTAGCTCTCTGAGTCTCCCACTGCTATTCACCCTATAATGTTGCCTCTTCCTTTTTAGAATATTTTCTTTCTGAAATAAAAATGGCAGAATAACCCCTAGCATCATTTGGAGAATTGCATCACACAGCAGAGACAGAGCAGCAGCTGCTTGTGGGTGGAGATGTTGTGAGGGTTTTATTAGCATATTTATGGATCCCCAATCACTCAACGAGGGAAAAATATATTGCTCACTCTAAGGCCATGAGAGTTTTTTCCACGACAAAGCCTTTGAACTCCACAAATCTGAGAAACACAGATGAGTTTTTAAGGGTTTGCTAACTGCTGGGGAAGAAATGTAATCTGTTCTGGCTTTGCCAGGCTCAAAGCAACAAGTCAGAGACACTAATGCCTGAGACTCCCAAATGAGGAATGCTAAATATTTGTTTACACACTGACAAAATGTACTATTATCCCAAAGTTGAAATAATGGAATTTCCACTCAAGCTAATCATTTACAGTCATGATGTAAGTACCCTTTATTCTCTCTGAACTTTAATAATTTTCAAAGCTTGAATTTGTTTAGGACAACATTTTTACTACTTCATCCCAGGGTCAAGGTAGATCAAAAGGGCTGATTTTACTGGTGGTTTTGAACCATTGATTTGTCTTGGTTTATTGTAATAATCACACATGAAAGGTTACTCACCTGCCATGGGGGCGCCACCACTGTATGTATATATGTATGTGCTATGAACAGTGTGCTCATTTAGTTGTTAAGAGGAAAACTACTTTTCAAATTTCTGCAGAATTTGGTAAAATCAACTGGAGTTATTGGCCTGTAAACACCCTCAAGTCCTAGTCGTTCCATTTGTCCAATCACTCATTTCCTATGTGATTCATTCAGTAATTCATCTATGTATCAGTCCTTTCATATTTACTATGGTTATATCAGGGTTCAGAAAAGAGCAATAGTAACAGTTTTTTTTAATCATGATTTTTATCTAACAAGAAAATTATTCATTGCGTCAGAATACACACACCTTAGATAAAAAATTAAGTCGGAACATTTTGGATGAGATAAAGACTTTTTTCGTAGGTTTTGTGTTTAATGCAAATTAGGCTTAGGGTTAGAACAGCAATGATTTGCAAATCCTATAAACTAAATCAACTTAAATTATTAAATTTTTATCTTTATGTTTTAGGCAGTGGAACGCTCTTTTCTCTTTTAAAATTACAGTTATGCGAATTACCGTTTTACTAACTGTGTTTATGCAAGTAATAGAATAGTATACCATACTTTTAGCTTTTGTAGAAGTCACACTGCCTGCTCATTTCTCAGTTGGTCCAGTTTGCAGTTGGAGGACTCGTTAGGAGTCAGGCCCATTTTTTCCGGATCCCATTTTGTCTAAGGTTAATACAGAACAAAACATAGGGGCCTGAGAGATTTCATACCCACGGTGTTGCATTTCCAGCCCCCATGCTCGTATTAGCAGCCCATCAGTCACTTCACATCATTAACCCACCGTCCACCCCGGCCTGAGAAGCCCGGACAGCACCATCCCAGCCTCTTTGTCAGTATGAGTCCACAACTTTGGCAAGAACAGCCTCTGGCACAAATGGAGGGATTTGGATCGCGTGGAAACACAAACAGAGCGTTTTCGGCATTTTCTGTCTGAAACATATAAGTGTCTGTTACAAAGGAGCAACAGGTTTGAAAAGTCTTACCACAAAAGCATGAGGGCAAAGGTCTGTCACATGTTCTCTGTATCAATACTTGTAAGAAATTCTTCTAGTTTTAACTTCACATGAAGGTACCTATTTTTTGCTTTCATTATCTTTTAGATGGGGCAGCAAAATAATTGGGAATCTCAGCCCAGATGGGAAAAATTGCCTTTTTAGTGCAGATAATTGCACTTCATGTAAAGTATGACTTTATGCAAAGCACAATGCAAAAACTGTACAGTGGAGTGGTGATTTTCAGCTAAGTTAAAATTAGAAAAACAGGAGTGGTAAAATTCCATTAGAAGAAAAGCTATAATAAAGAAAAATAAAACATAAGGAATCATTCATCACAGGGAGAAGACACAGAGAACACAGACAGGTTGCTTTGCTTTTCAGTTTCTTCGTCTGGATCTTTCACTGCATTTTGTCTGATTATCTTGCTTGTCTTGCTGTCTAAACCTAATATTTGTTAACTCCTTAACTTTAGAAAAATGCATCATCAGAGCAACATTTGCCCACAGTTGTGGGATGGCTAGTAGTTGACCTTAGCTGTCTCTGTTTTTTTTGTTGTTTATTTATTGTGCCTCTTATTAGGTGGCACAATGTGCTCATAAAAAAAAATCCCCAAAAAATTAAAATTTCTAACCACGGTAAAAAAAGATATTGCTATTGTAAAAACAATAATTAATGTTTGTTATCAAGTTGGAAAACTCAAAATTTCCAATTTGACTTTTTTTTATAAATTATTTCTGCTATTTCTCTTCTGTCTTTGTACCTCTTGAACAGGAAGAGCAGTATGTTTTTATACTCAGATAATGCATGTTAAAGCTGTGTTTTAGCATATGATTGACTTAACAGGTGACCCCATGGTGAACTGGTCCGTAGATGATCATTTATAACATTACATAACAAGGCAATGCAGACGGCCACATAAATCACTTATTCCTTAATGGCTTTGGCTGATTTTTGCCAAAAGCCATAAAGTGGACTTCCACTTATGTTTATCTTTATTTAAAAACTGACTTAGTAAAACAAGTTAAACAAGTTTTAAGCACCCTGGGAGGAATGTTGCCTGTGAGCATTGCCTATAAGTTTACAGTTGTCAGCATCAGAGTGTTCGGATCAAGAAAAGAAACAAGAAAGAAACACAGACATGTGCTGACTGATTAACCAGAAACAAGTTCTTATTCATTTCTCTATCTTAGGGAGAGTTTGACTTCAGTATAAAGCACTTTTTTGAAAAAAAAAACTACATGCCAAAAGCATGTATGACTTATAACTGTTATTTTTTCATGAGACACATTTCTGACTGCTATCAAAGCACACGTGTTTCTTTCTCTCCTTTGACTATGTGACTGATATTTATTGCAAAATGAACAACTCCTGTGAAGAATTTATTTGTAATTTGAACTGTTCATTTGTAAACATGATTTTTGAGGGAATTTTATGATGCTTTGATACCTGTGTCCATCTAACTGGGACTGCTCGCTCTTTACAGGGATTCAGTTTCGTCTCCCTACTTCATGCAGCGTGGACCGTGCTCAGCCGCCTCCAGGTACCATCCTCACATCTCTTTTCCCTCTCTTCATACAAGCACACATCTTTGCAGACATTTTCATTTGCAGCCATACATCCAAACCATAGCAAATAATATCCTGTTGCATTTCAAGGAAAACATTTAAAATCAAAAACAACTTTGAAAAAAGGGGAAAGCCAACAATAAAACCCTGATAAAACTGCCTAGCATGCATAAAAACAGAATATAGCTGCAATAAACAAACTATTCAGTAACTCTTCTGGCAGTTTTATGCCCAATTCAGTCAGTCATTGTTCTGTGCAACCTTTATGAGACATTGCTTTTGTGTTGGTAGGCTTAAAATGTATTTGAATAGTATAAAATGCTGCCTTCATGGGGTTATTTACATACATGATAAGTAACTAATGAAATAAGTAAACAAAGCGATACACACATTCATGAATGAAACTTACGAGAGTGACTAAGACTAGATGATAAGAGTATCAACGCATGAGCCTTAAAACTGACTTTATTCAGCTTTAGTTGTTGTTTAAACTACAAAGCAGGAAAAAAATACGTAAAATATTTAAATTAAGACAATTACCGAAAACAGCATTACAGTTTGTGGGCTGTATATCCTACAGGATGAGATCTGGTGTTCAGTCAATGTAGCTGCAATACATTGATTTTCTTTTTACTCAGAGCAGGACGTTCTATTAAAAACCTACACTATATTGCCAAAAGTATTTGCTCACCTGCCTTGACTCACATATGAGCTTAAGTGACATCCCGTTCCTAATCCATAGGGTTCAATATGACGTCGGTCCACCCTTTGCAGCTAGAACAGCTTCAACTCTTCTGGGAAGGCTGTCCACAAGGTTTAGGAGTGTGTTTATGGGAATTTTTGACCATTCTTCCAGAAGCGCATTTGTGAGGTCGCACACTGATGTTGGACGAGAAGGCCTGGCTCTCAGTCTCCGCTCTAATTCATCCCAAAGGTGTTCTATCGGGTTGAGGTCAGGACTCTGTGCAGGCCAGTCAAGTTCATCCACACCAGACTCTGTCATCCATGTCTTTATGGACCTTGCTTTGTGCACTGGTGCACAGTCATGTTGGAAGAGGAAGGGGCCAGCTCCAAACTGTTCCCACAAAGTTGGGAGCATGGAATTGTCCAAAATGTCTTGGTATGCTGAAGCATTCAGAGTTCCTTTCACTGGAACTAAGGGGCCAAGCCCAGCTCCTGAAAAACAACCCCACACCATAATCCCCCCTCCACCAAACTTTACACTTGGCACAATGCAGTCAGACAAGTACCGTTCTCCTGGCAACCGCCAAACCCAGACCCGTCCATCAGATTGCCAGATGGAGAAGCGCGATTCGTCACTCCAGAGAACGCGTCTCCACTGCTCTAGAGTCCAGTGGCGGCGTGCTTTACACCACCGCATCCGACGCTTTGCATTGCACTTGGTGATGTATGGCTTGGATGCAGCTGCTCGACCATGGAAACCCATTCCATGAAGCTCTCTGCGCACTGTTCTTGAGCTAATCTGAAGGCCACATGAAGTTTGGAGGTCTGTAGTGATTGACTCTGCAGAAAGTTGGCGACCTCTTCGCACTATGCGCGTCAGCATCCGCTGACCCCGCTCCGTCAGTTTACGTGGCCTACCACTTCGTGGCTGAGTTGCTGTCGTTCCCAAACACTTCCATTTTCTTATAATACAGCTGACAGTTGACTGTGGAATATTTAGGAGCGAGGAAATTTCACGACTGGATTTGTTGCACAGGTGGCATCCTATCACAGTTCCACGCTGGAATTCACTGAGCTCCTGAGAGCGACCCATTCTTTCACAAATGTTTGTAAAAAACAGTCTGCATGCCTAGGTGCTTGAATTTATACACCTGTGGCCATGGAAGTGATTGGAACACCTGATTCCGATAATTTGGATGGGTGAGCAAATACTTTTGGCAATATAGTGTATGTCATCATGATCCAGGTGGAGTCAGCAAATGAAATGCCTTTAACTAACAACATCTATGTGAGCAAATGAATGCGTACAAGGAAACAAATGTGTCCAAACGTCAGTGTCCAATTTAGAACCTGAATGTGATTGAACCCCAGATGAAGTTGTGTAGTGGTGCTGTCTGGTTTGGAGTCTGTATTATTAACAGGTGGTGATCATTCAGTGTTTGAGACCATTTCATGTGACCTTTAAGATATCAGGAAAAAGAGTTGACTCAGTGGTTGAAAGGGTTCGCTTTGCTTTGTACAATCCTGCAGAAGAGGCAACCACAGACTAGCCGCTAACTGTTTTTGTGCTCACAAAAATTCAAGATTCATTTGTGTTTCAGTAGATCTGCACACATCACTACGACAGAGAAATCAAAGTAATGCATTTTGCAATCAGGGCTGGCAGTTTTTAAAGTGTTGCTTCTCCCAGAAGTGTTGCAGAAACTGACTTTCTCAATTTGATTTGGACTGCCAAGGGGAAGAACCAAATCAGGTTTTATTGATTTAATAGAATTTAATATATATGCTACTTTTCTGTGAAATGCAAATTTGATTTTGACTGCAACAGATGTTTGGAATTACAGTAGAATGACAATTTTTAGAAGACAAAACAAGAGTGCAGGACTTGTTTATTAGTCTTTACATTGTAAATTTATCAGATGTTTCAGAATGGAAAGATCTAACAAAAGGACAGCAAGAGTGTATGGTTGATAAGATAAGCCTATATGGAAGACATTTATAACATCAATTGCTACTACTCATAACACAAACATGATTTGTGAACAGATTTCAACATCCATCCATTTGCTAAACAGCTTATTTCTGATTGGATCAGAGGCGTATATTAAGCCCCTCCCAGTAAGAGTCGTGTACTCCCGGATGGGCATCTGGTCCATCACAGGGCCAAAGATTTCAACGCGTGCCCATCAATTAGCATGAATTCATGTCGATCAAGCCAGATTTTCACCAATAAGTTCTGAGCACCCGGTAACATTTTCCTTTTTAATTTCACAAAAACAGTCGAACAGCTCCAGAGTGTAATAATAGAACGTGTAGAGTCACATTCCGTCTGAGTCACACAGCTCTTCATAATCTAGCGGCACCTGCTGTGTCTCACAGAACTCCGAACCCTTTCATTTGGAAACTGGCCCATGCCTGGTTCCAAACAGTCCCCATTAATACTTCTTTTCTTTTGCACTTAGGTGACTATGTTCTGAAGCAGGGAGAGCATGTGTGTTCCATGTTACCTGTGCCTCCAATGAATACGAATCTAAGAAGGCAAATAAAACCCAGAAATCAAGTCACCTATTCGATGAATGTTTGTTTGTAGACTAATGGATATGTTACCGAATTGGAGACCTCACCCACAGATGACTAGAGGAAGTGACCACAAGCAGTGTAGGGGTGACTCATTTCTCAAAAAGGCTGCTGTGGACAGAGTTCATAAATGTTCATGCTGAGGTTCCTGCTTTCAGGTAGTAAACAGCCATTAAAGTCTAGATTTTTTTGGGCAGATTAAAAATACTATGACTTTAATTAGTCAAAGACATTTTCTTTGCCTGTTCAAAACATGACATTTTTCATTTACCGATAATTTTGACCCAAATTAAAGTCATTCACTGACAAATGTTAATCGCTGTTACATAACATTTAAAACAGTCAGTCTGGAGCATTAGAATCATCCACTGTATTACTCATCGCGACTCCCACAACGTCCCCTTTCACTTCATACATTTTGAAATGCCCTGGCAGGAAATGCAGAGGTGTATCAATAACGGCCGCGCTCCGCTTGATGGAGGTGCTGTTGTTCTGCCTGCTCCTTTACTTATGCGATTGCCTGGGAAAAGGCAGGAAACTGACTAATGATTCCGGTAATCATGTGCACCTGGGCTTTTCCCGCTGAGACCCGGGAAAAGGTCTGCTGAGAAGCTTTGACTTCGTTTCATCGTTAACATGCAATAAATTACACTAAATGAAAGCAAGTAAGACGCCCTGTCGACTTAGGCTCAGTTCTAAACGCAGTGGAGTTTTAATAAAAAACTTATTTTTATGAGATGAGTTTCAGAAACGTTTGCATGCTTGACAACTCCATGTTAATGAAAACAAGTGAAACTGGAGCATCTCCAACTCTGTTCTGAGGTCCATCTGAACGGATTAATGTCGAAGTTTTCATTTTCTCACATAGAGCAGATCTTCCTCATAATCCTCCGCTCTTCTCCAGTCAGCACATTACACAGCTGCTGTTGCTTCCTGCCTCACCGACATTTCCCCCACTCGAATAGCTGAAGTGCCCTGAAGCCCGGTCTCTTGTAGGATGAAGCTCTTCCGTCACTCCGCGGGTGACGCTGCGGCGCTGGCCTTCGTCGGCTTTCATTACCATGTATTTTATTTTCCCTCCTCTGCCTTTGTTTTGCCTCGTCCTCGTCCTCTCATCCCCGCTTGTGCCACGCAGCCGTATCATACCCTCCCAATTACAAGAAGACTCCGCCTCCCGTGCCCCCGCGCACCGCCACCACCAAGCCTCTTATCTCTGTGACAGCCCAGAGCAGCACAGAGTCCACCCAAGATGCCTACCAGGAGGGCAGGCATCCACGGGGTGGTCTGTGGACCACCGACAGCCTTGGTCGTCCCATCTACAGCTCCACCGACAGCCTGGACAGCACCAAGGCGGTCACCATGGCCATGGAGTCGGCAGCAAGCAAGAGGCTTGCCTCTTTAGGCAGCCACACCTCCGTCCAGACGTGTGACAAAGCAGTGCTGGTGTCCAAGGCTGAGGAGTACCTCAAAACCCCTCGATCCTCCATTGGCATACAGGTAACAAGACGAATGGCCGCGTCCTTCACAGCCACGCTCCCATTAATCTCCTACGCGGCCTCAGGCCTTCACACAGGCCGCACCAGTCATGTTCTCCTCCTGTCTTGCTCTGACTTGACAGGTTCTCCTTTTTGAACCCAGATTATTAACTTAGGAGAGCTGTCTCGTAAGATGTAAACATATTATAGCTCTCAGTCACGTAAACCTGAAATCAAGTGAGTAAATTCATTCGAGTAAAGCCAGGAAATTAGAATGGGTTATATCAGGACCGAGCTGAATCAGTTTTATCGTTCAGGGACACACTTGAACTGGTTGAACTGAACGTCTAACTATGAGTCTGTTAGCTGTTAGCAGATGTTACAAATCCCTACAAGATTGTCGAGTCTTCTTTGACCTTTAGATGTGTTAAGAACAGACTTGATTTAATAGGTCTAATTTAAAGGATTAATTTCACCATCCCTTTTCTTCTCTCTGATCTAGTTGGTGATTTATGAGCTCTTGAGCACAATTTTACAACAATGTGAACTCAACTCCCCTCCCTTTGCAAGGGTGTCCACAAAACACAAAGCCACTCTTCTTTTAGTGCAATATCTGTCCAGCTGCAGACTCACAACTGCTGCCACAAAAATCCACTTCACCGATTGCTCGTTGTTCCCCCTTAATGCCAAACTCATGGATGAGATTCAGCTCATTGTGGAGCGCAGTTATATAAACTGGACTGGATTTAAAAATAGGAAACTGTGGAGAGAGCCAAATATTTTCCAGGACATGATATAATGTTGTTTTACACCAATGATCTCCAATACTTTTGGGACTTTTCAGCTCTTCCAAAAGTAAGTGTGAAAGTGTTTTGAAACACGGTCCAAATCAACTAAGTGGATAGCAGGGTGAAACTGTGACTGTGCTCATCATCTCATCACGTAGATTCTAACAGAGGCAAACCATGGTGCAATTAGATGAAAGAAAAAATGCCTCTCGTGAGCACAAGTGTCTGTGTGAGGACAACCAACAACATCCCACAATCCCAGGAGTCCATTTGAAACCTGATCATTTAGCACCTGAAATGTTTGGTTTCTCCTTTTTCGATGAACAAAAAATATCACACCTGATTCTGAGGGAAAGGATTTTGCATACTTTTTCCTCCCACATATCACCAATATCATCCATTAAGACCGAGTTTGAAAATGCGATCATTAAAGACAATTTTGTGCTAAAATATAAACATTTCCAAAGAGCAGAGAAACTTTCCGGCAGCTCCATTAGAAACGTCTAAACTCTATAAACGATATAAACTGTATAAATGTCCCTGAATCTGCATTTGAGCTGAAATGATGTTCTGCCATCACTCTTTATCAGGTGGAAACGGTGACAGACTCGGATGCTGAAAGTAAAGGCCTTCCTCAGTTCCATTCAATAGGGATCCAGGTGGAGGATAAAAAGCGGTACGTGGTGCATGCCAAACATCTGGGCTGATTGGATTTTTTATTTTATTTCAAAGTCTCCATTCTCCTTGTCGTCCCCACCAGGCGTGGGAGGTTCAAGCGCTCCAACAGCGTAACCACGGCGGTGCAAGCAGACTTGGAGCTGGAGGGCTTTCCTTCCATGGAGGACAAAGGCCTGCAGTTCGGTGGCGGCTTCGGCCGCCACTCGGAGCCCAGCACGCCCACGCAGTACGGCGCCATCCGGACGGTGCGCACGCAGGGCCTGTTCAGCTACAGGGAGGACTACCGGCCCTCCAGCGGCCCGCCCAGCCCGCAGCCGGTGGAGCCCTGGCTGGTGGAACCCAGCCTGGAGAGCGCCGACACGGGTCGGGTGTCCCCCCTTCGCAGGGATGGCAGCTGGTTCATGCAGCTCCTCCACAACGAAACCAAACGGCTGGAGGGATGGTGCAAAGAGATGGAGAGAGAAGCGGAGGAGCATGACCTGTCAGAGGAGAGTGAGTGTTCAGAGGAGAGCTTTTGATTCTGTTGAACGATGACAACGTTTTCCCTGTGATCTTTTCCAGTCTGTGTAGCGGCGCAGCCCACAGTGAGCATGCTCTGTGTTAGCCCTAATGTTGACTCTGAGGACACTGAGTCGTGACAGGCACTTTGTGAGCAGATTGGATTGTTGTGAATGCCTGAAAGATGCTCAACATGCTGGCTTTCGCAAAGCTGTCAGTGATAAATCCCGAACCTGTTTGTGTGCGTGCGTTTGTGTGTTTCAGTCCTGGGAAAAATCCGAAGTGCAGTTGGAAGTGCTCAGCTACTAATGTCTCAAAAGTTCCAGCAGTTTTATTGGCTGTGCCAGCAGAATCTGGTGAGTAATATCTGCCTTTCAAATTGAGGACATTGCATCTCCCTGCTGTCGATGTGTTACCCCAAAAAATAAAAAACACAGATCACCGGGAGCAAACGGGCCAATTGGCCTCCACTTGCCTGAGCCTCCAGAGGGGGCTCGGCCTGACACAGCACTTGCACACCTTCCAGAAGTGGACCACAGAGATGGACGGTGGAGCGGTCTCTGCTGCTATCGACCCCGCAGTAAACGGAAGCGGAATTCCAATAGGAAGCAGCACCTGTGTTAAGGCTGCCCGTTAATGCTCAGAGGCAGCAGGTTGAATGGGGGCTCAGAGTTTGAATAATGAACTGCCATAGCGTCCCACTGTTTAGCCCTCACGTCACGTCTGCAATTCACAAAGTCAGCATATATATATAGGAAGAGGCCAGCGCTAGAAGTGGGAGGTTTCTGCAGATAAAACAGGGACTCAGCCACAGCGACAGTGAGTCACAGGCTTAATCACATCCCTCTAATGTAAGGCTAATTAAAACAAAATATCTAATGAAATGAAGAACCTCGTGTAGGTGGTTCACATCTGCTCTCCCACTGCTTTGCGTTTTTGTTTTTTATTTGTGTGTGCGTGCGCACCTTGAGCTCGTCTCTCTCCCTCTCCCCACAGATAACAGGATGATGAATTAAGTCTAACATTGGTAGTGACAAGCCTTAGATTGCCCTCAGCTTTCAGATATGTCATAAAAAAAACAGAAGGACTCTGTTTTACCAACTGGATGTGTGGTGGAACTGCACCCCGTGTCTATAAAAAGCCTCAAATCTGCTCATGAAGTGGGGCTTGATGGAGCTTTTCATTGCTGAAGTTCTCATCCACTCAGGGAGAGCGGTTTGTCTGGCTGCCTGTTTGTGTGAGTTGTTAGTTCCAGATCGTTCCTGCCATCTGGACATGAAGCACGAGCGACAGTGCAGCGGTGACAAGAACGATATGTTTGTCATTGAAATTTCAAAGGTCACATTTATTTTTAAATGGAGTGATTTGCGTAAAGCCCTGTTGCTATGAACACCTGTCAGCCTGATTTTTTAATAGAGTTTCTAATAAGAAATAACCTGGTGAGTAATTCTCACATTCTTTCATGGCGTGACAAATATATTACTTATAAAGAAAATAAGTCATTTATCAGAAACGTAAAATACCTGATATATGGAGCCCCCCCCCCCCCTTTTAAAGGACTACCATATTCACATAAGTTTTGACTCTTAGTTCTTTGACCAAGGCTATGTGTGCAATTTTACAGAACATCTATGAATATGTAACATCTAGAATTAAGCGGCAGCTTTGTTTATTTTATTTTTCACTAAATACATGAGTGTAATGTATTAATGCCCGATGTAAGTAGTATGTTGTTACATCAGTAGTAACTAAATGTAGCAAAATTGCATTTAAACAAATTACCTCCAGATGTTATTTATCCTTCATTCAACAATATTATCATTTACAAATAACCTGTAATTGAATCTATTCTCAGGTGTACAAATCCGTAGCTCTAAACAAAACAAAAAATATGATAATGTTAAAGAAATTGATTCATTATATTAATATTGGAACATAGTTTTAGCTGGGTAGTATGTCATTTGCATAACTGACAATGACACATTAAAAATTTTGAGACAAGATCATCTTCCCTTAAAGACGAATAAAGCAAGTTTGTAGATGAATTCATTTCAGGTTGTGGACTATTGTTGGTGCTGTACTGCCACACAGTGGTCATTATGGAGAGATGTAAATGAAGACGTCACAATGACCAGCAAAAAGCTTTTAATAACATTAAAATGTTTACTGTATGAATATGTATATATCATGTTTGTTTTTTTATTAAAATCTGATTTATTATTACTATAATAATAATTATTATTATTGTTATTAGTAGTAGTATTCTTATATATTGTACGTTATATTACTGTTTGTTTAGGTCAGATTCACTAGTGATAATTGCAATGATAATATGTTAACTGCTGTCCATGTAGGACCCCAGTGCCATGCCCAGACCCACATCTCAGGACCTGGCAGGATTCTGGGACCTTTTGCAGCTTTCCATCGATGATGTCACTGCCAAGTTTGACGAGCTGCAGCAGATCAAGAGCAACCAGTGGCAGCTGGTGGAAAGCCCCGAGAAGAAGGTATAATTGGGCTGCACTCTCTTAATAATTAGTGTTAATGGGCTCCAGATGAACTCGCCCAGCTTGAAGAAAAAATAAGCTACTAACATTAGTGTTCCCTTTTAGAGTCTGGGCCAGCGGGAGGTTATTGAGTACAAACAAGCAGGCAGCATCTGTTAAGATTTAAAAGTGGGCTCTTTCCCCACTGAAACCCCACTGATTAAATTAATTTCTCTTTCATATGAATGAATTCTAATAGTTAGCACTTGTTGAACTGCATAGAAATACCACTGATGTAATCTTGATACAGGCAGCCGCATTGTGGAGCCAAGCATGTACATCTGACACTAGATCCTCCAATATGTGCAAATACAGTCACAAAAAGCGCGAGAAGTGAACAACCTCAGAGTGATCATGCACTAATGAACAGTACTTAGCATTATTGCAGACACGTAAAATTAAAATGCCGTGAACAGCCTCCTTATTGCAGAATGACTTTTAAAAGCAGATTTCAAAGTGTTACTTTCCCGAGCGTGGTGCAAATAAAACCACGGTCGTGTTGTTATGAAATGGCAAAATACAAACATCAATTGACATTACAGATGGGAAACCGTAAACTGGTAAGATCATCCAGTTAAAGCACTTTGAATGCGACGTGCACGACAACACATTCATTGGACTGATGCATGACGTTGTGAGAGGCGCATTTAGATGGTTATAGTGCCGTTAGAAATGGAAACCATCCTTCAAGGCGCCTCGACAATTATCCTGATAACACAGTTGTAGCTTTTAGCATTCATTTGCCTCCAGCAGTTGAGGGGCACATTGCGAGCTGCATGGAGCTGAAGACGTGCAGTGACACAGCTGCTCCGGGCACAGCCCCTCCTCTTCCAGACAGTTGCGTTTTTCAAACCGATGCCAGCGTGCCATTGCAAAATCTTTACCGTCTTTTTCCTCAGAAGCATGCAACTCAAGTCATTTTCGTCCTTTTGGGCTGTTGGCAGAACTTAGGGAGAATTGCAGTGCTCTGTGAAGGATACTCTGTTGCTCATGCAGTATTTGTCAGTGTGTTATTGTCCCACAGTCATGATTGCAGAAATGAATGAAGAGTGTTTTTTTTCTGTAATGGGTTAACATGCAAAACCCAGCAAATATTGCATTAGTGGGATGCTATTCATTCCCATTTTAAGTGCAGAACAATTGAAATGTTAATTTAGTTTGCACAGAGTGAAACTCTGCACGTCACCTTTAGAAATGATAAGAATCTTTAAACATCAGGGAGCAGTGATTAGGTTTTATGGGTTGAATAGATGTCCTCTGTCTTCCAAGGAGCGAAAGTGGCCTCCACCTCTGCCAAAGAGACCAGCAAAGGGCCGCGGCGGCGTGACTCGAGAGCGCTCTCTGGACCTTCAGGACCGCCAGCGACAGGAAGCCCGCAGACGCCTCATGGCTGCCAAACGAGCAGCTTCATTCAGACAGAACTCAGCCACAGAGAGGGCGGACAGCATCGAGATCTACATCCCCGAAGCCCAGACGCGGCTTTGAGGTCACATCCATCCTCAGATTCCCCCCCCCCCCCCGTCCATCTCCACCAGTCGCTGGCACCAGACACGTCACTGCTCATCCACCATCTTTGTCTTGTAACCACCTCCCAGGTTGTCCTTGTTAAAGCTACACTTGGCAGATGAAACTGGTAAATGCACCGGTTAAAGCAGGTGCTTTTTATGCAGCAATGAATTGTGGGTTTTTAATTACACGTCCGCCACCTGGAGCTGCTGTACATTTGCCGAGTGTGGCTTTAAAACCACAGGAGACCTTTTTTGCTTTTGGGTGAGAATAAGCTTACAGACCCCCAAATATAAGCGTTAAGTCAAGTAATTAAACTCAATTTTGATTTTTTTAAGAGCCTTTAATTAGCCCTTTCTTGGTCCTCACAGCCGTTGCCATTACACCGTTGTGTATGAGGATACTTACACACTTGTCAGGTTCAAAATGAATCAGAAAGTGTTTTTTTATTTTTACACCAGCATCACTGGTCTATGGCTAAAGCACTCTGCATGTAGGAGGAGTGGCAGCAGCCTCCTGTATTCCGATATGTTGGGAGGTTTCTTGTTTTCAGCAAGTTGAATGCAACAACTTCTCCAAATTTGTGGTCACAGGATCAGAGAAGCAGGGGTGGGATGCTAAACAGGCTTTGCTCTTTGTCATCCCTCACAGGCAGGCTGCAGCCAATGACCTGTGCTGCTGGCCTAGATTTAAAAATGAGGCCGAAGTCCTTAATCATCATTTCCACCTTTGTTCGTTGTCATTCCTGCAGTGCCATGTCGTCTTCATTCCCGACGTTCCGTCAAATCTGTAACCTATTTGCTGCTGGATGCATTTCCATTGCAGAACAAATATGAAATATTAACATAAAGACAGTTTTGCACAGGTGGCTGCATCAAACAATGCATTTTGCACCTTATAATATTCATGTTTGTATTTCCAAGGGAAATGTAGTTTATGATGCTCATGTGATATTGTTGCAGTTGAATTGCAAGGACAGATATGGAGAATTTACTACAGAATTTCATATTACTCTATAGATCATAGAAACTGCACCTTGTTTAATTCTAGTTTTATTTCTTCTGATGGCTTCAACGCCTCTCCAAAACAAATCAATGTGATTCTAATGCTTTTAATTCTAACTGAAGTATGTATCATGTGACCAATATCACAATCTACAGTATAATTTAGTACTTATAGTTAAAAACCGTTGGTTGATTTGATAGTGCATCTGTCCTGGATATTAAGAGGTGTTTCTTAGCTGACTTTAACTAACTTTCTGTTCTCTTTTGATCTGTTCATATAGTCTACGGAAGACAGGTGCAAATAATACTTTAACAATATTCAGTTACTATAGTAAATGGTGCTGCTTTTTACTCTTAAATTGTCGTCCTTTCCCCAGTCCTATGTGCACGTGCAAACACACACACACACACACACACACACACACACACACACACACACACA
>JABUIW010000152.1:11412359-11430043 GCA_013363375.1 Menidia beryllina | reverse complement strand
ACACACACACACACACACACACACACACACACACACACACACACACACAGAGACACACACTCAAGGACTTTTTAAACAGAGATTTATTAATATGGTGCCCACTGTCTCCCCAATGACTGGTGGTAGATTGTGACATTAGAAACGATCATCTTTGCAATGCTCTTGCCCTCAGTGATTCGAATAAGGAGAAGGTTTTATGGCTTAACCTCTGTCTCTAGAGTTAATATGGTTCAGGGATATTTGCTCATTAGATGGGAGAGATTACAGGCTTTTACATTCCACCAAAAAAAATCTCAAATGTCCACTTTGAGCCAAGGGCATACCGCAGTGTGAGAGTGCATCATAGTTCCTCCTCACGTTTTCTATCCCCTTACCCCTGCAGTCCACGCCCGTTCATCCTCATCTGCCAATCTAACCCCAGCTGATTAACACGAATGTTGACATTACCGTTAGAATGGTGTCGGAGTTCAGTGTTTAATGCCTCTTCATTTACTGTAGCGTGTTGGGTGAGGGAGAGACTCTATGGGCAGGGACACGTCATGAGGGAATTTTGATCGGACTCATGTTGTTCACACATGCAGGGGGGGGGGCTTCTTAACTTCATGGTGAGTTCTCTAAATTGCAGACCCTTACTTTACCTAATGGCCTTAACAGAATCACTCATGAATGTACAGTAGAGGCCCCGTCGATGCAAAAACATCACAGAAACAATAGTTCCAGGAGGTGTCCTTTCTTTTTCACGTTTTCACGGCGGGAATAACATTTAGTCTTTAATGGCACGGTGTTAAGAAAAATAATATCTAAACACCTCATTCAGTGTTTAGGCTTGTTTTCATTGAGAGCCATTTAAAAAAGGGTCTGAACAAGAAGTTCAGAGTCATTCGGAAACTGGGAATTTTTCTTTTTCTTTTGGCTGGTATAATCCCCGGTCACATAATGAAAGCTAACCTTACTTGCAGATTTCATTACCCTTTAAACAGGAAGAATCACTTTGGAATTACTGCGCTTAAATGAGCAGAACCAACTGAACTAGAGATTAAATGAAATTTTTTAGTTCCCACAAATCCTTCGCAGTCAGCAGCAGCCAAAGATGTCTGTAACCCCTGGACATCTCCAGAAAGACCTTTAATGGTGTGAGGTGCTTCTCCTGCTCCAGGTTGAAGCTGTCTCTGTGGTTTATTGCCTTGCCAGATAACTTTCCTTGGGCTGAAATTGATTCTGATGCCGGTTTCATACTGTATGTCCACAGACTGCTGATCCAGAACTGCCTGGGACTTCAGGATGTTTTTCAAATATAATCTGACCTCTCTCCTTTGAATGGTAAACACCTTGTGTTGCATTCATGGATAATCATATATTTGATTCCTGAAAAAATATGTGAGGAGATCATGCATAAATTCAGTTGTTGTGTACTTTTGTATGTGCCACCAAAGGACAGCCTGTTTTGCTGACACTTACATACGCTTTGGGCCAATCTTACAATTAAAAATAGAACTATATTAATGAACCGTAATTCCAAAATTCTTCTTTCAATTTTGGGTTGAATTCCCCCCAAATTGAAGCTAAGAATGGGATCTTTTAGCCTATTTTTTTTTAAAGTAATTGTGATTTGTTGATAGCTTACTTCAAAGAAAATGAATGTAATGTAAATTAATATAATATATTTGGAAAAATTGGGTCAGTATATACATTATATATGTGTAGGCTACATAGCTCTGTATGTGCAAGTGAGAACAAGCTGTTTCCCATCATCCCAGTTTTGTTCCATGAGCTTTTCATCACTCTTTGCTAAAGGACTATACAGAATAATTAGCTTAACAATTCAAGTGCATTATATACCAACAGAGACTGATAATATGGAAAGGGCTCACTGTTTAAGTTCAATGAATCAATAGCATCTTCTCCACCTCTTGTGTTGTATTGCAGAGAGGAAGAATCCAACAGGTTGGGACTGATGTAATTACTCTTCTTGAACAGGAAAAGTATATGTGAAGTAATTATGGGCTCTTGAGGCTCCTAGCTCGCTGGTTAGCAATTAATTTTCTTGCTGTTACAGTGTTCTGTTTCAGTATTTGATGGTGTGAAAGTGAGAAACACACAGGGGATGCCCTGTTTACCAAGAATAATCTGGAGTTGGTGTTAAATTGTGACCTTTTGTGGTGTTAGTGATGTGTTTATTTTACACAGTATTCAGTTAAGTTGCTCTTTGAGAAGAACCCCTTGTGGTATTTTTCTATAAAGATTTTTCAAAAGAAAAAAATAAAACAAAACATTAATTTTTATGGAGAGGGAAATGTTGCTATTTTCATCATAGTTCTATCATCTTTCTAACAACCGTATTCACCATTTACCCTTCTGTTTACAGCATTGGCTTTAAAAGATGTAGTTGAGTGCTTTATGTCAATTTTAGTGGACATCAGGCAGGAAATCCTTTAGTTACGGTGGCCACTGTTAATGTCACAAATGATCTAATCGGCTTTCTTATCTTTGCCGTGCCGGGTCTCATCGATTCAGATGGACATCTTGTGGTTGGAACAGGAAGGAACACGCAGTAAGCTTTAGTATCAAAATGCTTATTTATTCACCCAGCTTGTCCCTTTACTTTAATTCTGTAAATGATTTCCCTGATTGACAACAGCTGATGGCAACTTTAGCAATCCAACCGCTCTTCCACCTGACTGGAATCAAGGTCAGATCTATTCTACTTCCCACAGACTGCAAACTGTGACCTGTGTCATGTGAAGCGCTGATGAAATGGTATTCATTCTCACCAGGGTTTGCTTTCCTAAAGTAAAACTATGGAAAGCACGGAATCTTGCAGTTCTCTGCCATGAGGTGCCACATGAAGTCCATAAATGACCTTCTCCGCTTTTGTTATGTTCAACATTGAGAGGAGAGGGTTAGGGTTAGGGTTAGGGTTCAGGTTTAGACCTATTAAGACAGATTAAGACCACCGGGAGATAGCCTGACCAACTATCAGCCACTGGCTGTTGAGTGTTTTGTTTTTTTGAGGTGAGGATTTCCTCAAAAATCACACCGCACTGTCCGGTAAGTGATAGATAACTATAAAGAGATAGATTCTACGTCATTGAATACACAATCATTTGCACAATGTGTTTTTGTGGTATCATGCAGGGCTGTTCTATCATCATGGTACCATTTCCACATCAACCCCCCCCCACTTCAAGCCCACCCCCACCCCCACCCCCACCCCACCATGCTATGAGGGGCTAAGGAGTTTGGCAACTATGTACGTGACAAATCCTCAGGTGCCTTACGGTTTGATTCTCATAGGACTGAGTGAATGTTTTGGGTTGGGCTATTCGAAAGGACTGCAACACCTTTTTGAGTGCAAGTTTGTACCTTCATAAAGGGCTGGGAGTCTGGTTCTGGTCAGACAGCAGAGTTTAAAGTGAATTTCTTTCTACCTGACTGAGTCAAGTGTCGTACTGTAATAAACTTCAGCACAAAAAGCAGTCCAGAGGATATCAGATGAGTTTTTGTTGGTATTTTCTTTTCTTTTTTTCCTCGTGGGTTCAGACCCAGTGGTGGTCTGCTACCATTCACAACCGATCGCAATAGAGAGCTCCGTTTGAAAACACAAGTCCAAAAAAATCTGTCAGCGCGCACGCCACAACCATCTCAGTTACTCACAAACAGACAGCTTACTAACAACGACAACAAAAATAGCCGTTATATTTATTTTTCCCTTTCAGTTGCGTTATTGTATTCTTCTGATATATATATATATATATATATATTTTTTTTTTTTTACAATTTTTGGCATCTGCATGTATACAGAATCTGGAGACGGACAACACTTGACCAGCCAAAAAAAAAGTGCAATAGTGTTTTCAGACGAGGATGGGGATGCTTGCCCCCAGCTGTTTACCTCACGCTGAAGTACATGGTTTAGTGGGAGCTCCGCGTGAATACTTTGTCATGCCTGTGTACTATGCAGCAGTACCTCTGCGGGGCGACGCAACCTCTAGGCCGCCGCGCAGACCGCCCGACATTCACGAGAACACTGTAAACACCACGCTCATTGTTCCCAACCCCTTTCCGACGCAAAACACCCGTGCTGTCGTCCTCCATGGACTGTGATCCGCTTCATCCGTCTGTTAGGATTTACTTAACGCTGATTAAGACAAAACTGTGCATAGAGAAACCAACTGTCAACGATGCTCACAAACAGAGATGTAAGAGGTTCGTTAGTTCCCTGTTCAGGCTTTCTCACAGCACCACTATTGACTTCATTTACATAACCCTGATGGAGGTCTGCGTAGGTGCTTAATCAATCAACCAACTTCTGTCCTTGTGCTCTTCATGAATCTCCTTTTCGACTAGCTTTTCTGTTGTTGTTGATTCTGACAATCAGCACACACCAAAACCATCAAATGCATGCGAACACTGCAACAAGCTGTGTCACGAGACTTCCTCATGAAAGCCCCCCCGGTGTCATCTCCTGAGCTCGGGGCGTGGGAAGTTTTTTTTTCTCCTTGTTTCTGTTACGGTTGCACTGCAAAGATGTCTTTCTATTGTTTGCTCTCTCTTCTCATAAATTGTGTTTCGTTGTCTGGATTTTGGATCCTGTTGTCACAAACTGAGCTGGAGTCAAGTGAATCGGAAAATTTGACATCGCGCTCTAAGGTTCTCTGTGAGATTTTGTCTGCTCTTCAAGCAATAAGCCTAATTTAGATATAAAATACCTTCACCACGTGTTTCTGAAATGAAGGAGATCCGCAGGAGTTCTCGGGTGATTAGAATATGCTTTGGATTGGGACACACTTTGTTTTCATTCTCTTTCTTGGATAAGTTATTGTTAAAATATGCAGCTATTAGCGACATACTACTCTGCTCAGCACAGTCCAAGATGGTTAGCTTATCTTAGAAACAAACTGTAACCTTTATCTTACAAAGGTGTATTTACCTTTATGGTATGGAATAAGAAAGTTTAATATGACATTAAGTTAATATTACCACCGATTGCAAGTGGATACTGCTGACGAACTTCTCTTTCTCTCCAATTTTCTTACGCCAAGTGAATAGCTATGGACTTCATGGAGTCCATTATACAATATGATTTGTGCCAATCAGGAATGTACAACCTTTATTTCAAATAAACTAAAGGTTTGCATTATTTTAAAACATACAACAGTAAGGTTTCTCATTAACGTTTCCCTCCAAAGCCATTACAATGATCCTATTATAGATTTGATTATATTCTATATATATATATATATATTATATATTCTCATACCTGTGCAGGGCCTGAGAACCAACACAAATCATTATGAAGTACATGTTCAGATTTTCACGCGTTTCTTTGTGTGTCTGTCTTTGCAGAACATTAAAGAAAGATGGTGGGTTGTTTTCCATTATTTTATGAGCAGAGAGAGCAGTCACAGTTTTGTTTGCCTTTGGTGGAGAAATGTCGTTAGTGTTGTGGCTACGGATAGAAAATAACTTTAAAAAAAAACCTCTCATGAGATCCGACATCAGAAATATTTGATAAAGCATATAAAGGTTTGTTGTTAGCTTAAAACTATTTTGAAATTGTTAAATATATCAATAATGAGGATAAATAAGATGCCAAATATTCAGTATTTGTACAGAAATATACATATATAAATATATAATATATGCCTAATTTATTTGGAACTCTTCTCCGCTCTTGACCATGTTTCTGTTGCTTAATGTTCCTTTGTCAACATTATTTTATAAGATCTTCAGATAGCATGCAGGATAGTGAAAATGAATGTATTAATTAGTGTTTCATTGCTGGTCCGTAAAACAGCAAACTACAGATCAGTCTGGGTTTGCAGGATTTCTTTAAACTGGGTATCTCATTTCTAATTTTGTTTATTTATTCACTTTTCCTTTTAAAATACAAGTTTTTTTTTTATTCAATCAGTTTTTTATTATTTCATTATTCCCTGCTTTATTAATGTGGTTTAACATGTTTTGCCTATTCTAAGAACTGCTATCAACCATCTGTTGTAAATATGCAAATTAAACTTTTTGAAGAAAACAGCCCTGTTTTAAGATAATACTTTATTTCCCTGCGGCCAGACCAAACAGCGATGAAAACTACCCCAAAGAGCACTCTGGATTTTAGCTAAGAAAACAAGTATTTATGTGGACGGTATAAGATTTTGTACTTCTACAAGTTAGTGGTGTTTTCCACACACAGACACATACACAAACACATTTTAGTTAAAGAAGTTTTCTTTATTACAGCAAAGAAGCCAAACATTACAGACAATAATTATGAACTATTAATATCAATTCCAGACTCGGAGTGGCCTCTCATCCACACAACAGTTTCACTCATTGCTCTTCAGGGCCAGAGCTTTACATTTATGATGGAGGAAACGCAGGCAAGATTAGTTCTTCCTTAAGTGTGTATTTACCACTGTTTCCCCACTGTAGTTTCTCTCCATAAACACCCTTCTATCATCACTTGGGATATGGCATAATTGGATTAATTTAGGCCTCTGAAATCTTTTCCCTTTATAGGCCAGCTCAGACAGTCAAATAGATGTTTCACCCGCAGAATAAACATCTGCAGCTGGTGAAAACTAGTGTTCTTTATTTAAAATGCCACCTGCTGCTAAGTTAAATCCTCAAAGAGACCAATCCAGCAGAATGAAAATTCTGAAATTTCGTCCATAGTCAAATTCTCTAGTGTTTGTCCAACAATAGAGCCCTTTAAAGTACTCATGATGGCCTACTTACAATAACATCCTTATGACCTGCTCCAACCAAGTGGAACATCTGACGTTTTATATACAATAATATTTTTATTTATTTTTCTGAATCGGTGCACAAACAGAAACATCTAGTATTCAGTAACCTCATGAATCCTGCGAACGAAGCTTTCTGATAAATCAAACACTATGTATGATGGTATTTAAAACATTGATCGTCCATAAGAACGCATTCAACAAAGCCCTGGTTGGGATCAAAGATGCTGTTAAAATGCTTGTTTCACCAGGGTAATTTAAATGATTAGGCACAATAAATGTATTTGTATCACAGTTCTTGCATGTTTCACTTAATAATCCTGTTCACATCACTCTGTCGGTGTGTATTCAGGGAAAATGGTGAGAAGGACACGAGAATGAAGATAAACAGCTTATCCCCACCACGACTTTAATAGGGATGGCAGCTGTTATACAAAATACTGCACGCATATAAATGCACTACTGTTCTACTGACCATGAAGAGAACAGTCGGCTTTTACACAAAAATAAACCAAAAACAACAACAAAAAACAAAACACGGTAACAGCAAAGAGATTCACTGAGTGAAAACAAAGACACTACTACTGGATTTCGCCTAAATACTGAAAAGCTACTTCTAAAGCTTTAATCTACAGCTTCTATCAGGGGTTCTTAAACTCTTCTTCATGGACCCAAGTTGAGTGCAAATAACCTTGGTAACCTTTGCCGGATCATTAAATCGCAGCCATACACACAGCACCCCGTAGAGAAGGACCCACTTTGCATCCCAAAGTTAAGAGTTTAAGAAGCGCTGGTGGTAAACATGGAATGAAAATGATTGTTCTTACAAGCAATGCAAGTAAACAAACAATAAATACAAACAATGTGCTTTATCCATATAGACATATTTACACAAAGTCTTTGGCTTATGAATTAACATCAGCTCCGAAATAAAAATAGCTAAACAAAAAGTGTTGGCCACCAGTGCACAGAACAAGTCTGGGATCAGTTCACCTCCAATCCCACTCCAGCCACACATGCAGGCCTTTTCTGAGACAGACTTACCACTTATTTTAATCCAATGTTTTGAACTGGCTGAATTGAAAGTGCACTGGGCCCAGCCCGAGACCTTTGATGATAAATGCTCCATTTTTTCAGTTTGGGGTCAAAGATCACGTTACCCAGTAGATTATTACATGATACTACAAAAGCAAAACAGAAAATAACCTGTAAACCTGTACTGATAATAAACTTACATTGACACAAAGGTAATTTTCTTCATATCTGTTCTTTTATCAAGCTCAGATGAACTGTTTGTGAATAACTCAAAATGAGCTCAGAGTGGCAATAAAGTACTCACACATGATGCTTTTGAAATTCAGAGTTCACTAAAATGACCAGAAAAATAACACAATGATGAAAGAAGTAGAAACAGAAGCATCCACAGAGTTTGGATCGGCCGTACCTTCACTTACTTTTTTTTTTTGTTCTTCTACAAAAGTACTGGCTGCAGATATTCAAACATCACCATGATGAGATGCCCCAAACTGTTAGGGTACTCAGAAAACAGCATGAGTGCAGGAATGTGGCACACTAAAAACTTGACTTGCAGGTCAAAGGGAAGGGAGACATCTAGAGTGCACATTGAGTACTGCAGCTGAGACAGCACAAAGCATAGAGTCCATGGGACAGGCTTCAATTTAAATCTAGGCCCAAAACATACAGGGGGCCACTGGCACTCAAAAAGCTGTACAATAAGCATAAAAGGAGTAAAAGGAGTAATATTATCTCCTCTGGCACAGTCCCCTCCAGCACACTTCCTCTTAGAAGCCTAAACATTTGCGTTTGCTAAACAACACTGTACAAGGAGCCGATTTTGCCAGCGCCATTTGTTTGGACACAAAATAGATGCTACAGAACAGCCACCGCAGAGGGGAGTTAGGACCAAGCTAAAGCAAACGATCAAACACATGAATGGTAAACATATGTTCACCGGCTCTTCTTTACCTCCCTCTCCGATTTTTTAAAAATTTGCTTAGGACGATTCGATGAACTCAAGGGCCAGGTCGTAGCAGAACCGATACTGTTCCTGTAGACCAGAAGAATTAGACGCACATTAGACTTTTTTTGCCAGGTAAATTTGACCTCGGTAAGGACAGAATGAATGAGAGCATCTCACCGGAGTATCCACCATGTTGGGCTTGCTGTTTCTCAGCGTCTTCACAGCGTGGAAGACGTCGACCACGCTCTGTCTCTTGGCCATCTCACACACAATGCTGCTGGCACAGAACACTCCACTGCGGCCGCCTCCATTTCTACAAACAATCAGAAGAACAAAGCATCGTTAGACCAAATAAAAAGTTCTCCAGATGTGCCATCTTGATTTTCTTCAATACAAAAGAAAATCAAATGACCTGCATCATTTCAACCACCACAAGGTAACTGGTCTAAAACCTTTCCTAAAACATATCTATTAGATATTGATGATTTCTTTAAAAAAAAAGCTGCGGTAACAGACATTTTTAAGGTTTACTGTGCACTTACAGGCAGTGCACAATGGTTCTTCCCTCTCCCTCCTCTCCTTCACGCTGCCACTGGTCGACCTGAAGGATCAGCTTGAGGAAGGAGCGTTTGGAGGCAGGGACCTCTCTATGCCCTGCCCATCCCAGGTACTGGAACTGTCGAACCATCAGGTAGCCTTCCTGAGGCTGAAAAATCAAAGGAGAGTCTCTTGAGCAGCAGCAGAGCAGTAATGCTGGAAGCAGCATTCACTGGGTGTTTGCATGGTGGAAAAAAGTAGCAATCAGTTGGCCCACCCGTGTGAGGTTGCAGACTCTGAAGAGACGACTGATGACATCACAGTCCATTGAGCAAGACATACATTCCACCTGGACTGGACCATAGCGAAGCATACCTTCCTCTGGCCAGTACTGAGGACAACCCTGAAAATAAACAGCTTCATCAGCACATGCTGTTTAATACACACTTATCTACGTCTATCAAGCTTGATTATTTTAAGAACAACGGAGGTGACTGGCTGTAGAAAAACTGTAAATCCAACGCTTCTTGGAAACTCAGAAACTGATTTTATACCGTGGAAAAATAAAACCTAAAATGCATTAGAAATTGACTTACCTGAGCCAGGTCAATCTCGTTCAGCATCACCAGACTGGTACATCCGTAGTCGTACACCAGACGCCAGAAATCTTTGACAGTGTTGGGCAATGGATGCTGGGTAACAATGAACGCAGCAGGCTGTCTGTAGCTCTGCAGAGAAAGGGCAACAAAGAGGATCAGAGGTGTTTCATGATAGAGGAAAACTCACAGTTTCATGAGAAATCGTCTAATTAGATATCTTTATTCTTACATCTATTGTAGAAAACTCTCATTTCTCTCATTTACACACACACACAAACCAAAACAAATTAAACACAGACAGCAGTGTGACATAATTTGTGGGGCATGGGAGAGCAAGCATACTAAAAAGACGATGTTTATCAGTGATGATCATGCAGTGGGTCCTAACTGTGAGGGTCGGACGCATGCGTACACACTTCAGCTACAGAGAAAAACCTTCATCTTTATTTGATAGGGTCAGCTAACTTCATGTTAGTTAGCTCAAAAAGGTTTACATCTGAGAAGACCCTTAAAAATAAATCTACAATTACGTATGGTGTAAAATTTAAAAGAGTGTCATAATGGACTGAACAAAATCAATATAAACTGATCCCAGCTCATTATGAATGAAAATGTGTAGCCAGACACTTGGCAGAGGTGTGAATGACTTTAGCGAGCGTGGCATCATAATCATGATGAGAACCTGGTGTCAGGGTAATGTGAGGGGTTAAATGGCCATTCTACATGAAACTGGTGGCAGAACAACACTGAAGCCATGAAACAAATCCAGTACTGGAGATTTAAAGTAAAACTCCATTACCTGGAACTCTTCTGACAGCTTGTTTAGAGAGAGGCCAGAGGTAAGTGACTAAACTTCAAATGTAAACTTCTAAAACCCAAATGACTTACATAACTTAACGGGTACCAAGATATTTTGTCCTCCAACAGCTTTGGTTGGAGAAAAGCCAAGTTTCTTGAAACAACATGATGTATGTATATTAACATTATGGTTTCAAACATCCTCGTACATTTATACCAACCCCTTAATTTCTTTTCCTGCCTCTCTGTTTATTTTGAACAGAACTCCTAATAGACATTAAATTCTCCTTTTGGTTGAAAATGACTGGATACTCTAATATCACCTGAACATTTCTAGCGACTCGGTTATTTTGCTTTTCAGCTTGTGGTACACTGACAACACATTGATACTGTGTCAACTGTTGCCAGTTCAAGCAATGTTTGGGTGGAGGCCAGAGAAGTCGGTGGTCTTTTTGGAACCTGGATTTGTCTCTAGCCTTCTGCTGCTAAAACCACAAACACAGCATCACACAAACAGGGAGGGGAATCTATGTGTGTATCTGTGTGAGTGTTATCAGTATTGAATTTATGCATGTGTTTCTCTTTGTCTTTAATTCTTTAATTTATTAAAGCCTGTATCATTTTCAACAAATACACAGTTTGGGACGACAAACATTATATGGCAATTTTTTTCACATTTCATTAAATAAAATTGTGTTAAATGCAACACATCTGGCTAAATAAACATTTGTCATATTTAAACAGAAGTCCCAAACTTTTATTTTGGTTGATGTGTTGAAAATAACACAACCTTACTGAATTTATACTCAACAGAATTACTGACTTACATCCATTAAAGCAGCATTGATGTAATTACTGCTTTCTCCATCTATTGTAATGAGGAATGGGAGGCATCTGTCTGGAGGAAGGCCATCCATAAAACGGTTCTTATCTTGGTTTCTGGGCAACAGTGCAATGCTGCAGTCTTCTGGCTGAGGCTGGGGAGTCACTGAGTTTAGCGTCTGGACACAAAGAGAGCCAATACAGTTGATTCATAGTGTAGGCATAAAGTAAGACATTAAAGACGAAAACAAGGACTAGAACTTGTGTTTCTATAGCACTTAAGAGCCTGCTGTGAAATATGCTAGAGGCACCAAGGAGAGAAAAACAGGCTCCAACTTTAGATGTCTGTTGTCAATAAAGAAAAAGGAAGAAAGAAAACTCCTGGCAGGTAAACAACACTTGAAAAATTGTATCAAAAGCTTTAGATACTATTTTAGAGACCTGGATTTTATGGATCTAAAAGACACACAAAATACATTGACATGTTTCAATACTTCTTTAATTTGTATTATGACTAAAAATATAAGATAATACAAGAAGATGTTCCTATGATACACACATTAAATCCACATTGTAAAAGTTTGGACAACTTAAATGAAAAGACCGACAAAATAATAAACTTTAAATTTACCTGAAACTCGTCCTTTAGATGTGATGAATTGGTCTGGGAATCAATGCGGATCAGCTCATAAAAAGCGGCTTTAAACTCACAGACGGGTATGGCCGTTTCTCCACATAGGCAAGCCTCTAATATGGCATCATGGATGAATATGTACTGCTCCTGTATATGATTTTAAGCACACATATTATGAGATACATAGACTCACTCTTAGATGAAGCTGTTGAAAAGAAGATGACACAAATTGCCATGAGGATAACAAACAGCTGAAATGAAAGCGAGTATGTAAATGCTGTGAAGACACATGGGTGATGGAAGCATGAATGAGATGGGGTAACGGTTAGGCTATGTTTACCTTGCTTCTGTGTCAGTCTGAACAGAAATGTTCAAGCAATGACAGCGGCTTAAATAGCAGAAAAGAAAGACATTGATGGCAGCTTTGTTGAGTGGCTGCAAGACTGAACTGAATTTCAGCACCACACAATGATGCTGAGAAAATTAGAGAAGGTGTGTATTTACTTTGTTAAATTCTTCACATGAAGAATTGTCATAATTTTCACTTCCCATTAAGTCTCTTATGCTTACAGAGAAAATCAAGAAGCCAGCCACCTCCAGAAGAATATACTTTATAAATCAAAACAGAAAGTAATGCTTTGAGTGTCCTTCTTACAGAACACACATACCCACAGCGTTGTTGTGAATGAACAGGGGTGATGTTTTCAGAATGAATGGAGGATAGATGACACGCCTATACCATGATGATGAGTCTGAGGTGAGAGTTTACTCTGTTTTACATCTATTCTAAGATGAAGATGCAGATGGAGGATGGTTGATGCAGTCACCTCAGTCTGTACCATGTTGATCCTCCTTGAGCGAAGGGCCTTCACGCAGTTGTAAATGTCGACCACTCCTTCTCTCTCTGCCATATCCAACATGATGTCAATAACTATGAAACAGCCCGTGCGCCCGGCCCCAGCACTGCAGAAGGCAAGTGGACATAAATTTCACAAATTGTTCCACATGTCTATAATGTAACTGGTAAATGATACTTGTAAATATACAATACAATATATTCATCACACACTTGTAAGATCTGCCTGTATATTTTTACCTGCAATGAACCACAATTGGCCCAGCTGAAGGTGGATTGGAGATTTTAACTCTGCGGATGAAGGACAGAAGTCCAGTGGCATGATATGGAACTCCGTGATCAGGCCAGCCTGTGAAGTGGAACTGCTTCACTTCTCGCACCTCATTGAAGCCACGCTGAGTAAAAATAAATAACATCTTAAAGTTACTCTAGAAACAGCCAAAGAAAACAATTCTATTTCATATTCAGTCCTTAATTTCACAAAGAATTATTTCTGTATAGCACTCATTGCAAGAAAGAGACCACATCAACCAGGCAATCCAATTATTAAAAAAATTCTAGCTGCTTTACTTGAGGTATTTAAAGGCCCAGGTGTTCCACAACAGCTTATACTGACTCACTTATAAATATTATGAACAAATTTATCCATTAAGAGTGGATACCATGTACCGTACACATTAATTAAGATTTAATTTCCATGATTCCATCTTTCTACCAGATGCAAAGTATGTAAAATATTATTCTGGTGCCTGTGAGAGCCTTCTTTCAAAACAAGTGATGACATTACAAATAATGGCAAGGGCAATAATTTAGAATTAACCAGTTAGGTTTTTAAACTTTATTTCACACCTCTATCAATTTCTGAAGCTGACAACACATGTTAATAAAGAATTCAGATACTATCAAAACATCAGTACAAATTAAGGTATAAAAACAGATTATATTAAATGTAGTTAGGATACTGCTCACCCTTTCCAGAGTAAATGTGCGAACCACATATTCAGCGAGAGGTTCAACCTCCACAAAGGTCACCTTGAAGTCTCCATATACTTCAGCATCATCTGGCCAATACTTGTAGCATTTAACCTGGTAACAGAGGAGTCCAGGTTAAAGAAAATGACTGAAGACTTGTGAATACAGCATTTTATCTCAAAGAGTAAATAACAATGCTTTAAGCAGCTGCAACTGAATAAATTGTGCAGAGTGCTTCTAATTTATATGACAGACAGGGAAATTGTTGAAATGCACAGCTGGGAAAAGAAAACAAGCAACTTACCCTTCCAACCTCCACCAGATTGGTGACCATGACAATGCAGGCAGACTGTTCCTGCCACACCATCCTCCAGAAATCGTACACCGTCTCATGGACAGGACCTACAGACACAGCATGTTTTTCACTTGATCTAGTGGTTAATATGCAAAAACATTTCATTTTTAACTTCCTGGAAATTAAGAAGGAATTCTAATGTTCTGCAGTAACTTACCCTGGGTAGCAATGTAGTGACTTGGTCTCTGATATCCCTGAAAATACAACATCACTGTCAAAATGCACTGATGCATAATTTTACCTGGCAGGAAAAAAACTGTGCATATTTCTAAACTACTGTAAAGTTGCTTTCACCTGTAGTACCAGAGAAATTCTGTGTATATGACTATACACTGTTATTTGTCCTCAGTAATATATTTAGTAGTATTCAAAATGAGTTTAGAAAAGATTTTAAGATAGCATCCTTATCACTATGCATTAAAAAAAATAGAATATTATATTAACAACAGTGAAATCTGAGAGGGAATGGCAGGGTGGCAAGATGAAGTGAAATCTTTCATACAGCGGAGGCCCCAGCAACTGATGATGTGCATCGTCATCGAAGCATATGAGATCAGTTGCACGAATAAATGTATGGATGAATTGATGTAAAGGATGAGGGGCGTGAATGAAAGAGTTCACAGTGATACTTACATCCCTGTACAGCCAAATCTACAGCCCAAGCCACAGGCAGAAAGAACAAGTGGAAGAAAGAAAGAAAGCACAACAATGTCAGTGAGTGTCAATCAGAAAAAGAAAAGTTGCACTGAGATAATGGGAGACTGACCAAAAACATGCAGAAAAAAAGGTGAAAAAGTCCAGATTAGATTGGATAGAAAGGACTCTTGATGGCTCTTTTCAGCTTTCTGAATCCAAACTCTGCAACAGCTGCTGCAGGCCAAATGAACAAGTGCCCACTCTATTCATTCAAATCTTTGCTTCATGTGAGTTGTGGCATGCATGAAATAGTTTAACTGATAGTAAATTATGACACAGAAAGGCTGTAATCATATTAGCATTACAAAGCATGATGTGAGTGACTAACATACAGATGTGGAGAGAAGATTGGAGAGGTGGAAGAACAATGGCAATGAGATGGAAGACATGATATGGACTGAGCTGTGTGAACTTACAGGCTGTGGTGACTGACTGTAATGCCTGTAATGCCTTTTTATAATATTATATTATATATTAAAATATTTCTTGCTAACTATAGCTTAGCATAAAACACAGATACTGGAAAAAGCCTACTAAAAACTGCTGATCAGTATCTCTAAAGTCTATTAATTACCATGTTATTTTTTTAAGCTGTACAAAACTAAATGTATTAGAGATTACACCTGCTTCCTGTGACTTATCATTCGCAATATTTAAAAATGACTGAATGAGTAACTGTAAGTCAGATGAAGGAATTGATTAGGAAGCAAGAATTAATTGGGAATTAATTTGGAAGGAATTAATTTGGAAGCACCAGAGAAAGACACAGATGATGTACAGATGATGTTTTTGGGCATGGCTGGATGCATAAATGGTTTAATGGATGAATGATAGACGCAATAAAGGTATAGAGGCCTGACATACGAGCGAGGGAGTGTGGTTTCGTTGGTTTCGTTGGGAGCCAATAGTAGCATTCGCTGCGTTTCCACTTACATCGATGTAGTTGGCGTTGATGTAGTCAGAGGATGGATCGTCTTCAATGGGCTGCAGAATAACTCTGGAATGATCATCTGAAGAAAGACAATGAAAAACAGTGTTGGAGAAGACAGCAGAAATAGACAAAGGAGATAAACTGTTAGTTCTTTTAATCAGAGTCCTAAATAATGAGAAAAAAATATGAATGACTGAGAGTAATGGTGGTAGTAGGATATAAAGAACAGACCAATCTTAGTAGCACAGATATAAATACTGCTAACTTACAAGCTATTATGTTGCCGTAGCGGTTTTTGGTACGGTTCTGCTCTTTCTTGGCCACATCCCAGGAGGCCGACTGGCCCTCGAAGAAGCTCTGTATCACCAACAACAAAGTAAAATCACAGAAAGAATAAATCTAAAGAAAGAAGCACTTGCATACTTACTTTATGGTCCTTTTTTATTTATATGAGGAATTAATTACTATTAATTACACAGCAATTACATGTCCTTGAGTGATTAGTCATTATAGCTACTGTACCAACAAATTAATAGGCAATTTATCCATAATACTGTTTTTTCAGCATTAAGCCCAAAAATCATTACTGGTATTCATATTATCATGTTTATGTTGTTCTCCTCTACACAGGATAAAAGAATAAAGGTTACAATTTCGTTGATTACATTTGCATCACTTCTTTTACATTAACAACAAGACTCTGCTGTCTTTACATTTGTTGTGTTTGTTGTTGTAACTACACAAGTTACTGATATTAGCATTCTCACTTCATATTCTTCCTTGAAGCCATAGCTGTCAGATGTCTTCATTAGGTTGATGTGTTGTAGGAGGTCAGCCACTCTGATGGCAGGATGCAGCTGCCCTGTCTGATAAGGGGACTCAGTGCCCTCACAGTGATAGCGAGGAACATCCAGAAGCCGACTGTTCTCCGCTGCGGAGCCACTGTGATTCTCATCTATCAGAGGAGGCAAAATTAGAGCAGGTTAGCTGTTAATTAATCACATACAGTCCTTTCTTATCATTATTTTTTCAAGATCTCCAAAAATAAGGCACAGAATGGTGTCTAGTATGAACAGTGATGGAGCATAAGGTTTAGAGTAAAGCAATATAATGTCCTAATGTCCACATATAGACATTAGTTGTAGTCATTTGACATACTCATTATGGAAGGTAAACGGATGGAGTGGAAAGCCACAAATGCTCCTTCCCCCAATCCTTACTAATATCTAATATGATATTACCAAAGCAAAACATCACACCACCCAACACAAAAAACACTGCTCAGTTTGCTTTTCTCTTTGTACTTACCTGTGATTGGAACTACAAGCAAACGCAGCATAAAAAGAAAAAAGTTGCAAGGTTCAGTCAGAGTCCAATAACAGTGTGTTAATAAGTGGAATTAAAAATAGATAACAATGATGGCACATTTAAAAGGAACTCATGATTTCAAACACAATGGGTGATTTAAAAAAATGAGGCAATATAAAACATGAAAACATCCTCAAATTGATTAGAAATAACATTAAAACAGGTTACTCATATTCACAGCAGACATCAAGCTGGAGAGTAAACTATTCTTTATTTGTGGTCAACTGTAGTGTCATCTAGTGGTGATAAACAACATGACCCATTGTGCCATTCCACTCTTCAAAGCATACTACAGCCACTACAGGGGATTAAAAGATTTAAATTATAATAATAATAGTAAAGCTACTACTACTACTACTACTACTACTACTACTACTACTACTACTACT
>JABUIW010000152.1:11382925-11412349 GCA_013363375.1 Menidia beryllina | reverse complement strand
ACTACTACTACTACTACTACTACTACTACTACTACTACTACTACTACCAATACTACAACTACTACTAATAATAATCATTATCATCATCATTATCATCATCATCATAAGAATCATAATAACAAATACATATAAACACTGGTCATGTAATGGAATAGCTAAAGGTTAGAGCACAGCCGACTTATTTGATCTTCTCAACTGCTAATTAACTGACACTGTTTATTTCATCCAAATGATGCTTCGCTCTGCTCTAAGGACATGTTAGTTCATTACTGACTGTTAAAGGTTTGTTAGCCCTCATCAGGCCAATTAACAGTAAACTTGACCTGACACTGCTTCTTAATTTGCTTCTTCCTGCTACTTCTTACTCCTTAGTGAAGTGATTGGCCAAGACAGATTGTAACTGCAGCCTTCACTCCACATTAAAACCCATGGAACAGTTAATTAACGCAACTTGGTGGCGTTGTGGTGGTGGAGCCCTTAAGGGTATGTTAGAGCTCTACAAAATTCAGCAGTGTCAACACCACATCACACTGTAGTGAAAAACATTACAACGCAACACTAGTGCTGGAGAAACATTGAAGTAGGCAAAATATGCAGCTTTCACCAAAACAGGCCAGAGGGATAACACAGATGGTGGATCCACAAGCACGCTTCTGCATCCTCTGAACAGAAACATTTCAGCCAAAGGCACTGGGGTGTTGCTCTAAATTTTTCAGTGTTGCCACCGATATAATCTATAGTCATTCTTGGTAGTGATGTAACAAATTTCCCCCCTTTGATTTCTGCCACAAAGAATGGACAAAGAATGGTCTGCGCTGCAACGAGTTAAAACTGGGGAAATAATGAGATCTCCAGGGGAGAAGGATGGTAATCACTGTGAATATCAATAATTTTCAGGAGGAACAGAAACATGCCTGGAAGTGGGATTGACTGACTAGAGGAATAATCATACAATGTGTCCTGCGGTTTTAACACCAAACACAAGTTGGTGACATGGTTGGAGACATTTAAACATTGATGGAACAGTTTTTTGTTCACTATTAAGATAAGAATTAGTTGGACATTTTTGTAAACTATAAAGAACTTTGTTGGTCATCTAACTGTCTAACATAGACAATGTGGAAATACAGACTGGAATAAACTAATCTAACCAACCAATATGTCACAGGTCATCATAAACAGACATTAAGGGCATTACAGACAATTAATGGAGACTTAATGTTAATCAAACACAATAAGGAGTCTTTTTTTTTTTTCAAAAGTGAGGACAGTGATGTATGGTGGTATTCAGGCCAGGGAAACATCGATGAAGATGGGAACGCACTACGGGGTGGCTGTGATAAATGTGACATAGCCAATGATGTCATAAGTCTCACCTAATACTGCAGTAGGAACCAGTGGATCATTGGGCACTGCAGAAGGAAAGATGGTGAAGAAAAAACTCTAAAATTATTTTCTGAAACATTTCTGTCATATATGTGCCTGCTCCCCCCCTTTTACAGACAGTGAAATTCATATTAAATTTGTACCTGAATCCTGAAATGTCATTTCAAGAAACATCAATGTTGTTAATACGTTTAATAGTTCCATTAGATGTATATTTGCATTAGATGTATGTTAGATAAAACTTAAGATTCAGTCAAACTTTTATGGATTTTTCCACATTATTCACTGTACAATATATTAAATAACTGAACTGTAAAATATTAGTGTGAAAGAATGGTCTTGCTTGTATGGATACAAGGAAAAATAATTAAACGTTTTATAACTGAAAAATAATTTCAGACTTTAATCATACATTTAGGTAAGTATTAACATCAAGAACCTACATCTGTTATTGTAGTTGTGAGAGTCCATGAATGTCACGGCCATGGGGTCTTCTCCATGCAGAGTGCTCTGGTCAGCATAGCTGCGATCCATTGCATTCACCATGTGTGTCATTTCCTGCCTTGTTGTTCCAATGGCGTCTTTACGTTTTTTAGCCAGTTTCCTGTAAGGATGAGATAAATCTACAGTCAGGGGTCATACTACCAAATACACAAACCTAAAGGAGCCTGCAGACATCAGCCAAACAGAAAACTTTTTTTTGCCCCAAATGAGCAAATCAGAAAAAGTTAGGATGAAATAAGAAATGCAAAAAAAAGGGCTTTTATCTTTAAAAAAAAATTACTTTCTCTTTCATGTTTTGTCTCAGCAGCTCAGACGACATAATTTTTGTAATTGCGTGGAAAATTAAAAAAGACGCAGTAAAACTTAAAATGCTTTATATTATCAATCTCAGAATGTTGTGTTAGTGTTTATGGAAGCAATGGCAAAACTGCAAAGTGTAGAAGTTTTACCATCCTACCTCTGTTTTGCCTGTTTGCTATGGAATCACTTAATTTTAATGAAATCATCCTAACTTTTTCTGATTTGGGGTTGTGTGAAAAACAAGGCCTTCTTTTGACTCGGGCTGGTGTCTATTGGCTGAAGATGGAGAGACTATAACCATCAAACAGGAGAAACAAGAAAAGAGATATCACAGGAAAGAAAGAGAGGAGAGAGAGAGAGGAGAAAGCAAGCAAGGAATATAGGCAACATATAAGAGGCTCAGAAAGAGGAGAATAAGGAAACAGCATGTCAATTAAAATGAAGGAAAATAACCTTTGACCATCAGGTAGCAAGGGGAAGACCTACTATCAGTTTAGATGTCATAAAGCTGTCAGATGAAAATTCAAAATCTTTCTTTAGATTCTGCAATGAACTGTCTGAAATATTTTTCAATAATACATTAATCGTGAATTATTGAGATAATAAGACTGAACACAGTGAAAGGGATATTCGATAAAGTTAAAAATAAATTTGTATTTTGTTTTCATCTAACAGCAAAGACACATTTAGGACAGCATTAAGGCAACAATAGGGTTATGCCAGTCCATCACCATTACCAACCAATGGCTATCAAATGTGGAAGATTTATGTAAATGAATGTAAAGGACAAAAAGGAGAGAGTTTTTGAGGGAAGACACCGTCAATACATGTTTCTTTTTTGTTTTGTTTCAATATCCCACTTTTCTGCACAGGTTGTACATTTTAGAAAAATAAGATTGCTATCATTAGTAATAACAGCAACAGCCAGATTTGATGATAAACATAAACTTTAAAATCAAATTAAAGGAAAGCTTGTGACACTTATGAAGCACTAAACCCAACCAAATTCGGACTGAAAGTTTACTTCCCAGAAGGGTTCCATCTTTACATATTGTTGGTGATTATTATAAATAATGACATAACAGTGCATGCAGGAACATTGTGTATCCAGAGCCATAGATGTACATCAGTCAAAACAACAGCTCTACTAGTGAGCACACAAAGTTATTAGCATGGCACAGTTTGAGCTACAAAACATACCTGCAACCCAAAAAGGCTGCAGGAGGCAGTGACATCCACTGCCTTCTGACACTAAAGGAATACATTTAAAAATTGTTGTAAAACTGATACAATATACAGCTCTGACTTATTCCCACTAAGCAGACATAAAGCATGCTTTTCGTGAATTTTACCTTCTGACCCCAAAACACCAACTCCACTGCTAAGACCACACACACACAGCAGAAACAATTGTAAATGCTGATAAGCTTCTGCGTTTTTTTGTGTTTTTGTGACTGCATTAGTGGTTATCTAACTTAGTATTATGAATACAGGTCATCTAGACCATTAGATGTGAATAGATAGGTTGTAAAGTGACTGGGAAATAATAATTTGGAAGACAGTTTGGAATGCTATGACCAAGTAAATAGCTATAGTAAATAGTAAATGGCTTTCAGACTGGGTTTTTTCTAACATATTTTCTATGGAATTAATGCCGAAATAAGGATTTTAATAGATTTTTGTCCAATACGTGTTAATAATGTGCCATTAAACATCACTATCTACTCAACCAATATGCTAAATTGTGCCTGTATGCCTAAAGAAGATGCTATGCTCGTTTTCATAACCAGTAATTTTCCAATAAGATTTGTGAGGAAAAGGTCCCACTGCAAATGATCAATTCCAGATCCATTTCAGCATCAGTCAGTGATGAACAGTAATGGAAATTGTGAAGAACCCGCAAAAGAAGGAAAATCACCATGAGAACTACTACACCAAATCAAAGTCCCAAAAAGGAAGGCGACTTGCTCAGACACCCGCCAGGAGAGCAGAGTTTCACCATGATACCTGTGACTTGATGGGCGATGGATGACCACATGACTACATGCACACAAAGAGCTACAAGTCACAAGTGCAGCATTCTTTTTTCAAATAACACGCTAAGGCCAGCATTGTTCCACTTAGGAGTGCCTTTTTTCTGGTACTTGGCTGACTTTAGCCGACATATGCCTGCTTCAGAGCAACTTTGGAGCATGTAGAGGACACCAGGCTGAGGTCAGTTCACTAGTCCTTTTAATAAATTCTACTTTTAGTGGTGAATAAACATTAATTTATTTCATATTATTCTTTTAAAGGTAGCCATCAGCATTCTCTTGCTAAAATCCCTTTTAACATGACTTTTTATGTGAAAAAAACAATCTAATCCTGAACTTGCTGATATTAAAGCAAACTGATCCCCACCCTGGCAAGGTGTCAATGAGGATGGTTTTGGCTGGTTGGTCAGAGCTGAGAATGTGTTTTGTCTTGAAAAAAGTATACTGCATCTTTAAAAATAACAACAACTAGCCACTACTATTTCGTCCAATAAGATAACAGCAGCTGGGTGAGCTGGTTGTTGATTGGTTGTTTACTTACAGGTAATAAGAGTATGAATAGTAGGTCCTCCTGGGGTTGTGAGCCAATCAGAAAGCAAAAAATGAGACACAAGGGAATAGGCAAATTAGGACAATACTGTCCTGTCTCAACCAGTAACAACAGAAACAGAAAAAAACACCCTTTTTTGCTAAAACTGAACAGCTATGGGCCCTATTCCTTTTTCTCTTTTGTAAAGTAAAAACCAAAGTGAAGTGCTACTTGAACAGTAGAAACAAACTATGAATACCAGCTGTTGGAATAAATGTCACTATCAATATCAACCTCTCAACATGCAGCCTTTTTCTTGTTAATTTTCGAAAACTGTTATTGAAAACTATTCATGCATTATTTTGAAGCTACATAAACTGCAAACTGATGGCCGATTAAAGATTTAGCCCTAATCTGCTAACAAGCTTATACATGTTCAGTCAAAACTGATGCAAAGCTATCCAATTTGATATACGAGGCAGCTCGCTTTCCTGTAAAGCAAGCATGATGTCATTGCAATGTCATCATGGCCCACCATTTTAAAGATGCAGTATTGTTTAGTGAAATAAAGGTTTAATGGCAATGAAGGTTGATCTCCCCAGAAACCTTTATGGAACAGAAAACTATTAAGTAACATTCTGTAACGCTCATGAGGACAACATAGACTAAAAAAAATCTTCCATCTCATTAAAACATTTTCTGTGCTACACCACCTGTAAAAGTAATCCAAAACAGGTCAAATGACACAAATATATCGGACTCAGAACAAACTGAAACAATGGATGATATACAATATTCTATCCCAGGAGAAGCAGAGCATTGCTTTAAAGAAGCAAAATATTACCAACAGTCACAAGTACGAAACATCAAGTTTAAAATGTTGATGTTTGCGTACAATATTAAAAAACATAAAATAATGTCTTAAAATCTATGTCCAAGCTGTTTAAATGTGCCTGAAACCACCATATGTCTGTATAGTCGGACTTAATATATTCTTATTTTCATGGCAGTCCCTTGTGTTAAGGCATCTGTTAATTTAATATTTCTTGCCTATAATCCAAATTCATTATTGTGAGTTGAGCTTCAAAGTGGCTACAGTTCAGCTTGACAAGCACCATGCAAAATACACCAGCTTAGGCAGAAATATGCTTCAAAAAGCTTCCCAAAAGCTTTGAGCACGGCTCCTTTGGCTATCAGTTTTAATTACACTGTCACACCAAAACTGTATCATGATGACTAGCTTACAGAAATACATTAAACCAATTAAATAAATAGGGAGGTCAGGTAGCTCAAGACAAAATGTTGCTTACAACTGAATTTTAATGTCTGACTCTTTTTGAATGATTAAGTGAGATTGCGATTGGCTCTAATTGACAGGATGTACTCCTTGTTGGTCTCTAAGAATTTAAAAGTGTCAAATTTTAATGTTCAGTGAGTGTAATGAAAACAAACTCAACAAACTGATTTTGTATATCCGTCACAAATCTAATCAGATATTAGGCCAGAGAAAGATTGCATTCATAAGGTTTAGTACATGAATTCTACATCTGGATATATCGACTTGTATATGTGCACTTGTATATGTTAATGAGTAATGTTGTTGTTCTTTAACAAACATATATATAGTTCACAGTGGAAGTGGAAAACTTAAAGCGGAAAAACCTGCCCTGTTTTCAAGGCATGCAGTAACCATAGAACTGTCATATAAATGTTTGATATGACTACAATGTTCATTCTTGAAAAGCAAATAATGACAGCAAAACACGGTTTAGAGAGGAGATTCTGGTATTTATCGTCACTTCTCTGCCCACAACAGGACAACCCAGCAAATTAAAAAAGTAGACATGTTCAGCTACAAAATGACACTAATGTTGGTGTGCTGCAGCTGTGGTTGGCCACCACACGGTGGAGCTCTGCACCAATGTAAGCACAGACCTACCTGTGTTGGTGGCACTGAGATCAGCTCAGATATTGCTCAAAGTTATGATCCAGCAGCAGCAAAAACTTTAGAGAAAGCACATGTGTGTGTACATGCTCTTTTTGCCTCCTAAACCAACATAACTGTTCCGCTTCAAAAGCCTTCACAATTGTTCTTTTTTCTGTTTAGGGAAAATCTCCACTGTGAGCATCAGACACAAGTTTCCTCACTTTCTGCCTCTCAATGCAGAGTTTCTGCCTTTGGATGGTGTATCATGCTACTAATAAAAACTTAATTCAGTTTTGCTCCTTGACATCTTAATTAGGACTCTCTTCCATGGCTTTTTCACCATCATAAAAAGCAATATTAATTATAAGAAAAATATCTGAATTTTCTCATATAAACCAAAACACCAAAATGTATTAATTTTGTAAGCTATCTTTTCATTGTGCATTTGAGAATAAAAAATATTCCGGAGTCTTAAAAAGAAGATAATGGTTCTGAGGGGAGATCAATATTAATGGTGGATGGATGGAAGATGGTTTTACCAACACAAAACAATGGATTTGGGTGTACTCTTGTGTCTGTGCGTTCTTTTATGTACATGTGTGTTGGTGTTTTATTTTATGTTTGCCATCTCTGTTAAACTCGCCGTGAGAGCTGTTTTCATGGGAGAAGTTAAAGAGATGTCACTCACCTCTTCTTGACCAACAGGATGGCTACCAGCACCAGGAGTATAAAAACAAGAACACCAGCACTAATTCCCGCTATTTTCACCACACGATCTGTCTGTTTGGCAGGGTCAGGGATGACTTCAGGCTCTTCTGTAGCACCTACGAATAATGAAAATGAAACAACAGTTATTACTGAAAATGAAATAACAAAAATTCCAATTCAATGTCCTTCAACGCTACGTTTATTTTTGCACTTATGTAATAATCTGTGGAAAGCTTGAGGCAAAAAATGCTCATTTTAAACTTAAAAGAATCAAATGTTACAAATATTTGTTTAAACTGGGTTGTAACTGCATGTTTTTTTTTTTTTATTTGATCTATTTATTTGAGATTACGGCACTTAATTTCATATCTGTTTTATTCACTTTGTCCTCTGTGACTGTCAAAAGTGCTTAATAAATAAACTTTGTTTACTTACTAAACAAAATGCCAAATATCAAAGGTGTATGAGCATGAAATAAAAGCATTCCTGAGCTAAAATTCAGGAAAATATCAAGCCCCAAAGGATTAATTGTCAGACAACTGCCTGTACAAATATCATTCATAAAGTTGACTACCAAGTTTATTATGCAAGCAAATAGCCCCTGTATGTAAGCAAATCAACCCTGAATGGTTGATGTATTTAAATGAAAAAAAGAGGCTGTTATTAAAAGCTTATAATTCGCTCACAAATGATTAAAAGTACTTTCAATGTTAGATAGAAGACATAAATAAAAACAAGAATAAACCCTTTCTGCGGATGCAAAAATTGTGCAAAATAAACCAACTAATTGTGTGTTGTACTGATCCTCAGTGTGTCACTGGTGCCCTGCATTGGGTAACTGTTTTAAAATGCAATTTGACGATGGCTGTCAAATGTTTCTCTACCAAATGTCACTGTATTATTTGCAGTCAAACTCATTTCTGTTCCTGATGACTTCCGAGAGGAGACTGAGCACCCACATTTTGACTGTTTGCAGTATAACTCATCAGCGATGTTGCATGCAGAGTGCATACCCAGTTCATCAGTGATACAAAGTCCACAGAAAGACAGATAGCATATTTTAGGCTCCTGGGCTCCACTTAGTGATTTTATAAAGCCAGAATACTTCAGAATACTGAAATGTAAGAACATTATCTTGTATTATGGTAATCCAAATAATCCAACACAAAAACATATGTGCAAAACTCAAAATAATGCAATAGATCTATCAAACAATAATCCATGTTAAATGCTGAATGTCAACAAGATAAAAAATAATCCCCCTTTTTAACTACCTCATTTTCGTGTCCTATCTTTTAAAAAAATGTTTTGACATTAAAACACGTTGTTGTGTAACAACGTTACACAGTAACATTGGACTTGGTGTCTGTAATCATATTATCTTTAGGAAAAACAAATTTGATCTGTGTCTTTATTGAAATTATCCGAGAAAAATCAAATCTGCAATTAAGCAGCTTATGCCATATCAATTCATTCCCGACGGTAGCATGGATGGTCAGTTTGACGAATAGATACAGGATGAAATTTTAAGTTTTAGGCAGCCTGTATAGCTTTTCTATAATGGGTACATTAAGCATTAAAAATTATATATATTTCCATTACATAAAACCTACAGGTTTTGTATATGAATCCAAGCATGAAAAAACTTACAAGCTTAAAAATGTTTTGCTGGATGACAAAGAGAGGAAGCTGTCCCATGTAGTGCAAATATTAATTTATTCATTATATGATGATGTTAGGAATGGTTTTGACGAAATATAACTAAGTGTCCCCTCAAATATCTTCAGCTTCATAACACTTTCTTTTGATATGTTCCAGAATTGCTGTAGAAGACCCAGAAGCAAAAAATAAAGTGAAAAAAGAAGAAACACAATAACAAAAAAAAAAAAAAAAAAACAATGTGTAAAAGCTCTTCACTCTGACCTCATAATGTCAGTAGTAGCTCTTAATGTCTCTTAAAACTATCCAGGTCAATACGCAAGCACTCACACTTATCCTTACAACCACACACACAAAACCCTGGGGCTACTATGACAATACACAATACCCCAGATGACCTAATAGGACCACCATCACTTAATCCTCCAGCCTGGATGCACGGCTCAGTGCACGCACACATGCAAAGAGACAAAAAGAAAGGAAAGGATAGTCGTTCAACCCCTCTGTCCATTAGGTGTTCATCTCTCTTAATAATAAAAAAATCTCAAATCCTCTCTAAGGTCTTTCTGCACCACTCAGAGCTCCTAAGGCCAGAGGGACAGGACGTCGGCTTGTTTGGCAGTTTTTGAGTGAACCACCCACCTGTTCTGGTAACTATCCCCAAAAGCAATTTTACAAATATGATGACCCTGGAAAGTCTCCTATTTGAACCCCTACTCTAGTAAACTTCTACCCTCAAGCCAGGGGGGCATGGTGAACAACACCTTTGATCTGTCCAAGGATCAGAACTCCATATCTTGGTATGACTGGTTGCACTTATATCCTTAATAAGATTCGTTGATGAGGATGTATTCGTCTTCTTACCAAGCCAGTCTCCGGTTCTTATCCACTGCCATTTTAGCAACACCACCGACAACATCTATTGCCTTGGTTTTCTGAGAGCCTGAAGTGCTGTCCCTTGATGGTTCTTTACACAAATACTTAATTTAATCAGCAAAAGTGATTTCAAAATGAATCTTTACTGCTGATTGCCCTCTAAATGATGTCTCTTTATTGAGCAGTTTAATGAGAATTTTTTGAACAAGGTCAAACAACCAAATGTGCAAAAGCAACACTCTAAATTCAGAACCGGACCAGCTAACAAGGATGCCATTTAACTACTGTGGATCTGTGTCCTGGGAAGTTTGACACTGCTCACTACACAATAGTGCTGGACTGTCAGTTTAATTTAAGACAGTGTATTTGTCTGTTTATCCTTGTTCTGACTCAAAACAGCAAAACACTAATGCATCAGACACATTTGAACAAAAAGCTTTTAAGAAAACAGAGTGTGTGTACTGATGTGTATTTTTATGTGTGTGAATGCTTTTGTGTTGTTGCCCAAGGATTATCTCGACACCATTTCAAATCTGTATGATTATCTATCAACATATGGCTACGGGTAAAACCCCTGACATTTAGAGTGTGCACATAAATATTTTGAAGGTACAAACATGACATCACTATGTTTTGTCACTCTAACAGACATATCACATCGCGATCTCTAATACCCTTCCAACAGGAACACAACATTTACTGCTATGTTTAGGTTGCACACCAGATAATTTGAGCCTAATCCAGCATAAATGTAAAAGTAAAAATCTGTGTGTTTTCTTACGTTTAGCTGCCAGTCTCAGACACTGCGTCTTAGTTTCCTGTAGAAAAACACACAACCAAATTACCTCAAAAACAACACATAACAGCATTTGAAAAGAAAAATCAAGTTAATATTCAAAATATCTAACAAAATGTATGTTATAAGAGTGTTTTTTAATGGTTTTTATGGGAACTCAATTATGTTTTTTGCAGTTCAACATATTTACACAGAAGCTAAATGGTGAGATGCACAGTTCATTGTTTGTTCATTCTATGTCTTTTCACATGAACAAAAATGTATTTACCCTCTCTGTGCTGCTAACAGCTTGAAGGTAGATGTTGTAGTTTTTCCTTGGAGCTAATGGAGGATTCCAGAAACCCTGTGGAGCAGCAGGAGAAAGATTAGTTTAGCTATTGAAAAGCTATGTTTATTGGCTGTCAGCCAATGATTTATCTTTTTTCTTTTTTAAAGGATACTGGCATCTAAAATTTAGGAAAAATGTCTGGCGCTTGGACTATAAGTGCCACATAAGTTTCTGCATCCAATTTGGAAATCCCCTAATGAATGAGACACCGCTTTCTAATACTCAATACAATCCACCAAATTGTAATCCCTCATTGTTTAACTAATTCTATTAAGAATTCTTAGTCTGTCTGTTTATTTGTTGGAACAAACATCCCCAGTAATTGTAAGTGGAAAAGTTTTCATTAAAGACATTATCATGGAAAACCTGAATAACTTATGTTAAGGTCCACTCTTAAGCTTTACAGTTGGGTATTTTTCTAATTTATTTGACCCCAAAGTTGACATGGTACTTATTTCTTGCAGGAGTTGTATTCATGCCAACAAAATATTGGTGCCACCAAAACGAAGATGAACAGTGGAGGTAGAGGTGAGTTTTATCTGTATGATGTTTTCAAAAGTTTAGACCATGGCCAACAGAGTCAGAGAACAGAAGGAAGTAACCATGTAATAATAATTTCAAATAACCTGCAATTAACATGTACACAGAAGTAAATAGGCCAGTCATTTTTCAGCCCGTCAACTCAAAGCTCTATGATGCTTAAAATCTGTTTCAGGATTCAGTAAGCTTCATCATCAGACAGTCTGAATACATCAAACATGATGTCTTCACTGAGATCATTACATGCCCGCTGCGTGTTTGTCATTTGAAGCGCAGTTTCATGATGGATAAAGTGGTACAGTAGTCAGCTAGCCTTCAGTGTAAGAGTCAGTACCAAGCTGCACACAGTTGCATGAGTAAGTTGTAAACATATTACTCTCACATATTCATTTAGGCAGATTGATGAATCCACTCACTGGCAGTTTTTACACTTCAGACCAGGTGCGCTATCAGTACTTGATGCATCTGTCCTCTCCCACCTGTACACCTGCCTACTCTGGGGTCGGATGCCTTGCATCATCCTTCCCTTTGCCCCTCACACTTTGAATCCTGACTCCCCGTAGTAAAAGAAGTGCTCCACTTTAACCAGCTCCACATTCAACCTAAGTGTCTACTCTACAGCTACAAGGCTGAACTGCTTTCATTGCTGACTCACTTGCTTCACTCTTAACATAGAATTTATCATAACAACAACTGGCCTCTCTCTGCTGTCTGCTTTTGGTTCACTTGCTCTCAGAATCTTTGCCACATCATGTAATTTGGAAAAAGCACAACTTTTAATCTCTGTAAACCTAGTCTCACTAAGTATACATAAAACCTCTTGTATCACAATGCCTTATGCTACAAAAAACTTAACTCCAGCTTAATCCCCTTTTCTGTATTCTATGATGCTGTCAATATGTTACACAACCATATACTTCTGTATTTTAAGCCTTCCATGACTTCTATTCGATACATCTTTTCATGTGACAATGGTGAAATATGCATTAATGGTTATTTCGATAAAACACTTGCCTGATATGTCTTATTGTCTCCCACAGTAAAGGGTAGAGGTTCGGGGAGGTTACTGGGGGACAGCTGGGCAGCATAGTAATATGGAGATCCACCACTAGATGCACTATGGTAGGAAACCGGAACCTAGGAATATTACAAAAAATAGGTTGATAGATTTTTATGCATACTCATACAGACCCACACAAACATATACATTATTTCTTAAATCAATTATGAAATATTATTTATTATATTATTTATTAAATCAAATAATCTACAATGTAAGTAAGCAAGAAAATATATAGACATCACACTTGATGTGTACAAAATAATCACCTCATAACAGTCAGAGGAGGCCTGGCGACGTGTCCGCTGAGGATTCACTTCCTCCACCACGATCTGGTATGCACTGCAGACAAAGACACAATGCAAGTACAATAACAATTTCACTGTCTGTTTTATCAATCAATATCAAGGTGTGTGTGAAAAAGATATCTACCTTATGGGTGCTCCTTTAGCCTGAGCAGGTTTGAGCAGGACAGTGATGGTTGTTGCAGTTTCATTCAGAAATGCCTCTGACACATCATACTCCTCTATTGTTGGAGCTAATTAGAGAGAGGTAGAAAAATCATGTAGCTATTTGAACATGATAAAGAACATCTCTATGTAAAACAAAAGGATACACGGAAATCCCTGTTCTACCTGAAATATTAGTAGTCACATTAAGTGTGGCCGCAGAGCCAAACCCTTTGGAGGTAGATGCCCGTATAGAGAGCTGGTATGTGACACCCGGGTGGAGTTGGGAAAACATGTGATGCGTGGCATTTGAAGGCAGAGACACAGTAAGTCCTGGTCGTTGCAGTGGAACTGAAGGGTCAAATGAGCGTATGCCACTGTAGCTAATCTGAGGGGAGAGTGGAGAAAAACTCTTTTTAATATGCATCCAAGGAGCATGTTGCTCATTTGGCTCTGACATTCACTCCCATAACAGATAGTACCTCATATTGTATGATGACTCCATTGGGCTCTGCTGGTTCCTTCCAATAAAGACTGATTGTCTCTTCAGATGGAGTGGCTCTGAGTGACTGACTGGGAACTGGACCTGGAACTGTAAATGCATAAACAGACAATTCTTTTTAAGAGCACCATATGATTTATTTATGTGAAATGCATGTTTGAGAAGGCTGACTAGAAATAACCATGAAAAAATTTTTTATGTAAAAAAATAAAAAACACTTAATTCAGAGTATTTTGTGTGTCGTACCATCTTCATCAGTTTGTATAATGGTCTCATCACTCTCTTTCCGTCCCTCTGGGTTGGTCAGAATCATCTTCAGACTGACATTAGTGTAAGGTGGTAGGTTTCCCACCAGGTGGCGAGGTGCTAAGAGGAAAAAAGATAATTAAAAGTTCCTTCTCAAACAACAATTTGTTCACTTGTTAATTCCCAGCTTTTGTGTGAATCCTTCCAAATTGTTTTTTTGCTTGACCAACCATGTAGAACTGCCAAATTGTCCTCTTGGGTAGATCATCAAGCTTTAAAGAAACTTAACAATGACCTAATAATTCAAACTTGGTAATAATTCCAGTGATACCTTTAGGATCCATGTCCAAGCAGTCAGCTTTGCTGCGGTTGTTTGCAGTCATGTAGTGGTAACAGATGGTTACGTTAAAAGTATGGCAGCGAGTGATGTTGTAACCCAGAGATTCCCAGTCGACTGCAATCAATCGAGACCTGGTCTCTGCAATCTTCAGTCTCTTAGGAGTCCTCATTGGCTCTAGAGAGAAAAAGGATGAATGGAAAAATAAAATTGTAAGACATTGTTTTCTGATCTCTGTGCCCTAAAAATGCTTGTGTTGCAATCATATACTGTGAGAATGCAAGATGTTTCAACTGAATGCGTGAACTGGGGCCGCAGCACTGGGGTAAAAAAAAGGACTGAATCCTCAGTGAATGTGAGAACCATCTATCAACTCTTTGAGTTATTGAGACTCCATTGAACATGTGAAGAAAATACCCTTTCTGTTGCCAAAATAGCCGAGACAGTTGAGGCAGCACCAGTCCTAAAGATTAAAAACACGTCTTTGCCATTCAACCATTTCTCAAATACAATCATTTCTACATGGAACATCTTTGGTTTCCATCTTTTACAACTATTAAGACTGTTATTGTCAATATAATCTACTCTCCCTCCTTGCTGCCCAGGGTTTTAATTACCTTAACTGGCTCCTTTAACTGGATCAATAACCCCACCTCCCAAGTTCTAACACACACACACACATTCAGAGGAAAGATTACAAACACAAAACTGGGCCATTCCTCATTGGAAGTCTGCCGGTCATTTGCATAGATGTTTATTTACCACTGCTTCCTCTGTCACTCAAAAGTAAGGATCCCCTCCCATAGAGGAACCCTCCTCAAGTTTCTGTGGCAACCTATAAGCAAAACTTAATAATAATAGGAGCTAATCATTGGCAACTACTTAAGGTCAGAGGAAAACCTCTAAATCTACAACATATAACAAATTGAGCCTGTCAGCTGTTGTGGAAAACATTCTGTGATGTGATTTTTACATTGAGTATAGCTAGTGACGCAGCTCTGTGCTGCTGTATCTCAGCTTCTTGCTCTGAGTACTAGAAGGAAGAGATGTAAAAAGTAGTAGCAAACGCAGATGTCAGATGACAGAAGTAATCGAACAGGAACTTATTGCACAACTAGCAGTTTCTGACACAGCTGCAGTGAAAAGTATCACTGGAATCTCCAAACAAGGAAAATACTCTCACACTGCTTCCGCCTGGTATCTGCATTTATTTATCAAACTAGCGTCGGCCATGTAGCCCTCCTGGGCAAAACTCACTCTGATGAAGGCCCAGAAGGGATGAAATGTTAGTTTGATGAGCAAATGGTGATTCCCAGTAAGTGATGTGTGCAGATTTTCTTTCCAGTTTGGAACATCTATGTAAAAAAAAGTAAAAGAAATGTCTGTTCCCCTCAGGACCAGAAAAACTGACATTCTCAGGCTAAGTAAAAAACCTTGAGAGAAAGTACTTTCAACATAATTTCACAGTTAAAACAAGGCAAGAGACTATACAGCAAAGCCCTTTGTTCAGTTAAAAACTGAGAATCTATTCTAATATTGCAGATTGCTACAATAGAAAACAGTTAAATCATCCAACATATAAATGCTGTGATTAAGTTCATGCTGATCATGGTCTCCCAAGACCAATGTAAAAGCAACTTGATGGTCTTCATCATTCTTTATCATAAATAGGGCTCAGAGTGATGCTGCATACTTTATCCACTGAATATTCTTCCTCCTTTTACGTCAGCCTATGCATAAGATGCCTGCTTCCTTACATCCTGCTAGGATTTTTTTATTAAAAACAGCTCACCTTAAATAGAGACAAAAGTCTATCACCAAACCCTCCAAGTCTTTGTCTTTGTTTTTTCTCTGGGCCCTTCTGTCTCAAAGAAGACGACACAAGGACACAAACTGGTCGTTTCTTCTGACAACCCATTATCTACCTGTCACTCACACATACTGCCACAGAAACTCATGAGTGTGCAGACTCACACTCGATTATTACCCAAGTACACACATGCGCTTTAGGTTGAGGCAAAATAAAGATTAAATCTGGGCAAGGCGTCAAAGATGAGTGTTTGTGTGTGCTCATCGCACTAACACTTCTCATAATAAGAATTTATTGTCAAGGGCAAACACAACTTCCACATACTATACATACACAGTGAACTATAAACACAAAACACACACAGCAAAGTTTGGTAAATCATTTAGATACAGATCTAGCACCGGTAAGATGACGATGTACAGATAGCAAATGACGAGTAAGGAAAAAAAGATAAAGAAAGAGAGGTTATGCAGGTCATTTTCTGCTGAGCAAATATTATTGCTGTAGTGTGTGTGCGTATTTGTTTGTTAATAGTAGACAGGTCAGACCAATTCATTTTGGCTTCAATCAGTTATTGGATGGTTGACATTTAAATAGAGAAAGTGGGAGACCCTCTCCTTTTCTGCCTGTCTCTCCCTCTATTTCTTACTCTTTCTCATTTGTCTCAGTCCTTTCTCCCTGCCTGTTCAAATCAATATCTCTGATCCTCCCCATAAACTTCACCATTGGAACAGACACACACATGCACACACACACACATGGGGCAATGTAATAAATAGTATTGATTTCAGGGTCTCTTGATGCCTGCACTGCTTCACTGTGAGATGATCTTCAACGAGGAATTAAAACAAAATATATGGCTGGGTGCCTGTCCCTCACACACCTTTGTTCAAATACACCCATACTCACACACAAAGCTGTGTTTCTATCACTTCAGTCAACATTACATTAATTTACGGAGACTTACTGTTACCATGACCGTTATTATCCTAACTACTTGGCTACTCCAAACCTTTAACTGTCAAATATACAAAAGGGGGGTCTTGACAATTTTGACCGTGTAAATAGATTTATGTATCCACAAACACATCCACCATTTCAGAACCTTATCCCCCTCCTGACCCACAATGCACAGCTGCTTATCTGTTTACACGGTCAGATAGGCAAAGAAAGGTAGGCAAATAAAGAAAAAAGAAAAAGAAGAGGAACAGCACAGACATCCAATAAGGAGAGTGCAAAAACAGTGCAATGCATGAAAAAATTAAGCTGCATCTGGAGGGAGCAAGGGACAGATAAAGGGAGCAGAGAAAGATGAGAGAGGGGAAGAGAGCGACAAAGAGGTGGAACGGGTAGAAACGATAACTAGTTTGGAAAGTGGCCAGAGTCAAACGGGACCAAGTCCAAAGACAAACCACAGAGCCTGCCTTGTCCCTTTCCCCTCCTCCGGTACACTGACAAATGGCTGGATTCATGTTGAAACTAAAAGGCTTTGTTCTTCACAGATGGAGCTTTGAAAACAACAACAATACCAATAAGCACCAACAATAACACCAAGGACAGAAAGCTTCATATCAGCAGAATCCAGAGGTTGGAATTAAAGAATGGAAAACAAAAGGAGGGGAAATAAACTAAATTAAACACGGCTGTGCTAAACACAACCATGTTTCTCAAAATGAATCACTAAAAGAGCAAGTAAATAAACAGCTATACTGTAAAAGCATAAAGAGAGGAAAGGGGAGATTAAAAACAGCACAGAGGAGAAAGAGGGAAAGGATAGGATGAGGTGAAATAGAAAAGAGAGCCAGGAGATGCAGCTAAACCCAGGTTAATCTGTCCAATTAGTTCCTCGTAATCCTGTCTCTGTCATGAAGAAGACAATTGAAACTCACTCCATTCATGCAGTCTCTACTTCTTTACATTGCAACTCTCTATCTCTTTGAAGGACAAATTTAAGAGCAGAAAAGGGAATTTTGCCCTGCACTGTATTTTCAATGTGCACCTGCAAGTCACAAGCAATGCGGTTCTGATGTGACTCTGCGAAAGCTAATTACAAAAGAGGCAGCTAATCCAAAGGCCTCGTTCAAGGGTATTTTCTTCACACAGACTGCACAAAATAGATTGGCAGTTCAACCAAGTAGTGGAGTTTCTACAGCAACTTTTCCAGAAAATTTCTTTTTGAGTAGAGAAAAAGTAAGACCGCATTATCTTTTGCCTTATGAAATTTTGTCTTCAGTATCTGATTGTCAAACACAACATACAATATCGAATCCCTAACAGTGATATTAGAACAATGTCCAAAAATCAATTGTCTGTTCATTTTTTAACTCGTGTCACAATGTTGGCTACTGTGTGCAAGGGTTAGGTTAACATGCAGTATATTGTCTGAGTTTTTAACAAAATATGTGCTTGTGTATCAGGAAATGTGTATTGTGTGATATTTTTCCTCTATAAATCCATGTGGTGCTGAGTTTGTGCAACGTAAATGAAATACTAGGACACTCTTGAGTTGTGATGGCATGCCTACACATTTCTGTTCCTGTGTGTGCATTTGTCGGCATCCCTATAGTATGTTTGTGTGTGTGTGTGCGCGTGTGTGCGTGCGTCTAACCTGCCATGACCAAGAGGTTTCAGCAGAAAATTCAGGATTTGGATTAAAAGCTACTTCATCACCTGCTTCAGTGACATGCACACACGCACACATACACAAGCTCACACTCACTACTCTTCACTTCAAGTTGATTATTTTTCACCCTTCAGACAAGAGCAATACATCACCAGAGAGGAAAAATCAAGAAAAAGCCAGGGTGTAGAGACAGACTAGGCATGAGAAAGAAGTAGAGACAGAAAGCAAAAACTGGAAAGCAAGAAATGAACATAGATGGGAGAAGAAAAGAATGAGGGAGAAGAAAAGATTAAATCCTTCCTGTTATCATATCAACTGCTCAGTAGAGTGTGTGATGTCTTCCCAGGATTTTATTAACTTTATTGGTTTTTAATTAAATAGTGTTTCATGCTGTGGCACTCTGAGGCTTGTGCTTGACGTCAGTGCATAGGTTTTCTTGCGTGCGTGTGCATCCATGATTTTATTATGCTATGCTAAAGTGAATATTCAGTAAACTACAGGTGGCAGGATCATACTGACCCAACCAAACAGAAAAAGTACAGGAATCATTACCATTTAAATAACATTTTTACCCCATGTCTGTGTGTGTCTTATTCTCCAAGCAAACACAAAATCACTCAATCCAACTCCAAGGGTGTGTGCATTTGCATGTCTGACTGTGGCAACGGAAACAGGAACAAAAATGAAGATATCACAATAATAAAAACAGAGTCAGAATAGAAAAACAACAATAGCATCATTATTGATGGCATCATTACTAACTAATATCTCCAAAATATTTTACACATATATCTAAAACAATGAAAATGGCCTAATCAATGCGTTATTCCATGGAGTAACTGTACACTCAACAAATGTAAGTCCATACCAGGGGTGATTTTTCTGTTTGCTGCAGATTGCTCAGATAAACAGCCATCTTTACTAAAAGGGTTTCCAAGCTAAAACTTAAATAATTGGAATTGTTGTGCATTGGTGGGTTGACATGTTTCGATTATATTCAGTCTTTGGTAGTAAGTCTACAGACAGACTGCAGAATCACTCGGTCATGTCAGACTCAGAACAAAAACTATACTGTACACTACACAGTTGCAAGCTTACATTTATTTTTTTAATTGTCAAAAAGTAGGGAAAAGTTCAGATATTGAGTTGATTTTATTCACAAGCTTTTTTATTTCATTCTGTTATCAGTATATTACACGGATTTTAATGAGTTGAGGTTTTCCAGCTTCAATGAGGAGAAGATTAATTTCCTTTTCCTGTCAAACAGGAAACCATTCAATACGCGGGTCGCCCAAACAAGTCGATGAATTCCTCTCTGTTAATAAACACAAGCATACACACCAGCTCACACAAACAGATCCTTTCGCACACACACTCGAGCACACACAGGTTGGCAGACATCAGTCAGCCCCTGTGGTTATGAGTTTTCATCTCTTTCATTTTCATTCTCCAGTTTCATCATTCTCTCGCCTCCTGCGCTCTCTTGCCCCGCTCCTATTCTCTCTTCTCTTTCTTTTCCAGCCTTATTGTTTTTTATCGTTTCTCCATTGCTCTCTTATTCTGTTTCTCATTCAAGCTCATTGCTTTTATTTCTGTCTCTTTCTCTTTCATATCAAGCTTTTTTTCGCTAGCGCCGTCTCTCTCCCTTAGGCTAGCTGTGTTTATATTTCAGTCGTTTATTTCTACAAATGTCAGACAGTGTTTCTGCCCTCCGTCTATTGATCCACAGAGAGCGAAAGAGACAGGGAGAGAGAAGCAGGGTGAAAGGGGGAAAGCCAGTGACTTGGAATGAAGCAGAAAGAAAGATAGAGGGAGGAGTTGAAGATATGAAAGAAAAGTGAAAAAGAAGGGCTGGGGTGAGAGAAGTAAAGAGAAGCAGGAAAAAAGTAATAAATGGTTCCCAGATCAGCGAGCAACCAAAGACTGACTCAGGTTCTGCCTGTCTGTCCTTTGATACACTTTTCCTAAGCGCACCTGCTCATGGCAGACTTCAGAGAGGTGTATTATAGTTGTTATTATATCAACTATAATACAGACACCAAGAAAAAACAGTCAATGGACAGATTGATAAATAACTGGAGGAAAACTATGTGCACTGGAGAATCTCTGCTTAGCTAATTTTTCTGAGTAGATGGGCTTTTTCTGCCACTAAGCTTTGCAAAACCGTCGATGTCCTACCTGCGCATTTGGTTCTGGTGATCAGTGGTGGTCCAGCTTTCCCTGTCCCTCCCTCTCCTGGTCTGGTCAGTAACACCCTGATCTCGTACTCCGTGTCTGGGTCCAGGTGCCATAGCTTGTAGTTGGGAGAATTCACGGCGTGAGTCTCAGTCCAGCTGCCTGATGTCATACGGTACTCAACCTAAAAGAAAGAACCAAGCCTGGTACGTTAATGTCACCCACTTGATCTTGTTATGGTGTTTTGCTATGATTTAACAAGAAAAAATGTTATTGAAGACAATCTCAGCCTCTGCAATATTTTCACATAATGTTCCTACAATGCTTCATACAGTGTTTCATACAGGACAGACCTCTTTTAATATGATAGGTCCGTCCCCGAAGATAGAATTAGCGTTGAGCTGAATTAGAAGGTATGTCGGGCCTACACCCAGCAGCTGAGGAGGGGCAATGGGATGTGGTGGCTCTGTGGAGAGAAAATGGAGACATAAAAATCTAGTTTAAAAGTTCCTCACAATGCGGATTAAAAGAGACAAACGAAAGTAACAACACACAAGACCAGAGAAGATAGTTCAGCCGTTGTTGGTTTAACCGCTCAAACGGAGGCTAAACGGAGAAACGTTTTGCTTTCAGGTTTTATGTTCTTACGTATTTTTAACGTTTCTGATATTTTTGAGCAGATTTAATAAACAAGTGCTGAGGGACTTAGAGCCCAGAGGTAATGATCAGCTTCTACTCTCATTAGGTTTAGTGTACTGAAGACATAGATCCTGAACTCTAAATGCCCATCTAATCACTCTTGCCACTAAGTCGCATATAAATCAATCAACATCGTCTGCCAACTTAAACATAAATGTGACTGATGTGTGGTGGCTCACATTAAGCTAGCACATAAAGTACAAAGAGTTGCAGCAGTAAGACCTGGACATGTTCCTCCCTACTCTCCTCTCCTCTGTTATTACCAACAAAACACTGGCAAATGCACACAGGGAATCAAGCATTCATCTCCTCGGCAACTGCAAACATAGATTAATTCATTCATTAATCTTGGTCTACATACATACATACACACTTGCAATATGATCTTTCTGACATACTGTAAATCATATCGATTTATGTGACAACAGTGACAACACTGACAACAGTGATTTTTTAATTCTTTTTTATTTTTCATTTTGCTTGCCTCAGTATCAAAGTGAGCACTGTATTCTGGATGAATTATGTGTGCCTCTATATCGCTATTTATTTTTGCTCCAATAGTTTTTGTTTACCAAGCTGTCACCACTTTTTTACTTTGTGTGCGCTTGTGTGTAGCATTTTGTGTGTTGCATATGACTGCCTTAGAGGTTCACGCTGGGAAGTCTTTTTAGCAACAGATGAAACAGTGAAGTTTGACAACATGTGCACACGTGCAAACACATGCATGCACACACCCTGGTGCTGAATCCAGATAATGAACGTTGAAGTGACTTCACACAACTAAGAGTGTGACAACTGGTAATACTAACAAATAAGAAAAGTAAACAACTTGATGACTGAGAGGCAGATGAAAAAATAAAGTGAAGCCTCGTACATGTATTTTACTGTATTAAAAGAGTAGGTTTTGGCTTCTTGTGTGCTATCCTTGTTTTGAATTGTAGTAAATGTGTAAAATAAACAAAAATGTAACAGTGACTAAAATAACTGGGTCAATATGTGACTCCAGAGAAAATACAAGAGCTGAAATGAGTTCACAGTTTATAGTTGTTGTTTTTTTTTCTGTTTGCCTTCACTTGTCATTTGTGCAGTTGACCTAAAAACATAACAGAATATCAGTGGTGTTATTGCGTTTTTTTTTGTGGTAAATTTTTTGTCTCAATCTTTTTTATTATTAATCGCATGTGTCAAACCTCTCGGGTTTTTTCCAATAGTTTTTGGGTCAAATGTAAATGATAATAACGGAACAAATCAACGCCGGGAAAACTTCAAAGTTCCATTTTGACCTAAAACATGTGTATGATTAATTCAATGTAAGTAAATTCAATAAAATGGTTTTTGGTGGATTTGCTAATACAAGTTTATAAAGCACTAAATAAACATCAAAACAGAGACGGTTGAGCGACATGAAAAAAGACGAGGGGAAAGAAGGCAGAAATTTCACTGGCCAGCACCCACTAGGCATGTTCTTCTTTGTTGACCAGCGTCAGCAACCTTGTCAATAAAAGTTTAGCTTTCCCAAACCACTGCTGACATCACCAGGGAACTGCCTAGAGGACATCTGACCACACAGAAGTGTGTAAGCATGCGTGTGTTTCAGTTGCAACAACAGCTAACCGTGAAAGTAGGTTTTCTGTTATGCCTGAAGGCCCACCTGTCATTATTGCTTAAGTGTGTGTGCGTGTTTGCACACACGATAGGTTAAAAAGGAGAAAGGGACATTTTAAAGTGGACTTTTATATTTTGACGACAGCTGTATGAATTCAAGTTGGCTGTGTGTTTGCATAAGACTGATACATTTGTTTGTTTGCGTTCATGTGTATGACAGTAATATTGCAGGAGATTTCTAGGCCATTGGTCGTGTGTAATTCATGCTGGCATGCTGATGTATGTGTGTGAGCATGCAAGTGTGCGTAAGATACGAGCTGGCGTGATGATGCACTCTGTCACCATAGGAACCAGAGGGCACAGTTTTATTAGAGCTTCCATCTGACCAAACTACAAGTGACACACAAGCAGATACACACTCAGATACTCAGCAGAACTCTCTTATACTTCTCATGTTGTTTATCTACAGTAAAACCTTTAATGGCAGAGCTGCAGCTTGCCATTATCCATCCATCCAAACGTAAGGTTGCTGAACTTTAGTGAAAACTGAAATATTGTTAACTTATTTGTTTTAAAACTGGAAAATGGAAATTGATCCTATTTGCAAAACTGTGCACTTACAGTTAAGAACCATACTGTCAATGACTAAGAAATCTAATTCTGTGAGATGGATTGTAAGATCTACCCTATATATATATATATGACACACTGCTCCATTTAGATAGTTGGTGTAATTCTTTTGCATACAAATACTAATGATTAAATTATTTCAAATGAATGCTTGGGCATTTTATAATTCTGTGTTTAAAGCACAATCTATGTGCAAGAATCATTTCGAAATTCCATGTTACACCTCTGCTGTTGCTCTGTCACCCATCAGCCTTCAAAATGTGTTTTCCCTCTCTGATTTTGACAGCTTCAGAACATGATGGTGGCCCATCTTTGTCATCTACATGTTATAAATATCAATAGACTATGCCTGCAAGTATCTGCACCCAGGCAATCTCCCAGCGGACCACTTTTCAGGCTTTGAAGATGAAACCTGGCAAAGAGTCGCTTTGCCAAACATTTAAAATGTATACCATTCATTTTTTGGCATATAGCTGTGTTTTTTTCCCTCAAATTTCCCTGTTCATCATATCCCGATCAAATCATGATTCCTACGGCAATATGCTATTCTGCAACGTTTTCCCTCTTGCTTCAATGTCTTCATAAATAAATACTGAAGGGTAAAATATTCAGAGTAAAAAAATTACCAATGCAGCCTAACTCTGTCCATATTCATGGCCATCAATGTCCTGCTGGAGCCTCAAATCTCTAACATGCATACTTTTCAAGAAGTATAATAAACACATTTTGGTTTTCTTTGATTCATATCTGGCTCTCAGCTCCCATCTGATATCTCTAATAAATAAACATGAGGCTTCTCTCTTTCAGCATGCATACATGCAGCCCTTATTCTTTTATAGTGACTTTCTAATAACAAGATCCAAAATCAATATTCATAATAGTCAATATAGGTTAATGTTCTAAAATGATATTTGGTTTTGTACTTCACAGAGATGGCAATCAAACAAGCTGCTCTGCACTCAATGGATCTGACGGAACCTGAATTTATTTTATGTTTGTAGTTTGGATATCTATTCATGTTTAGACGCATGTCTACTGCTGTGTAGTTTCCTCGTCTCTCTCCTCCTTACTTTTTCATATTCCAAAAAAGATGTTTCCAATAAATAAACATTAGCCACTTACGTATTCTTACTAAATCAGCAAGAACCATCTGAAAAAGTGCATTTCTAAAACCGATGGACTTTCTTGAGCAAAAGAAAAACAAATTGGTTCATTTCTAGATGCATTGATGAGGTCAAGTGACACAGACAGCTGAACCCCACAATGGCACAGTATAAACGCTCCATTATGTGATGCCTCATTTAATATTCATATTCATAGCACTTTCAATTCTCTTTTTTTCTCCTCTGTAATCTCTATGCAGAATAATAAACATGACTGTGCTCTGCTGTTTACATATTCAGACATATTCTGATATGGATATTCCTGGAATAATGAGCTGACTATTTACATTTAACTTTTCTCCCAACATCTCCACTCTTCTCTTTGTCTCTATCTCCCATTTTCCCCCTTCTTTTCTGTCACATCCATATCATTCTCTCCAAATATCTTTTTTTTCCCTCTCTCTCTGCCCTGCTATTCTGTCTCTCCCTAGGAGATGAATTGAATATGTAAGCTATTGGATGTGAATGAATAAAGCATCCCATCTCAAACACACATTGGTGACACCTTATTAACCACATGTCAGATGCACATGACAGCTGGAGTACACACACAACACACAGAGTTTCCATTCACATACACTCACATGCAGCCTATGCCATTGGCATACAGACAACAATGGAGCAAACTCCAATAAGCACCCACACAAGCAGACATAGCACACACACGTTCACCCACAAGACTGGCAGACACACATCGACACTACACTCACACATGAGCTCTCCTCATTAGTTCAAAGTATGTCATGGGCTTACATTAAATCAATTAGACACAGTATATGCAGATTTCAAGTTTAAAAAATACAAACCTTTCATAAATGGGTCAGAAAATCTTGAGAGGAAAATAGTAAAGACTCAAATGGATTTTAAAACTAACCTTTGACAAAAAATTGTAGTGTCTGTGACTTCACTCACACTTCACTTCACACTTTCTAAAGCAGGGGTATAGCAGCAAAATATTAACATTGATAAAAGGATTATGTTGGGTTATTCCAAAATTAACTGCCGGTTATTTATATCAATGACAATGACTCAGATGTTCTTTTATTCTTTGCTCTCTACTTCAAACAGCAAAAAAAAAAAGAAAAAACAAAGCATATAGAATTTGTACTTCCTAAGTATGACTATGATGATTGAATTATGCACACTTATAAACTGTGTGAGTGGATTAGCAAGGGAATATAATAATAATCTTGTAAGAGTTTGAGAAAAATTCTGCAGGACTTCACTGATTTGGCAAAAAGGTTGTTGGTGCAGAATTTAAGGTTGGAATAATTGAAAACAGGAGACATAGTATGTATAAAAACAGTAACACCATAAAACATCCATTTGCAGAATGCAAAAAATATGAAACATAGCCTGAAGTAATCTGCAGAAAATGAACTGTGAAATCATAAAATGAAACAGGATGCAATGCTACAAACCGCACGACTGATAGCAAATCAATCAAATAACCTCAAAATATCCTCACCTCTGACGATGAGACCTGCAAAGTTAGACACCCCAGAGCCACGCTCTGACTGGGTGACGCAGCGATACAGATCTTGATCCTGATTAGTGACTTCTTTGAGATGGAAAGAGGCAGCAAACCGTCTGTGGTTGATGTTTTTGGTCAGAGCCACGGGAATATCTTCGCCATTTCTCCTCTAAATAACAAACAGAAAACACACAGTCAAATCTGATGCTGCAATGCCTGCAGAGGGTTCACTGCCTTGCTCAAGGTCAAACGTCAGCAAGGGACCACATACACTAATGTGTAGACACACAACCCCCCCCCCATTAATGACAGCAGGTTTGAAGGTCACGACTACAAAAGAGCTATAATGAAATCAGCAGCTATTAAACTCTTAATCATGTTTCCTACTGGATATGGCCTAGAGTTGAACAGAGTGTGTGTGTGTCTTTGTATGTGAGCAAGATAATTAGACGTACCAGAGTGCACTGTTTCATTTCTGTGTGTCAATTGTTTCTATTTGCAGTACATATTTGACTAACTTTAAGGGCCGTTTTTTAAAGATTGCATAGTCTTATATGAATTGGCTGGTATACTCAGATTTCAAAAATGTTTTGTGTAACCATGTGATGATGTCAGAAAAAGAAAAAGATTGCACCTGCAACCACAGTTTATTGTTGGAGGTGTCTCTTCCTGTAGCAATACACTGAAAAGTGGCATTTTGTCCAGCATTCACTTCCACGTCCCCAAGGCGCAGAAAATGAGGGGATTTATCTGCAAAGAAAGCGTTAAAAAAAGATTAAATACATATTTATTTGTTTTTAAACTGTAAACACTGTATACATTTCAGGATCTTGTGTTACTATAAGGAATTTGTATCAATAATTGTAATTTTATGAACATCAGGAAAAAAAGCGAAATAGTGTACCAACGTCATGTATAAATGTAGGTAATTCAAATAGGTCGTATTTCTAATTACCATCTTAAGTTATTTAATGAGCAGTTTAGACACAAAGATGCAGCTCAGTGAGAACATTTTTATCAGGTATTGCCATAACAGAAACTCCTATAGTGAAACAAAACACACAAACAAACACACACATATTCATGGAATGTACACACATACTTACACACGCACACTCACACACACAAACCTGCGTCCTGAAATGCAGCTGTGAGAATGAATGCTTCCACTGTGGAGGCCAACTACTAATTCCTTCTCAAATAGTTGTTTCTTCTGAATAAGAGTCTTGGTGTTCTGCCTTTGAGGGACTGAAGAACCTGTTCTTTTAATATTTTCAGTGATTTTTAAAGATCTAGGGGTGTGATTTACCATACTAAGGTCCTCTCATAAATAACAGTGGCTACAGGGATAACAGAACCACCAAAACTGAAGAGATTGTGATGCCACACAGCTTATTTCCTCTGACTTTTAATCAGTGGAATTCGTTAAGAAACAACTCTCCTGAAATATTTCAGTCCTGCTGGACAAATCACCTAAGTTGATTTTTCTGATGTAAGGACCCTCCTGGAGCACACTGATAAGTTCTAGATTTAAATGAACAGACCCCTCCGTTAACTGTATCAGTTTGTCGTCATGACTCTTTTGTCCTTCTTTCAGTGAGAAAACACTCAAGCAAAGTAGAGAAGAAGACTTGAGATGTAGCAAGAATTTAAAATGGATCGCAGCCTTCCTCTTTTTCCTGTCAGTGAGGAGACAAGACAGCTACTGTTCACTCTGTATGTGTGTCTGTGCAACTGTGTGCACTTGGGGGTTAAAGGGATAGAGAAATGCTGAGTGGTCAGAATCTTCTCTCTCCATGATTGCCCTAATACTGTCTCATTTCCCGCTTCACTCTCTCCTCTTCCCTCCTTCTCTCTGCTTTTCCTCCTCACAATCTTCTGGTTTTTATTTCTTTAATTTTTCTCTACGACTTGTCTTTCTTCTCCTGCAGCAGCCATTCTTTCCCGTGTCACCTTCCCACTTATCTAACCATTCAGCTGCAACAGAAGCCATCCCAGGTACAGTCTAATTAGTGGCCAAAGCTATCAGCCTCTATTCAGCGAACTAGGACTAATTGCTGGCATGATAATGACTCACCGCATGGGTAGCTGAGCACCTGAATGTCATCTATGGCAATGAAGCCGGCTTTGCTGTCCGAAACTTCTGCTTCAAATATAACCTGGGGAAAGAGAGAAGATTTACTTTTAACTGTCTTCATTACAATTTTATATTATGTACAGATTTAAATAGTTTCACAGAGAATAGGAAGTTGTTAACTTGTGCAAAACCACCAGTGGAAAAACATGTATTCTTATATGCTTTGTTCTAGAAAGAGAATCAGAGAGCATGCAGTTCTGTTTCATAAATTGAATTTTAAATGTCTTTGAGATTTTAAAATCTCTGCAGTATGGTTGGTGCATGTTTCACCAAATAATGCAGAAGAAGAAATAGAAGGGATCATTGGACGTTAGGCGACTTCCTTTTGTCATGCTAAAATTATTTTAATCCATGGAATAAAAACAGCAAAAAAAGTCCTGAGTGCTGTTTTAGTACATAATTCAAATAACCATCAAGTGTGGTTTGTAGGTGAAACAGAATAAGCAAAAAGACATTTTTCTGTATTGTTACTAAAGCTGTTTAGATGCCATTTAAATTTGCCGTCAAGGTGAATGATTCAATCATGGGGCAGTCAGTGACAGCTGCTGGTGAAGTGCAGAAAACTGGATGAATACAAACCCTCCATTCTCCCTGCTGCTTGTGGATTTTAACATTCAAGGCGACATGAAGGATAAATGGTATACTTCCTGTTGGATCATAGTAATCTCCTTTAGTACACATAAAATGGGCGCCACAAAAATAGTGACACTTGTAATGACACTCGGTTAGATAAGACAGAATATGTTTGTTTGTCATCACCATGCCTTTCTGTCTCTTTTCCTCTCTGCTTACCATTTAATCTTGTTTTCACTTTTGCCTTCTATTTGAGCATTCAACTTGAGAATATATTTTGTGTGCACTGGTTTATAACAGTATATATATGTGTGTGTGTGTGTGTGTGTGTGTGTGTGTGTGTGTGTGTGTGTGT
>JABUIW010000152.1:11365997-11382915 GCA_013363375.1 Menidia beryllina | reverse complement strand
TGTGTGTGTGTGTGTGTGTGTGTGTGTGTGTGTGTGTGTGTGTGTGTGTTAATGAGTGGATAATCAACTCACAGCTTATCTAATGTAAATTCTGTGTGTGTAGCCACTCAAATTGCCGATTGAAATTTAATACACCAACCTACCAAAACACTCTACTGGCAAACTAATATAGAAAGGCCCATTCTTAAGCTTGAGTTTGTCCTTACAAAGAAAGAGGGAGATAAGCCTCTAAAGGTAAGATATGATTGTCATACTGTATCTCTGCCAAAAGATATTCATAAAGACCCACTTGACCTTTAAAAGTTATGATGTTCTTGTGTGTTTGTTGTATAAAACAAATTCAAGGACAGTAAAGTAGGTTTTGTGATTGTTTAGATGTTTATATAAATGTTGAAGATAAATCATTGAAATTTGTGGTCATGCTGTTGGCATGGCTGCTATTATTCACACTTTTTTGTATTAACTGGTATCCCTGTTAATTAAATTATTACAAAAGAACATACTGTATGTCATAATTTCAAAATCCTTAGGAAATTGGTCTAAATGTGACATGGGGTGCCGGATGAAAGACTCTAAGTCATTGGAATCAACCAGTCGTACTTGTTTGAGCCATCTGGAAAAAAAGCTAGATTTTTCTACTCCAGCTTATACATGTTAAGCTGATTACTGTGCCCAAGGGCTTCCCGAGCCAGATACTCCACTGATAGGCTGCTTCGGATTACAATGGGTGGCCACAAAAAAGGAAAAGGAAAAAACAATGCGTAAAAGCATATTGTGAGTTAATCTGATCTGTGCAAGCATACTGGAGGAGGAGCATAACCAATCAAGCTCACAACTAACTAACACTAAACAAAATGATCAAGTTTTAAAGCAAGTGGTGCTTCAATTCCACTCCAGTTCATTAACTAAGGATCTGAATAAAGATGATTCTCCTCATCACAAACTCTTCTTCAATCCCCTCTCATTGTCCATTTGACTCTTTATTGTTCCATCAAGATCTCTTTCAAGCCATTTCTCAACTCTAATTCCTCTTTCTTTGTGTCTCGCTTGCCATCTCATTTCTAACACTGTTTACTCAAAAAGGAGAGCTGCAATGAACCAAGGATAGGAGGTAGTCATAAAAAAGAGAGGCAAAGGGAGAAAGAGAGTGAAGTGCTGAGCAGTTGTTGTCATTCATCACCTGTAAATGGAAATCTGCCATGAACTGTTTACCCATAACTTATCATCTCCTGCTTGTCACACTCTCCTCTCTAGGTCTCTCTCGCATTCCAATCTCTCTTGTCTCTCTTCTTCATCATCCTTCACTCATAGCTCTCACTGGAGCACAACAGAGAGACAATAGCTGACTTTTAACACCTTCATCTTTGTCTCTCTAATTCCCAGTTCACTTGGTTCCTCAGGTGAAATAATATTTGCTTGTAATATTTGTACCTTTTTTGTTGTTCCCTCTTTTTTGTATGAATACAAACACAAATGTTTTAATCAACATTATATGTTAAAATTCTAAATAATACAAACAACTCTCTTAAGTCTGATTCAATTAGACTTTTTCAAAAACTACACTTAGAAAAGAGGGTACAAGGAGAACTTGAAGTAAGTCCAAGTCACAAATGTTTGTGCCTATCAGGTCCCTGAGTTTGGTCAGATTTTGATGTGGGTACTGTGGGAGATTTTTAGGTGGGGTGGCTTATGACTGTGTCCTTGTCAATGTACCATTTATATGAAAAAAATAATGTTTCATTATTATTTTGAACATATGTATCATGACATTAAATGTAATCTGAAATATGTTGCTTTTTACTGCAAATATCGTATGTTGTTTCAGTTGACAGTAAACAATAACAGAAGGATAACTACACAAGGCTTGGTTGTCTAAGTCTAATCTTCTGAGTTTCAAATAGCTCAAAAGTTTAGATATGAATCTACAGTTGTTTTTGTTTCTGGACAAATCTTTTGGCAAAAGTATGTCATGTATCACTACTCTCAGACAACTCAAGTCTGAATGTTTTAAATTTATGGCTGTGATAAAGATCTTGTATTCCTGTATGTGGAACTAGATTGAATTCCATAGTGCCTGGGGTCACTTGGATGCAACCCGTTGATTACTTTACCAGATTTTAACATTTTGATAATCAACGGGGAGACTCTTTAAATTCTGTCTGTTATGGAAGGTATGGTGGTCACCTTTGATCATACAGGATCCAAATACCCACAGAAAGGCTGATCTGATCATTTTGAGGCAAGATTATTGATAGCATGTGTTTACAAGTTCAGACACAAGCAAAAGTACTCTGAAAATCAGATGGAAAAGACCTGACATATCACTGTAGAGCAGGGCTGGGCGATAGCATACATCCTCTTATCATCCACCCGCATTTATCACTTTGATGTATGCGTGTATGGGCACTGAATGAAAAATATTCAAAGCTTCAGGGAGGAGAGAGTTTCCTATGTTATAGTCTGAATACTAATAAATGCAAATTTGGTTTAGGGCAACTCCTGTCTTTCTCTATATATATGTCTTAATAGTAACCAGGAATATATTTCATATATACTCCAGTGACAAAAAATAGAAAAGAGAATTCTGGAAATGGTATACAAAGCTATTATACAAGCCACAAACAACTATACAAAAGGAAAAATGGTTTTAAGTTTTCATCAAGTTGTATATGTCATGAATCTATGTAATAATTATAGAATAATGTTTGAATTTATTTTCTAATAGATGTACAATTCTGTTTAAAATAAGATCTGAGAAAAATATTCAAAAAAGGAAAGTTACAATACAAATTTGCAAAGTCCACATATTTAAAATTACTTTTTAAAAGTATCTGTCCATGTGCAATTAGGATTATTTAAGTTTAAAAAAAAACTGAAATATGTTCCGGAGATGTCAAAGAACAGATGAAAGTGTCATTTTAAACCAATTTTTGTGGAGTTTTATGCATTATATTAAGTTAAATGTATCATTGCATTTAGGGATTAACAGTTAATGACGTAGAAATACAGACCTCTTTAGATGTAAAAACAAACAGAAGTCGAACTTTTCCTACGTCCAACCAGCTTTCTACAACCCAATATACAAAAAGAACCAATGTCCTTATCCAAGAATCATGTAACGGCACACTTTTTGTGAGATATCTTAACTGAAAACAGGATTCCATCATAGGAAAATAATTGCTGTTTCAGCTTGAACAAAAAGAGTTCCAATAGACTGTAAAGTAATGAAAGCCACGTAACTTTATGTAGTCTTGATTCAAAAAGTAATAAGTGCAGCATCTGCACAGTATAGACTGAAAAAGATGTATGTAGATGTGTGTTTTGTGTTAAGCTTTTCTCATCTGTGTGTTTGCAGAATGTCTACATATGAAAACTCTTCCCCTGGAGAAACCAGGCTCATTACAACTCAAGTTAAAGTGCTAACACAGAAACATGTTCAAACTTGACAAAATAGCTTCATAACCTCAAATCCAATAACCAGCTTCACAGCCTAAAAAAGACAAAGGCATACATATGCCTCACCAAACAAGGAAGATTATGTTCAATTAAAACATGTTGACACACGAGTTTCAAGCTGGTAAGCTCCTCCCACAGACACTAAGAGAGACAGGGTTCCAGATGGGCCATTTGGAGGAAGCTTTCACACTTACCCTTATAGTAGTATAACATGGTCCCCTGGCTGTGTGTGTTAACATAATCTGCGTGAATGCCTGCGAGAACAGGCTAGCCTGAAACATGCACACATCTGTCTGCACCAGCCACCAAACACTCACACTGACATCAATGATCAAACGAGACAAAAATCCACACAAGTTTGTTATAATGCATCCTACATATTTCTTTGTGGATCTAATTAGGTTCAGTCTAAGGTAAGACAGCTGTTTATTAGAAGCACATAATCAAGACATTACAGCGTAGAAAACAATGTCAGACATCTCGGTGTCCAAGGCAGCAACATACCCAGATGCACGAAATCACACAAATATACACACATTCTTGCCTAATCGTCACCTCCTGAGCTTCAGTCAACACAAATAAATCAAGAGTTTGCCTCACAGCATGCATGTGTTTGTATTGTGTGCGATGTGTGTATTCATATCAACACAACTGAAGTAAGTCATTAGTCATTAATCAACATAGCTTTTGCTTGTAACTAAGGGACTCACCTGATATTCATTAGGCCAGAAGGTAGACACGGCAAGTTCAGCTTTCAGCCAATCTTTACCTGAAAAAAAAAACGAGTTAACGTCAGAAAAAAATTACCACAACAGATCAGATTGAGTGAATGAAATAATTCTGAGAGAAGCTTTAGGCAGATTTACCAGTATAAGTAGTCACGTTCCATATGGGGTTTGCCAAAGGACCCTTGTTTACCTAAAGATAATGCAGAGAATAATATGACATTTCTGATTCACAAAACAGCTTTCACTAAATTGACTTCTTTTTACAGAGATAGGCCCTTTCAACTAGGATAGTAGGGGTTCTCTTATCAGACAAAAATATTGATGACACCTAATGCTACTTATGATTTGTTGTATATGAAAGTGTTTGAATCATGCAGGTGATCTAGGATCAGAGTCAAACAAAGTCACTCTAAACTAACAGTTCCAAAAATGAAGCTATTTGTTTGGCTTATAAAAAGCCACACATTTGACTCATCGTGCTGTCCCTGTTAGTTCACCACAAAAAACCTGTTTTTGGTCTCTGAGAGCTTCCTAAATTTGAAAAAAAAAAAACAGAGATGACGACTGGATTGCTGTGAAAACAAATTAAATGGAAGGAAATCATTGAATCATGAGATCCGGTGTCAAATGTGCCTACTGTGATTATTTTTTCTATATTCTGTATCTTGATGAATGCACAACAAAATAGCTTGATTTTACACCACCTTCAGAACACAAAACACCTCCAGTAAGTGAAGTGTGCAGGTTTGTTTTTAATCAATATTTTTTTATGACATTAATTGTTCACTCAGCTGTTATCCGACTCTGCTGTATGCAGTCTACTTTACTTGGTGTAATGTTTCATAAAACAAAGACCTTTTTGAATAAATCCCTTTTTTTATTCTGAAAAGACGTTTGTTGCCATCTGCTATTGTCACGAACAAAAGCTTAAACTCATTAAAATAAATGCATTTAATTTTATCTCTCCTTTCTTCATAGTTGCAATTACCCTTCCGAAGCTTGTGAAACTTCACATTTGGACTTGATTCATAGTTGTTATTGTTTTCCATGGAAAGATAAAACAAAGTAAATTGAACGACTCATTCTTAGTCCATTAACCCCATTAAACCCAGAGACTCTCTGAATATCGGCAACGGAAAACCCATAAACTGAGTCAGGTCTCAGCGGGTTGATACAAATTCACGAGAGTGTTTCTCATCTCTTGCCATGTTTTGGTGCGCCATACCTTCACCAAGACGTTGAGTGTACCGGGGCTGGAGCCATCAGGGCTGGTGAGCATATAGTTGAAGTCAATACAGTGAGTATCATTCTCCTTCATGACGGGCAGCTGAAACCTGGCCTTCTCTCCAACATCATACTGAGAGACATCAACATATATGTAGGAACCTGAAAAATATATAAAAGCATAGTCTGAGAGGCAACATCAAATGTAGTCATAAAACGTACAGTGGATTAGTGAATGTTGTTAAAGAATCATAAAGAATCAGCTCAGATTTCCTGGCAGCTGTTTGGGCTTGCATATGCTCTACCTACTATAATCCTCCGCTTGAACAGAGTAGTGATGGTGCCCTCTGAGGAGGTAGTTAAGAGTGTCAGAAAAGTCAGTTTATGATTGGGCCTGCCAAAGAGTGGGCTGCATGCCCACTGCTTGGGTTACATGCACCTACGTGAACAAACCAGCTGCTCTGTGTAGGTTCTCTTCGTCATCACACGCGGAATCCCATAAAACTTTTTTTTTTTTTAATTGTGATTTTAAAAGTGATTTTTGGTATTTGACATACAGGAATGGATAAAAAAAGAAGACGCTATATTTGGTGTGTGCTAATTAACTGCTGCACATCTCTAGAAGATGAACATATTTTTCCCTTTTCTTTGCTTGTCTGAAATACAAATATGTTATCAGTGTTATTTTTTCCCAGATATTGAGAAAGTCATGAACATATTTTTTCCTTGCACGTTGACAGCCCGTTGTTCCGACCGACAGTTATTGTATCTTGTGCTTCCAGTGGCGGACTGTGGAAATGGAGCTTAAAAAATACTTAATCTTGGTAAACTGATAGTCTGCCCTTCCAGGTGTTCTTGTAATCAGCTAAAACTTCAACCAGATGTTGCTCTAATGAATTATGATTAAATGTGATCCTTTCTTTTCAATCTGACAAAATCAAACCCTTCCCCATTACAACCAAGATTTCAGGTTCTTATTGAATGGTATTTTGTTGGACAAAAAGAGCCAACAAAAGTGTTAATGTATTTTCAGTCATTTTATAGGCTTCTGATGGGACTAGTTAAGACATTTAATTTTGGAGAGTGACAATCAATTGTGTTTTAGCATAAAAAATGATTAAATGAAAGAGGGTAAAGCACAATGGGGCATCATGATCTACCCAACAATTAAAGTGTTCCTAATACAATTTTTTCTAGAAAAAGATCTAATTCTATGAAGGTGCCAAAACACAGACAAAAACTGGTTCATTGTATTTGCATACTGTATCATGCACAATGTAAAGTGTACAATCGGTTGTGGGACAATGGTAATTATTGGTTATTGTTTGGCTAATCCACATTTTCCTCTGTGGAAAAGAGAAGAAAAGAGAAGAACATAATAGGCTTTCAGCTGGTGAAAACACACACGTGTGGGCATGAACACACAAAGTAGACTTTTAGCACCCTGGATATTAGTTTGGCAATTCGTTTCACTTGATCTCTCAGCTCTTTCATGACATTTCTTTTTCACACACCTACCTCTGCACAAACAAAAGAATGCACATTTCTAGATCTGCACTACAGATATAATTTTGAATGTCACCAAGTCCCAAAGAGATGACAAAAAGAAGCCAACACCAATTCCTCCCTCAAATTTTTAATTTATATCCAACTAAAATGAAAACATGATTGACGTTATTTCTATTTCTGTATTTTAAGCACTGACACTATGACGGTGACATGAAGAAAAAAACAACTTTACGATGGCTGCCAAGATGATGTGCTAAACTAAAAATATTCCTATCTGTCTGAGTCCCGCAGACCCAAATATGTCACAACACACAGAACATAGAAAAACATAACCTTTGGCACTTCAGCTAGTCACAACGCTGCCTCACAGTCAACGATATAGATAAATACAACAATTAAACCTGAAAACACATCAACAATAAAATAAATTGTTCACTTGCCCAAGTATTGACTCACAACAACCAAAAATGACTAAACCCAATTGACACAAAAAAAGCAGAAAATATGAGTTGACAGATGAAAAATATGCAAGCAAGATTCATGATGCAGAGAACATCTGAAGACTGCCAGTTTCTAAAAAGGATTATGTGTTTGAATAGCCCAAATTCTTTGAAAATAAGTCTAAAAATAAATTTACCTTGGTCTATAAATACTCCAGGAACAGCCCAAAAAGACCTGAAAATGTCACATAAACGACAACAGCTGGGTGGTAGACCCTGTATCCTTTGGCAAAACAATTATAGCTTGCAGGTCGAAAAGGAGTTGACAAAGTGACTTTTTACGTTTTTTATGTTGAGTACAAAATAGGGTCTAAAATAATGGAGCTGGTCTTCTCTAAATGAACCATTGTGTAAATGTGACTCATTACTAGTAAGCAGGCATCATGTACTTGTTTGAAATAATCTTTAGTTTCCTTCATGTTGTGGTACATTACCATAAGCATTGTTCAATAATAAAATGCACTGATCTTGGTTGATATTATTTCAAGACCTATATCTTGGTGAAAATTTCTTTTCATAACTGCCCCAATGCTTCATTTTCAAAAGAATATCTGATTTGTTATTAGAATTCTTAAAGCACTTTGTCAAAGGTGCTTTTCTTTAAAATATTTCTACATCATTTAAACTAAATAACAAATTCGATAAAGATTTAAACTTTATTCAATTCTGAAAAGCAATAGAAATGCAGAACATTAATTCATATACACAACAACCCAAAAATACTATAAATATTATGCATTGATATTAGCCTTACAGATAAAAAAAGAATAATCTGAATGCTCATTACATTGATTTTAACTTTGATTTGACTTGAAATCAGATAACGTACATTTGCTGCAGATATAACGAAGCCACACTACTTTCATGATTATTGAGGTTCAAGTCGTGCAGAGACACCAAGGGAGAAGGTTATTTATGGGGCTGCGTTGACGTATCCATCAATAGGTTCCTCATTAAAACATCCGGTGCATCCGGCACAGTTTTAGGGTCTTTTTTTCTTCCATATTAAAGAGTTCAGTTGAAAACAAGAGCGAATAGAGAGACATGGAGAGAATGGCATGCTTAATAGGACTGTTACTGGCTGACAACATTATGAGTCAGGAGTATCGGCTTTAGTCCACTGAGCCACAGGGCGCTGGTCCATGAACGTTCAACTGGCAGGACGCTCACTGCCAGCGTTGCATCCAGGCCCGGCTATGGTGCAAAGCGCCAGCATCAACCCCCAGAGAGATTAAACAGACGAGTCTTATCTCTACGCAAAAAAGCTGCCAAACCCTCCATGTACTCTACATACTGTCTTAAATATAAATGGCGATCAGGAACTGGGACAAATTAATGTGGGTTCAAAGGAGTTAAATGACTCAAGCAAATATTTGTAAAGGCTTTTGTGAATGATTCTCTTTCTTGTTTTATTAGTTAACTGTATATCATTGACTTTTTTGCAGCATCCTTAGACTAATTGGAAAAGAAAGCAGTTTTTCTTCTCTTAAATGTCTTTTAGATGCCAAATGATTTTATCGCCCCTCAAACACTGACGAAATCTATACCATTGTTTTTAAAAGCTTAAAGGGGTTTAGTGCTGCTCCCTCTTTCCAAAATTAAACCATACCCTCAGGGAAACAGCGACAAACAATTCCAACATAAACATTAGCTACGTATCCCTGGGCAAGGCTCCCAATTCGACTCTTCACCACTTTTCTCTGACTACTTCAACAAATAAAAGCCCCTGTATCTCTAACACCCTGCAGCAGCCTTGTTTTCCGTCCACTGCACCCCGTTCCACACCCCGCTGGCATTATTAACACATCAAATGTCAGCTCGTGCTCCCGTACCTTTAGGCAAGGCTTAGAACCTACCCTTCAGCAACCAGTATCTCCAAACCATTAACCTGCTCTGCCATCCTTATGCCCCGCTCGTGGCACTGGCTTCCAGAGGAATTAATAATGTTAATACCAGGCATTACCCGTGTTCCCTTGGGCAAGGTATTTAACCTCTTCAAAGTGGTCACTCTGCCCTCGGTGGAAGGTGTCACCTCTTGATATTTACAACACTAAAAGAAAGATTTAGGTTCTGCACCTCTGGATGCTTTTGTATGCAAGGCCACATGGTACGAGACAACAACACATATACAGAGAGTGTGTGTTTTTTATTAAAACTGTTGAGAGCTGGCTGGTTTTGAACTGAACCTTTCTCTAAATGTCAGCGAAGGTGTGTTGTCAAGATAATAAGTATCAGAGATAAATAATGCCATTACATTGTCATAGTAACAGTGTCATAATCTCCTGGAACAGTGGAAACGACGGAGAAAAGGGAGGTGGAAGACATGTGGAACGAAGAAGACGTGCAATAAAAGGAGAGGAAACAGAAATAGGATACATCTACACATTCGAGTTGTTATTTTCTTCCAAGCGACTGACTTAGTTTACATGCATAAAGTCAGTGTTCTCACTCTGTGGCGTTGATTTGATTAAGCAAGTTAGTATTTCAACATTGTACAGCGAGGAACTGCTGTAACAGTTTGCTTTCTAATACCGTAAAGTACGCAACCTTCCCTGTTCGCTGCCGTTGATTAATGACCTCATATTCTGTTAATTAGACCCTCAGCCCTGAGGCAGAAAGATTTAATTTCCCCTTCATCATCATCACTGAGAAAAACACGATTGATTAAAGAGAGAAGAGAGCAGAGCAGAGTAGAACAGAACAGAACAGAATCACAAAGATAAACTCTCTTAAAGTCCTGCATTGAACTTCAGCTTCAGCCAACATGATAATACTGAAAATCCAATCCCAAATCCAAACTGAATTTAACTGCTCTGCAGAATTCTGAGCAGATCCTGGTCAAGACATATGTGTGTATGTATATATATATATATATAATGAAAATAAAGAGAAATAGAGATAATAATCTGAAAATACCCACAAATTCACACTTGTTTGACTAATGAGAAAAAAAGAGTTTTTTTTCTGTTGATTAAACTCTCCATTGTATCATATCAGTAAAATGATAGTTGACCAGATGTTGTACATTTAGTACAATATTCACTCTAAAAATGTAGTAAAATGTGTAAACAGTTCAAGAGAATTGAACTGCTGAATACTTCATGTTTCAATAAGAGATGTAAGTGCATGACAGTCAGAAACCAGGGAGACCAGCCTCACCTTGTGGCAGATCTGGTGAGACATACGGCTCCTCTTGGGTGTTGATGTGCGTCCAGTCAAAATCATCGTAAGGATCCTGTTGGTAATCACACTGAGAGAAGCCCTCATCAAATGTGCAACTTCCTGCAAAAGAGACAGAAGACACAAGTTTATCAAAAGAGAAACAATAAAGTTTGCTGCTATTCCCCAAAGACCTTTACATTTTCATTATGGGATGTTTTTCTGTTTGTGTGTTTTGTCTCAGCTTATAAAAAACACACTGGGAGTCTGAGCTCTGACTCTCATCACTCAAGGCCAGTCGGGATCACCTCTGACTCAACAAGCAGAGCCCTCAGCTGATCATCTGAGCCCAGCCCCACAGCCTTAGGGCAGCCATGTGTGAGCTGGGAGCCTCTGGCTCCGCCTGAACAGGAAGTTTCTCTAATACAAAGAGACGTCGCTTGTCCCTGACAGATAGCTGAAGCGCTTAACCTGCAGTGATATGTGGCTCAAGCTGGCAATATTGCTGATAGGAACAGAATGCTGTTCACTGCAAGCTATCTGATTCATCGACCTAGCAGTGATGCTCGGCTTATGCTAACAAAAATGGCTAGAAGAGACATGGCTAAGAAAAGCCATGGTGACATCGGAGTCTTTGGCAGTCAAATGGAGGTGTCCTTTGTGCACTTCATAAGCTGAAGTGGACATTATTAATATTAATAAAACCTTTTATAACTGGTTTTCCATTCACTTGTGATGCAGATCTAAAGCATTCTTTAAAAAGTCATAAAACTGTGAATGAATTGTATATCTTTTAGTGGAAAGAAAACATGTAATTTTCCTGGATTGACCCAAAATATCACATAATACAGGGTATCGCATATTGAAACTTTAATGATATCAACATCAATACTGACTAATGATGCTGAACAAAGACCCACACATGGAGACATTTGAGTGTTTAGTTTCTGTATCGTATCAGTATCTTGCAAATTTATTGCAGCCTTTTTCTCCCTTTCTGGAGACTTAGGGGCATCGCAAAAACACAAAGCCTTCATTCCAAACTGCACAAAATAACATGTTAAAAACTCACTTAGAAACTACTGAGAGAGAAGACGTAAGAATGCCAGCTTCAAGCACTATCAGCAACCAGCACCGCGAGCAACAGAAATCTAACATTCAGTTAGCGGTACAGCTTTGCTACCTGTTTCCTAGAGCGAGCTGTGGTGGCTGTGATGGAGAGCAGAGCGACAGGCCCTCAGATACCCCTCTGATCTGAGCTACCGCTACAGAGGCACACCAAGACGTGACAGACGCTGCCAGAGGAGAAACGACTTAACATCAAACTAAGCGACTGTCTTCGACTGCCGGCTGCATGGTTGACTGTGACTCACAGCCTCAGAGGGACACTGGATTTCATTCCTCTCAGCGTCATCCTTGAAACCAGCCTCTCACCAGGCAATTCAGTTCCCTCCCATTCAGTTCAATTACATCTTTGTCATAGTGTGACACCAACAGCCATAATTAAAAAGAAATCCGGGGATGTACTGAAGGCATGAAATAAAGCACGTTGTTTTTTTCTGCTGTATGTCAATACATCAAAATTACAGCTTAACATTTGATGCAGGCACTCTAATTTATTGAGTTGCTGTTTTGTGTTTGTACAAAGCTCCACAGCCTCCTGTCTCCCACAGTGTGTGTGTGTCACTTTACATCTTGCTGTCAGGTACTTCTCTCTATGTGGGTTAAAAGAGCAAAGTGTGTTGCGCTGATATGTGTGGACGTATATGGGAGTGTGCAAACCAGTATGGCAGTATATAGAAAACTTCAGCAGGCAATCCTGCCCAAAATATTAAATGCAACATTCACATTAATCATTATGTTTACAATCTCAGATTTTATTGAGAGTATGTAATGTCAGATTTTGGTACCAGGACTTTTTCTGCCTTCTGTTTGGTGTGCTTATGATCTGAGTAGACATGACGATTCATGTTTGAGCTGGCTCATGTTGCATTCGGGAAGCAAAAGCGGAGTAATATTTTCCAAAACGGCATCTTTAAACCTATAAATTGCATTCTGAATGGTACAAAGCTTCTATAGCCTATCTTATATAGATCTGGAATCAAAGAATAACCGTCTGGAATAAAAAATTTCTTTTTTTTTTTTTTTGGAAGTGCAGAGACATTGACTACTGAACCAAAAGTCACAGCACAGTCTCACACCTGTCATGAAGATGGGTTTTGACGGAGGACTCAGGTGCGGAGATGACGGAAAACAAGGTTTATTGTAACAAAAAACAGAGTGAATGTCCAGACAAAGTACAAATCAAAGCTGTGGAAAACTGTGAGCAAAGTATCAAAGTAATAAGTAAACAAGACGGTGGCAAAGTAACAAAATAACGATTAACAAAACTGTGACAAGACTGTGACTATGGCAAAGTAAAAGACTATGGCAAAAGCAAACCTGGCGTGGGGGTGACGAAAGACTAGACGGACAAGACGGACTAGAACGCACTCGCACAAGACAAGGGGAAACGATGACTATTTAAACACATGAGGGAGGGGAACCCCAGGTGTACACAATAGGTAATCAAGACAAGACGAGACACCAGACGTGACAACACCAGAATGTTCACAGGGGAAAATGTAGCACTTTTGCAAAAAAGGTCAAAAACTGTAAGACTCAAACCGTTTTTTGGCTACAAAGTCTTCATATGCCCAAATCTGCAGTTCAACGAAATGAGTTATCACCATTATGCACAAAATTAAAACATTAATGAATTTTCAAAACCTATCGATTAAAATAATGGCATGAGACACAGAAGCACAACATATTCCTTTTTTGTAAAACATGTTTTCCATTTTTCGTTATGCCAAACTGGGATGAACAAGATAATGTAGTCTTTGAGAGGGGTCAGTTACAGGTTAGTGACTGTTTGAGAGACTATATAACCAAAACAACTTTTAACTTCCTGTCAGTGATGGTTGACCCTATATGTTCAGATAATAGGTAAAGGTAATGTGAAGAAATTAGATCAGAAACAAGCGCTTAACTCGACAAATGGAGATGCATACCATTCTATTGACACCTGGGGAAGTTTTTCTATACGCACTTTTGTTGATGATGAATAAGCATGTTTGGTATTCATTGTTTATCCAAAATGGTGGGAAACAGCAAAGTTATTACAAACGAAGAAGAAAAAGAACTCCAGCGAGTAGAAAACAGATTAAACTCAGACCGAATCTCACACTCCCTTCAGTATTTTGGGCTCAGTGCTGTGTGCAGCTGTGCTTTTTTTCTTTAGTCCCTATGATTCCAATGTGACTGTGATTACAAATCAGAAATTTGATTTGACCTTTTTGGAGAGCTGCTGTCGTTTGCTGCAAAATAAAACTGACTAATTTGATGTTTGTAAAGTGAAGTAAGGAGTAAAATCTGAAAAATGCCTTGATTTATATATTTTCTTAAGGTGTTTCTCTGTTATCCCATACTTTGACATTCCAAACACACTTAGCCTTGGATTACCTGCTTCGGCATGTTTGGCTCTCACTCTGTTGAAGCGATAATAGAGTGGCCCTCTTTTAATTTCAGAGATGTGTTTCTCTCTACTCTTAATCTTGTTATAAACTAAACCTCAGCAGACAGTTTCAAAATTGTATCGTTGAACATCTAAAAGTCTTCCCTTTGCTATTGCTGACATACCAAATAAACCATCTGTGTTTGTATTTGTAAGTGTGCTCACAGGAAATTACATTTGTGAAACTACATTTGTGCTAGCACTTCAGAACACACAAGCCTCACACTAGCGCCCACAGTCTCAGTTAACACTTCTCCCTTTACCAAATGTCCTGCCAACTTAAACCAACACACATATCAACTGACACATGCATCTCAAAGCAAATCCTTCCTGCCAAAAATGAGTTCAACAGACAGTAAACTTTTCCTTTTCATTTTGCAGACGACAGTGTGTATCATTATTACTTTAATATATTCTGCACGTACAGCTTGTAAAATATGGTTAAAACTAATCCGTACAATATTTAGTAAAAAAGACATGTATATGCATGAGTGTATGTCCAGATGGGTCATTACTGCCACCGTCTCCTGCAATCACAAGGACGCACACACACACACACACTGAGGAAATGCCTGCATGCTAATCACTTTCTAATCAGCTTCTGTGACTGGTCGCCTCGCTAATGAAATAATAGGGGCTCATTTACATAATAAAATAATTAGGAGACTTGATAAAAGCTCAAGGGCAGAGAGAGGAAACCACACACACACACACTTGAACACAGAGAGGCACCGGATAGCTGGAGTCTTCTCTTAAAGATTGCTGAATGGTATCAGACACAACATCTGCCACCTTCACTCAGAGTCATTCTATAGTGATTTGCATTGACCTCCTACCTCACAGGGTGACTCGGGGAAAAGTACTTTGACTAAAACTGCTAAAAAGCATGGGTGCTGACAGCCCCCAGGAGGACTCCTGCACAGACAAGGACTATTCCTGATTATTACATATTACTTTCAGATTAGTAGCAGACCGCGATTATGTTACAATGGTGTGATTAGCTGTTGGTCCCCAAGTCCGATCCAAGTTCTCTATATAAGAGGTGGTATCAAATCCAATTGAACAGCTGATGTTTGTGACAAGTCCCCGTGACAAGTCGGAATCAAATTAAAGTTTTATGTTTTTGCCTTTTCCTCTTCTCCATTAATTCAAGAATTTCCTGTTGGAGAAATAAACCAAACAAGAGCTCCTATTTGAAGAACACTAAATCAATATGTGTCCTTTTGTACTAGAAATGTGTCCTTGAGGTCTTAGACTGAGTAACGAAGGCATATTGGAGAGATTACAACTACAAAGCCCTGTTTTGATATTGTGCAATGCTGTCAATTAAACAGCTGTATCATGTGTAGAGGTTAGAAATGAGCCACGGTTTGTAAATTCTCTGTCTTTTGTCACAGGAAGAAGAATATTACGTACACTGGCATTCTAACAAAAACCATCTCAGCAATAGAAACAGAGAAAATTCTGTTTCCAAAGTGGCTCTTTGGAAACTGTTAATTTTTTGTGAAACAAAAGTCACCAAGGATACTTTATTTATGTATCTTATCAGCATGAACATGAGGTCAGTAAGTACATAATGTAAGGAATAAAAGATAGACTGAGTCAAATGTACTTATTCATATGAAAATTCTACATTTCTGTCTACATGCTCAAACTTCGAGCCAGTCAAAGGGCTCTAACTTTGTTAGAGGTCAGATGGTTGAGAATCATCTTCACGTTTTGGCCCCGATTATGAGCTGAGGTGAAAAAGCATAAATCTCTTAAGGAATCTAAAGGACTCGGGAGCAGAGACACTATCTTATAGATTCTGACTAATCTGAGTAAAGTACAAACTCTCTGTCTCCTTCTCACCACTATGTCTGTCTAGAATTTATCAGAGGGGCTCTGTTTCAGTCTGCAGGCAGAGATATTATCACCAGAGAGCAGATAAGACAACATGAGTGAAGGAGGGCGAAGCCGAGGAAAATGCCATGCAGAAATGGAGACAAAGCCGAGATAGGCGGAAAAGGAAAAAAAAGGGAAATTAATTTTACAGAAATTCCACAAAGCATATTGATGAGCAATATGATAGAGCGGCTTCATGATATTCTTCTGTTTCAATAGTGTTTCTCTCTCCTTTCACATGCTCTTGGTTTTTGAGATTGGAAAAGAAGAGAAAACTTTCTATACAGCAAATGCTTTCAAGTATGGAATTATTTTCAAGGGCTAATAATTTTACTTACATAATTAAATTCCAATTCCAACCAACAGTAATCCTGTTTCCCTCCAATTTATTCCAAATTTGTCCATGTCCACTTAATAATTATGTTAGCTGACCCGAATTAATAATCATGTGAGACTTGTGAAACATTTCACCACACTCAAAAAAGTCTTTAGCTAAAAAAAAGAACAAGAGAGGTAAAGAGAGGAATTGCTGCAGAATTAGCATACTCTGAGTGTTTCATAATAATAATAATAATAATTACAACAGTAACTTCATGTTGGTTTTTCTCTGCTTTGTGGTGCATTTCACTCTCTACTGTTTCTGAGTTTCGAGTGTGTAATCCAGGTTTTCGCATCACCAAGTAGCCATGATCTCAACTATCTCAAGGACACTAATACAGGTTCACCTGATCATTTACATCTGTGTGTCATCCCTACTTTTTTGTTCTGTCTCAGCTTCTTGTTCTTTCTCTCTGCCTCTTTGAGAATAGGTGAAATTATCCTGAAATGATACAAGGTGACATCAGAGAGGCTGCCACACACACACACACACACACACACACACACACACACACACACACACA
>JABUIW010000152.1:11297799-11365702 GCA_013363375.1 Menidia beryllina | reverse complement strand
TGTGTGTGTGTGTGTGTGTGTGTGTGTGTGTGTGTGTGTGTGTGTGTCTGTTCAGCTGATTCAGGACTTTCCAATGACAGTAACAGTAAAACAGAATTGTGTGTTTTTCCTTCACCGAGGAGCCTTACTGTCCTTCCATTCCTGTCTATCTCCTCTTCTCGCTGCGCTTCTCTGTTGGAAGTTAACGCTGCTTTTCCTTTCAAATTCAAAACTAGGCAGTTATCCCATTATTTCCCACAAACCAATGATTTGGTCATACAGGCTGTTTGAAGAAGGGTACATTTCATCGACCAACATGTCTGGATGGAAAAACATTACAACACACAAACCACGGCTTGGATAACTGCAAACAAAAGGCTTACTCTGAACACAATGGGCACAACGGCTAACTAACGACCAGCTTTCACAGTATCACTGTCATATCATACAATAGGAACAGGAACAGAGAAGTGTGGGAACTCATTTATAGGTATAGGAAACAAAAGTAAAGCAGCTTTTTCATTAACAAAACACTGCAAAAAACACTGCCTTTTAGAAAGCTGGTAAGAACTCAAGTCTGATGGAAACTTTTCAACGTAATCTGAAAAGGGTGAGCCTGCTTGTTTGTACTCTCAACCTGTCCAGGGAATACATTCTCTAATGGCGATTTTCTAGTGATCTCCTGTGATAAACTGCTCATCTTGTGTTTTGGTCATTCAGTCGGATATTTTCCGTATTTTCCTGGACACTTTGCAGACTTAACGATTAGGTGATTAATCAAAGATCCGATCATTAGTTGCAGCCCTACAAACCACTCACATCTCAGCAGCTGGAACAAATGAGTGTCCCTTTAATTACAGAACTATCATGTCAGTTTCAGTCCTAGCAGTTCTTTCATAGACAATGATACACTAGCCACTTTTGAAAACTGAAGGTCATTGTTAAGCGTGTTAAATGCCAAAAAAATGTCAGAATTAGCCACTGCAATCTCCAAGAACACAAGACATTCTTGCTTTGTTTGAGTTTAACCTAGGTCTAAATTCCTCATGGCAGCAACATAATTAAACAACCTTAATAATCTGTTGACTGTCAACATGACACTGTAGCACTAAATGCATCGCATCTCAATGAGAATTTCTACCTTGCTTACATCTTTTCATGAGTGAGATCAGTGCATTGTGCGGTTTGTGTGTGTTTCTAGAGATAGTGCCTGGGGGGGTCAAAACCTTCCAAAGGCACTATCTTTATGATATTAACCTCTCTCCTGCGCATTCTCGCCTTTACGCTCGGTGTCTATCTCTCCATCATTAATCTCTATTCCTATTCAAATCCTGACATTTAAAGCAACTTCACATGCTGACTGACTGGCCTCGTAGATAAGGCAGAAGAAGGAGAAGAGGCCATGCTAGACGGAAAAGATAGTTGTTGCTCAGAGAGAAAAGTGGGCAATCCTCTTCACCTCTCATTTACCTCCCTTCTGCTTCTTGCTTCCCTGTCTGTGATCAAATTCAGCTATAAGCTTTGACCGGAGTCAGATTTCACTTGTTCTGAACCATTCCCTCTTCTTTTTTTTTGTGCATTTGTTCACCAATGTACCTCTCCCAATACTCTACTCTGTTTACTGTCTCCCTGCCCACCCATTCTTTTCTGTCTCTGTCAGTGTTGCATACAATAGAGTTTAGTACCAGAGGTTCCTGTTTAACTATAAAACTTGGCGCTATGAGACACATCTCAGCTATTTCTCAGACATAGCAGACCAACTCTTCTCTCCCCTTCCGCACCAATAAAAAGTTAACTGAATCCAACAGAAGGTTTTATGATTTACATTTAACTACCAAGATGACTGTAGACATCGGTGACCGATAACTCCATGAGAGGACTAACCCATAAAACAGCCTCACAATTAGATCCCATGTCAGGGTGTGCCATTGTGAATGAGTCAATGGGGAGTAATTACTGTGGCTTCAGTCAGCGCTGAGCTTAGCTAATGCCCAAGAGTCTAGCTTGGCTTTTATTTTTCAACTAAAATCCCCAAACAACAAGTCTCAACTGGCTGCTTCTCTCCACCCTTCACCGCACACTTGACCTCAAGAATGCTGACTGGTTGATTCACCAAAGACACTCTGCGTGTGTAAACTTTAACCATATTATGACTCAAAGTGGAAAAAATCCAGCAGGCAATTAATATTTTATTGCAGCCCTCTCTGTGCCAAACATCTAAACATGATGTGAGTGATCTGAAATTCATTAGAAGTAAGCAATAACACTTCAAGGTTTTATTATACAGCTAAACGAGGCTCCTCAGTTACAACAAAGCCGGACAGACATTTCCCACTGAGTTACACAAAGGAATCCAGTTCGTGGATGGAGCACAGGCAACTGCATACCAGTGTGCCCCCCTGAGCCACCAGAGCCGGCAAAGTTTCTTTAGACTGCAACACAAAGCAATTCATCATGTTTCCAGATAGCTCGCTGATAGATTACCAGAAGAATACAGTCAAATTATGCTGTATTCATTGTAGATGGTTTGAATAGGCCAATTGCAGGGCAGGCAGGAGGCATTTTTATTCTCAGCCAATCAGGGCAAAACTGGGGTTTTGGAATGGAAAGCAGGTCTGGTGTGGACGAGATAAGAGCAGAACAAACACATATTAATCACCAACACCCACCGAGAGCCACAAACACATGCATTCACTCACGCAGAGGCAAAAGGTAAGGAAGGCCAAATTGAGAAGAAAGGAGAAGAAATTTAGGAAAAACCAAAGTCCAGCATGGGGACGAAAGTAACCCAGCTGTGAGTTCAGAGTGAAATCCCACCCAAGAAATATAAGCAGGTTAAATCTGAGGCGGCAAGCTTAGCGAGTCAGCACAGAGCCCGGTGGCACACTGAACTGCCTGGCTGACTTCTCCAATTGTCCAGCAAGTGGGTTCAAAGGCTGGCTGACTGAATTACTGACTGACTGACGGCCGGGTCGGATTTAGTCTATCCTGTGTTTGTGCAGCAGAAGCAGTTCTGTTGTTCAGCCTGTCGGACAAAAAAGCAGTTCCCTCCACTGAAACACAAAGAACAACCTGAAACAGCACTAATACTGTAGAGACCAAATGAGATGAGGAGAGGAAAAGAGGAAACAAATAAACAAAAAAAGCCCTCTTGAATATCTAACTGCAAAGAAGAATAAAAGCTTAAAATAACATTTGAAAAATGTTTCTGGGACTTGTGAAACCAATAAAAATCAAGTATGAAAAAAAAGCAAAAATAGAAAAGAAAATGCATCAAAGATGCGCTTTTATCTGGCGCGGTGACACAGTTCTGTCGAACAACAAAAGATACCTAACGATAGCATTTACTATCCTGGAGGAAATTTACTTTTTAGTGCCAGCGAAAAAAGAGCGCAATACACAACACTGGGAACCATAGAGACACAAACAAAGGGAATAACACGCAACTGGGAATAACATACTAGCAAGCCAGACAACTACCAAAGCACAGAGTTCTGAGTCTGTCTGCAGAACTAAACTCATATTACACCGGTCTGTTAGTGTGTCTGAGTATCTTCTAGTGCTGACAACCAGCGTGCATGCAGTGCTAACAGGCATAAATAAAGGCCACAGCTGTGCGTCACAACTGCAAAACCCCTGCGTACAGGGTTACGACAACAAATTCAAATATTTACACAAATGTAATCACAATGGTCATTGTTTATTTCCAAATGCAGACAGGTGTGTATTCTGTGGTAATTATGTGTCATGCAACTTGGATTTTATTTTTGTCCTTCTTACCATAGATACTGGGCCAAAGTTAGAACTGAGGCTTCAATTCAGTTTGTTTGCCTGTCAAGAAGATTATACATAAACAAATCACCTATATTTCTTTAAAGACTTGTGGGGAGACAGAGCACGGAGAAATGAGAAACTCATCCAATGTACATGTTTCACTTTGAGGATGGTGCACTAAAACAAGAGCCCATTGACATACGATCTGAAATAATGAGGATGGCAACATGGTCCACAGGCAGATGAAAACCAAAATTCAAACATCTGGCTTCAGTTAAAGATAGTTGTAAAACCAACAGACACAATCAAATCGTACACAACGTTTTGAGGGACACAACAGACTTTTGCCCAAGCAAAGATAAAAAGAAACTTCATGGTGTCCGTTTGTCCTTTTATAGTTAATCATAACCTAAAAGGGCTAAAAATTGTTGATGAGTAACACTGCACTCAGGTGAGTTCACTCTATTTGAATGTAATAAATTCATGGTTTTCAAACTTTGAATTCTAATTTCAAATTTCTAATCCAACATGTAACATTTCTTAAAGTCTCATTAAAGTGTTGGTAAAGACTCAAAAGTTTGAGTTTGGTGTTATTGTGGCTTCAATCCAGTAGAAACGTGCATGGAGCCGACACCAAAGATCTTCACTCTGCATAATGGCAATAATAAGAAGATTAGACCCTAGTTCCAGCTAATTTGATTTCTGTTTACATTTTTTTGCTTTATTTTTCTTCTATAACCATGGCAAATGAGAATCTACAAGAATGTGAACAATTTCTCCTCTTTTATCTCTTCCCTCCTTCACAATCACATGATGAGACACACTAGCCTGGAGACTGGAGAGGGCACAATCTGCAGAGTCCATGAATACATTAGTGTGTATGTTGTCACCTTCAGTTTTAAAATGTGGTCAAACATCACTTCCGGGCTGAAAAAGCTGGGGACTGGAGACAGAAAGGCAGAGCGACGGTGACAGGGAGAGAAAGACAGGAGGAAATATGAGCTTACAGGGACCTCCGCTCCTCCTCCAGGTTCACAGCATGCGTGTGGTAAATGAGTTTTGGGAGTTGTCGTCTCTTTACGATAGCTGTAACTGGCCTGAGGACAGCTGTTATTACACTTCACAACAGGGAAATGCTGTGAGTGAGAGAGTGTGTGTGCATGTGATAATGGTTTTGAGAGCGAGACATGGAGAAACTGTATGGTCATGTACTCTGTACATGTGTCCTTGTACAAGTGCAATGACAATGATTGAAGAAGAGGCATATTAGGAAAATGTTTCAGGGAAATGTATTCATCGAATTATGCACACAAGCCTTGTAAAGCAACCCATCATATTTCGCTTTATGCACGTGTGATTATGTGTGTCTTGGAGCTGAGAGAGGCTCGTGGGACGGAGAGGCCAGTTACAGACAGCGGAGTGGCCTTTAATAGGTGTGTGTGCAAGAGAGAGAGAGTCCATAGTTAAAAGACAAAGCTCAGAGCAGGAAATGAGTCCAACCAGTTTCTGACTCATATTCAGGTTACAGAGCACCGCCTCGGGGTAACTCAAGTTAAAAGACACGCAGGCTCACACAAACCCAAGTACACACTATCAGACACCATTGTTAAACGTGTCCCTTCTCTTGTGTCTTTATCCCCGTCTGCATGTATAGAGGTCAACAGACAAACTGGTTTGAAGGCTTTGTGGCCAGAGCCAGCGCTGCAGGGTTGTTGGTCTGAATCTTTCAATACACAAAAACCCACAGTACCAGGCAGTACGTGGAGGTAACGCTGAGTCATTCAAACCTGTCAGCCTTTCTCATGGAATACTGAACGACTGTTAAACATGAACATTTAAGAGGTAACTTCTCATCCCAAAATGTAAATAAAAAGCTACGGTAATGAACCCGTTGCCATGACTCTGCTTGAATCAACATAACCAACTGTCGTTTCAGATAAGAAAAGTAGAAAGTGTTCCTCAGTTAAAATGACAAGCTACAAAGAGCAGTGTTCATATTCAACATCAAACTATCAGGGTCATCTTCTACGCGTCCCTTTGATAGTACAAGCTTGTCTCAACAACCTAATCATTCATGGTCAGGTAGTGATGTCATGCCTCCCAATTTATTATCTGAGCTTTTTGTAGAAAGGACAGTTATAAAACAAAAGTGATCGCCCTTCCAAACAGGGGTGCAGCTAGTAAAATGTGTGTTCATTATTGACAAAAAGTAGTTTTTGCATGACCAAGGCTTTCTTTTTCCAGAAAGAGGTGTACAATCAGAAGATACAATTGACTTTTTGCCAGATTCTTTCAATCTAATATTTAATGCAACCACAATCATGATCATCTGAGAATATTCATAGGGCATTTTAAGAAATACCAAGATTAGGAAAAATAGTCCGAAGTCTATGGGCCCTCTATGTGACCTCAAAATGTCCATTACATGGACAGGGTGTATGTGCATAGTGAAGAATGTGGCCTTTTGCTCCAGGGCATCAGAACATGTTTTATCAAGCATGGTCTGAATGTAAGTCAAATTTTTCATCTTGGAGTCATGGGAGACTCTGGGCATCAGGAAGCATATATAGACCTTATCCACGCCCTAGACATTAACACTTTTTAGATACACAAAGCGAAAACTACAAGTCATGGACTCTCCATAATTGCACTGACAACTTCAGTAATGATGAATACAAATGAATCTCTCCAGGTTTTTTGCGTATTTGCAGGCTGAAAATATCAGTTTTACAGACTAAATAAAAGTTCTCTAGAAACTGAGCTTTTAATTCCATGTCTGTTCTTCTTTCAAAGTTAAAAGATTGTATGTCTTAAAACTGTAGTAACTGAAAAGCTTCTCCCCAAAAAGACTTGAACCTTCAACCTTTAATTTTTGCCAATTTTAGCGTGCTTCCCTGTTAACTAAACACTAATCCACATGCAGCTTGGTGCATTGAGATGAAATGTCAGCCCTAATTGATTAGTTACCGCGTTAGGAGTGAAACAAATCAAATTTGGGTGGAAAGCATTCATATCCTAAGCTATGCTGGCTTGAAAAATGTATTTTCCAAATCCATTTACATCATTATTGCACCAAGAATGCACAAAGGATTAGGAAAAGTTCAGTCTAGTTGGCAGGAGACTCATCATGTGTGAGTGTTGCCCCACATCTTTTAAACTTTCCCACAGCACTGTCCTTTCCATCCTTGTCTCTGTCACACATAGAATTCTCAGACCTTTTGTTTTATATACATGTACACACATCCACAGGCTTCCACTCCCATTGTGGCACGTAGACCACAATGAGTGCCAAGTAATTAACGCTGTTTGTGTTTGTTCTGTGAGCGGGTCGGAGCCTTGATAATGGAAAACAAGTACAGACTGGCCGCATTTTCATTTACATCAATCTATGTTTTTCTGTCCATCCTCGTCCTTTTGATCGCTCATGCTTCCTATCATGAAACCCACAAACTTTTTACGCCTCCTCATCTATCCATGTCGGACCCATCCTTCACCGCAGCCGGGCAGAAAACGCCGGCTCCTCTCTGGTTTGTCACACAAGGAAATCATTGGTTGTTATACAACAAACCAACAATCACTGCTCTGTTTGGTTGCTGACTTGTGTCTGAGCTGACTCACGCACCCACACACACACACACACGCACACACACACACACACACACACACAACCCAACCCTGTCACTTGCTTTCTCTGAAGCGAGCACACAGACAGACTCAGAGTGCAGTCTTTCTTGCTCATGCTAATGTAAGTAATTGAAGTGGACAAGAGGCTTTGTAATGCTGGGAGAGACAGTGAAAGAGCGAGGGGTCGTCTCCTTTAACTGTCCACTCCTCTCTGCCTCCTGTCCTGCAGACGAGAGGGGGGATGGAGGAATGGATGAGGAAATGGAAAGAAGATGGGGAAACCGACAATGACTCTCGGAGAGAGGGAGGAAAAATATCGACGTGAGGAAAAAGACGCTCAAGGATCCTACATCTCAAGGACTGGCCACCCAAGCTGTCCTCAAACTGGGATTTTGCAATCCAAAAATGTTTGCTTCATTTTGCTGTAAACACGTTAGTCAGATATACAGAATTTGGATCATTTAAAATGTAAAATCCCAAGAGATGGAATGTAATCTTCCCAAAACAATGCATAGTACCAATTTAAATTGCAACACAGATTGCAGGAGTTCCATCCCCTTATAAACACAGAGATCAACGTGAATTATATTCTAACTACTGGTGCAGTTTGTTCGCACGCTAACTGAAAGACATGGTGACTGCGGCTGGTGAGCTGGCCTGATCTACCTGTTGGTTTTGGATGGCAGTCACTTACCACCGTAGCTGCTTCAAAGGACAACGGACAAACCAGAAAATGTGCGCGAGCGTGTGTTATTGTATGCCATGCCCACAGGGGCAGAGCTCCACACAATCAGGCTCAAAAGTGTGTATGCGATCCTTTGTGTGTCTCTCTGATTGCAGTGTGTGCCTGTTTGTGTGTGATGTAAAGCCAAAGGGCATTGAGTTAAATCCACTCCAACTTCAAGAGTGAAAAACAGCTTCCTTGGACTGAAAATTTTGCCATGGGCAGTGTGGCAGTGTGTTTATGTGTGATGGCTCGAGGCGTGTGTGAGGAGAGGATTGCTTCATGCCCGGACGGCCATGAAAGGTGGAAAGAGACTGAGCATGCCCACACACACGCAGTTAAAAATACATAGACTGCAAACAGGAAAAGCCCTTTGTCATATGAATGTTTGAAGAGACAGACCAATTGTTGTATCCTTTCCTTTTTCGGCAGGAACGCACAAGTTGATTTAGAACGAAGGAACTTGGTTTTTCAACATGATCTTTGGGGATGAGCTTGAGAGGAGAGATTATGCACGATTTATCCCTTTGGGTTTAGCTTTTTCTTTTGTGGGGAAGAACAAACAAATATTTTTACTATATTTATCATAATTTCAATAAGAGTTATTTTTAAAGACATGTTTATAATTTCTGCCTGAAGTCTCCATCTGAATCCACATTGTACCAGTTTTATGAGCGTTGATGTAAAAATGTATTGAAATTGGCATTCATCTGTCCAAGAAGCAGATTACAGTAATTGTCTGGAATTTCGTTTAATAAGCAGAGAAATTTTATCAATCGACAATTAATCGATAAGGCTTAAACTAATAAGGACACAAAATGTGTCATTAATAATGTCAGAAAACTAATTTGAGGGTTCCAAACATTTTATGAACGTAGTTGGTACTAATGTACAAAATGACCGATATGGAAGGTGTTAATGAGAAAAAAGACCTCTCTGTATGGATCATAATGTCCATAATGATCGGTGGCACAGAGCTGTTGTCTTTGTATGTTAATGATAGACTATAATGAGTTTCACATGGTTAAAAAAAAGTGTTGAAAATGTTAAATTTGAATTAAGATTTCTGTTATTTGCTGCTCCAAAGAACCAACTTCGACATGTCTCTCACTCTCATCTTCGGAATATTAAATGGGTAAATCTGTCCGTAACAGCAGAAAGGCTGAATTGAGCACATTCCTCTATACAGACTGAGGCTGATTTCATTATAGATAAATCAGATTCATCTATTCAATCTTTTTCTTTCTATCTCACTGTTCCTTTCCATCTCTTTGCTCTACATTCTCCTCACCTTTTCCCCAATTTTTGCAATCTTTTAGTTTAAACTTTGTCTGACTCTCAGTTTCTGTCATTCCCTGTATCAGCTTAGCTATCTGTGTAATATAATAAACATGCACGCAGATGAGGAGAGGGGGTAAGACTCAGATGAGGGGAAAGTAGTGAAGAGAAACCTCAGGGAAAAGAGGGGAGTATAAAAAAAGAAGTGCTGTGTTAAAAAGCTGAGTCCACCAGAGCAGTCACAACAAATTCATCTCTCCTTTCTTTCTTTCTCTCTTGTGCTCTCACTTTGATACAAGCTGGCCTCAGTAATACAATAAAAAACTTGGCTCAGCTTTGTGTGTCTGCATGCATGAATGTGTGTATATATGTGTGTGTTAGGTAAAGGACACCTCTTACTCCCCACTCTCAGTCTCATCATTGCAGCTGTTCCACAGAGGTGTGTTTCAATATATCACCCTGTCACACACACACACATACACACAGACATGGCCCCTGCTTAATAAGCGGTATTCAGAGCTCCTGGGTTTATAAAAGCTGAAACTGCACTCCTGCACAAAACTGGAGCCTTTCTAACTTTCCTACAGTCCTCATTTCTTTTTTTTATTCCCCTCCTTCTGCTTCTCCTCTTTCTGTTCTTTGTTCCATTTATATCCTTATATCCTTTTTTAGTTCTTCCTCTAATGGCTTCTTTTTGAAGTGATTTTTTTGTTTCTAATAATTCTTTTTAGCAATAACTTAATCCTTCTCTTGATTGTGTTGCATTTCTTATATGTTACAGAAATGGACAATCCAGGAAACCGAAGCAACTACCCCCAGCAGTAATGAGGCAACATGAATAACGTAGGTCAGCTCAGCCGCTTCTTTGCTGTTGCTGTTCATCTGATTCTGGAAATTCCCAGAGGAATATGACAAAGCCCAGCTAATTCCCCATAACCCAATCCAATTGCAAAACCATGGGATGTAGATGAGAGAATCACTGCCAGAGTTCTAGTGCCCGGACCACAGGGGATCCCGAGAGGTCTCATGCACATGACCCAGTGGATCTCAGCTTTAGGTGGCACGAGGATCAACAACATCAAAAGCATCGAAAATGAATTTGTTTGAATTCTAATTCATTGAGTAAATGAAAGAAGCAATAATTCAAATGATTTCTTAAAATGAAGAAAACTGACTCATCACAACACTTATCAGCTGAACGGCATTCTGCTACGTACGTCTGATCATTTCTCATCAAAGCGACACTGCATGTGAGGACACGGTCAGTGGTCCACTGATGTATAAACATGGTGAAGGAGAGGGAAATGGGAAAAAAAAGAGCAAAAAGAGCAAAGGTGCCAGCAGAGGAAAGCGGACACCTGGATGAGTCCTGAGGCTCTGCAGGAAGGACGGGAGGAATCAAGAAGGAGGGAGGATGGGTAGAAGGGTGGGCACTTTCTTTCAGCTGTTCCCCCATATGGGGCGTATGTGTGTGTGTATGCATGGTCCATATGTGCAGTAGTGCTGGAGGAGTTGAACAGGGGGTCGTGCCAGATGGACTCACACACAAATGACAGATTCCACCCACTAGCATCATGTAACCAGAGTTCAGCGGTTGTCCTCCATCCAACTATAACGTGTTTATACATCTACAAAACTACAGTATTCTCACTTTTGGAGTTTCAACTTATGAACAGAAGGCCTTTGGCACGGGAAACTGAAGTGAGATCTCCCTCTTTATTGTGCAACATTCACAGGATTTTTTTACTCTTTACTCTGGAATGCCAAACTCTTGTTTTAAAGTTCAGAGATATTCCCCTCAAATGCTGTGTGTCTGACTGCAAATTGTAAACCTATGTTGTTTTGGACATGACCAGATGTGCAACATGTATGAAGAAGGCATTACCTATCAAAATCTGAACACACTTTTCCATACATTTTGAATGAGAAGATGAGTTCAAAACATTTGAAAGACAGTGTGTGTTATCTTTTCTGTGTTTATTGGTCCAATACCAGTGAGCCCAAAGTGACGTTTAAGTGTAAGTAAAGCTCTTTTGTATCAAAGAGAGAGACTGGGTAAAATGGAAAAATCATTTAATTATATTTTTGCTAAAAAAAAATAAAAATAATGAAGGAACATTTACTAAACAGCTAGACTTTAGAGCAGCATGTAGATTTCTGCTTCGTGTCAGGTCAAACCTCAACCATTTTTGTTAAGAGTGAAACCCACAATGCTTTCAAAGAAAATTGTGTCTGTTGACCCAATCAACCTTTCCCTCTCAACACACACCCAGAACACATTCCCCAAACTGCAGCCACACACGCGTAAGCACAAACACACTCCACTTGAATCCCTAGCACTCGGTTCACCACTCCATTCTGCATTTAGTTAACTAGTTTTTTCGCGTGTGGTCGGCTCTCCCTTTCTGTGTGCTGAGGTGAAAGGTTAAATGGTGGCCATTAAGATTCATCTGAGTTCACTAACAGCAAATCAAACGACTACAACACACACATGTAGATGCACACAAACATACATAATCAGATGAGGGCGATGCTCTGTCAGAGAGCAGCAATTGTCTCTCCTCTTGTGTTTGTCTCTTGCCTGTCATTTAGGCCAATTGAGATCACTGAATGCATAATGAATGAAGTAATTATAGCACTAAAGCAGTGATGCAATTTAGTTCACTTTGTTGCTTCTTCTTATTGACTTTTACTATTCTGCAATGTGCTTTTTGCAAAAGGGCTTGTTGTTTTCTACCTCCAGCATATATTTTTATAAATCGGTTGCTATACAGCTGGCCACTTTTTAAGGATCTGGTGTGCCAAGCTGTTGACACCTCTAACAATATTCACTCTGTTTGCTCTGCCGCTGCCTAACGGGATGAATAAAGCACAGGGAGAATGAGATGCAGAGGGTTACAGAAAGAGGGGACGAAGAAAGGGATGAAAAAAGCCATGATTGAAGCCATTCCATCTTCACACCTACAGATTGGAAATCACCAGACAATTTCCTAGTTTTTCAATGTTTACCCATCAATAAAGGTGCCCCTGTGTTTTATTTCTCTTTGAATTAATCCTTCCATTTTGAGATAGAACAAGTAGCCAGTTTCCTTTTTTCTGAACTTCTACATTTACATGCACATAATAGATAAACACACTGCAGGGTGGCTGGGTGGACCCTGTGTCAGTCCCAGCATGCCTCTCTGCTCCAAGGCAGGAGATTCTGTCATCACCGCAGTTACTGTCAGGATGCATCATCAGTGGCCCTGGCAACTAATTAAGACCTGCCTGTCAGGCCTGTGGTCAGTGTAGAAGTGTGGAAACATATACGAATGGACAAACACATTCATTGTAATTAACTACCTGTCATAAACACACAAAGACACGCACACCCAAATACTTCCTAACCAGTGCCAGGAGGCATTAGCATGCACAGTGTGTTACTCACCACGACTCACCAGCCAGTGGTCCCAAACACACGTACAAACTTTAATCTTTACACAGACTTCCACAGTCATATATTCCCACGGAACTCATGATAATTGCTTAATCTCATGTTTAATAGGATTGACAAGAGGGGGATGCTTTTCTTGAGAAAAGCAACAAATATTAACATTACAGTAACCCAGAAGAATAACGGGTATACTTAAGTGATACTTAAATCTACAAGTTTAGGTGAAGATAAGTAAAAGAAAATATTATTGAAATATTCCTTTTACATAATTGAATGATCCATTTCTGTCTATCTTTTTACCAAATGTAATGCCACTATATGCTGTTCTGCAAAAACAACATTAAAATCTTCTCTCAGAGAGTTATTTATTCTCCCTTAATACTAGTAAGTGTCTGCATCCAATTTAAACCACATTAGGAACTGATGCAGGTTCACTGCCTACAATTGCATTTGTGTGTGTTTGTACAGTCAGTAATGAGGTGTGACTAGTGTATGTCACTGCATGTTGAATGATCAGCATAATGAGCAGCGGCATGGAGGGAGATAGATGGCAGACATAAAAACAAGGATGAGCTATGTGCAGAAAATTAAGTGCAGAGTTTATTATTGCACAAATAAATGCAGTCTGTTTCTCTGTCAGTTTGATACTGCTGGACAGGACAGGACAGGACAGGTAGAATTAAAAGGTTCTTCTCAGGAAGTCATGTTTCTCTACTGTCAATGTGAACTCTATAATAACTCTATAATGTCAAGATTATTAGAAAGTATATGCTGTAATATGTACTAGGCAATTGAGCAAATTAGGTTATTTCAGTAAATCAAATGTTATGATTCGATATAAAAAATTTAAATGTAAACATTTTGGAGAAGGAAAGCAAAATGGGTTGTGGTTGACATACTTCATCCATGTACAAAAACAAAATGCTTTCAGAAAAATTGAATAAATGTAAATATTTCCACAATTCACTAACTTGAAAAACTAATAATTTCGCCAGTAGTGGTTGACTGAAATATTGAACTACTAAAACCTGCTGGTTGGTATCAACAGGCAACGCAAATATACTGAATTTACCCCGTAGAGATGTGCTTTATATTGATTTTGAAGAGGCATTACAAATTGGGCTGATTGCCTGAAATAAAGTGACTGAAGCGTCCACCCTAACCTACCGGGTAATTCAAAACAGCTTCACTGAAAAGCTGAGGAATGTGAAACAGAAACAGGCCCCTGCAAAGCAAACAAGCTGATTTGAGAGCAGAAATCAACCAATCTGTGCACAGGATTCCAGCCACTTTGCAATGTAAATACTCGCACACGCACACACACACACACACACACACATTAAGAATGAGGAACAAAGACCAGTTCTTGAGTCTGCATCTCCATCTGTGAAAAAAAAGATAAAACAACTTGAATATGGCCATTTCATGCTGGTCAAAGAGCAGCCAAAACTGTTGGTGCAAATAAGAAAAAAGGAAACATGGCTTTTTGTTCTCTCTTCTGTGATGGGTGTGTTAGTACATTAAACCCAGACGGGTCAAAGAGTTGAGAGAAAGAAAAGAAAAAAACTTACCTTGCAGAGCAAGAACAGACAAAAAAAGGAAAAAAAACAGACCTGCATCCTATCACACCAGCATAACTTTGCTTGCCTCCCTCTGTCACACTGCTCTGTTATCAGCAGATATGGTGGAGGTTGGGAATGAAACTGTGCAGCTGTTAGTGTTTGTTGTGAAAGTCTGCTTGGTTCATGCATAGTTTCTTATCATACTTCAAACAGTTTTTGCTCCCTCTCCCACAAACCATTTTTTGCCCACTTTTCTGTATCATTTACTCCCATTTCAGCGTCCTGTACTTTGTAATGGATTATAGTCTAAGTGTCTTCCACTCAGGTCATGGACTACAACATAAATCTGAACAGCTTCTAAGGTTTATAGCCAAAAGCTAACCAGTTAGTTTTCTGTTCTCTTTTCATACGTTTAGTTATATTCAGTGTAACATAAAGAATAATGACCAGGTCAAATAACGAAAAAAATATGCATCAGTTGACCTCATAGCCATCAGCCAAACACTGATGGCAATCATGTTCACACGAAAAAGTCTATAAAAAGTGTATACATATAAACATGGAACTATCTTTTCCATCTATACCCTTTCACATGTCACAAACCTTTTAATTTCCTTTAATTTCCACAAACCATTAAGACCTTTTTTCTGATAATGGCAGCCGGAAAAGGATCTCAAAACATTTTATTTAAGATCAGCCAAATTGATCAGCAACGTTGGAGGGTGGCAATTTTTCTAATCAACAAATAAAAAAAACGGTCTACATATCAAAAAAGATATGTGTCACAACACTAAATGGGTTGAGCTGCGTGACTGGATCATATTAATGCACCAAGCTGATATTCAGCAGCCAAGAAAAATTATTTACACTTCAGAGGTCATGAAAAACAGTACTGTAACAGTTGTAATAGCAGCCAGATTTAACAAAAAGTAAAAGCTCAGCCAACTCCCTGTTCACAGTGTCATTAAATAAAAGTTTAGCTCTCTAATTTGTTATCACATGTAGGTGGTAGGTGGAAGCTCGCCACAGTTCTAGGATTTGCTAGTTTCAAGCATTGTTGATTCATCTCGGAGAAAACAGGCAATATGATTAACATGACTCATAATATTGGGAATCCCAGGAGAAACACTGCGTGGACACTCATCCCACATATAATAAATATAGACCAAACTATTTATTTCAAATGCCAAAGCCAAAGGTCATACATCTGTATCAGCTTGTTCCTTACCTCTATTAAAGCTCTGTGACATTTAGACTGAGTGTCATATTCAAGCTGATTCCATAAAAAATTGAAACAGACAAAAATGGCTTGGGCGCCTGGAGCATTATTTTAAACATGTTTTTCTAACACTCAGCCTAAATCAGTTCTTTGATATTATTAGTCCATGTTGATTAAAAAAGGAATCAAACGAATCTCAAGCATTTTTACGCAATGCTAACAAAAATTTGATAAGATTCTCTGAAGATCACATACCCTAAAAATGAAATAGAATAATAACATTTGCTTTAGCAATTAAAGTTGAACGTCAACCACTTGAGCATCATTTAATTAACAGAAATTCCCTAAGATCTTCTGTAATAAGATGGTATTGTCCGACAGGACAAATGCTGTTCACTCTAGCTTATTATTTGCAACAGAAGATAGATCCTCTACAAGCAGATTATTTTGCAATCAGCCTACATAAAATAAAATCCATGGCATGACCTGCTTTGTTAAGCCCACACACTGATAAGCTTCAACGAAAGCAGCTAAATAATCTAACTGCTCTTTTTTGAGACAGTTAGGTATAATTTTCTAGTCATCTAAAAGTGAATTGACTAAACCCCACAGTTACCTCCTGTTCAGTCCCTCTGCCACTTCTGCTGCTTCAATTAATGTCCCTCTTCCCCCTTTTCAGTCTTTCTGCTCTCTTTGGACCACTAACCTTGATTCAGTGTTCCACTCAGCTCTGCCTCAGGCTGGGACGTGTACACGGGCCAAACGCATACACATGTACAGACAGATTTACACGCAAACACACTAAAGTGTATGCTGAAAGGAGGATATATAGTTGTACTCAACCATGGCAAAGTAGAAGCGGTTAGTGAGAGGCCATTGTGAGGGGAAAGAGTGGCTAACCAAAACCACATGTGGCTGACTTGCTCACTTACTCCGTCCAGAGGTATGTGAGTCTCTGGAGTGCACATGTGTTTGTGTGTGTATGTACGGGGGGAGGTGTGACGGGGAGCAAACCTCAGAAGAAGAGGCAGAGTGAGCTCGTGGCTAGAGTGCGATGTTTATTCATCCAAGGAACAGTTGTGTTGAGCAGACAAGCGTGAGCGACCCCACTGTGACTACGGTTTAATCTGATGACCACGGCGGCAGAGCAACAAGTCACAGCAAGAACGGAGGCTGACTAAGAGCGTGGCAACGTGTCGTACACAAAGCATCAGTCACTGCGATCCAAGTGAAAAATGATAGTGACCTGTTATAGGAAAACCAAGCTTTTCTGTTTCCTACGGATTCCACAAAAAAAGCGTGGTATCATTTTCAAACAAATCAATGCAGAACTTCTGAAAGTTGATCAGTTTGCAGGTGCCGAGGATCACAATGTAGCAGACTCAGTTGAGTTAGGTGGAGTTACTGTGGTTAACATTTTCAACAAAAGAAGGACATTATTTTAACTACCTGAGTCTTTTTCTCTGTGTGAACTAATTTTGACACAAACAGTAAAACAGTGAATTTGCTGCTTCACTGTACAGAAAAATATGACAGTAGGGAAAAGGAGCAGGGTGAAAACCTTAGACTGCTTCGCAAAAACAAATCATGACAAAGGTTTGTCAAACAAACACAGACACCAACCTTCCATGTTATGAATTTTAGTCTTCTCTCATTTTGGTAGCTAGTGATCGGAATGAATTGACATTTAACATTTCCACTGCATAGCCTATCCAATTATCTCTGTCAGGGACAAGCTCCTCACAGCAGAATACCAGAATTTACTAAATGAACCATCCAGGAGAGAGATTTAAAAAACCTTACATATCATAAAAAGACAATGGACAGACATGACTTTCACACTTATCAGATGCAGCCATGTTGTTGGTTGTTATTAAAGCTTTCTAACTAAACAAGGCAATTATACTAAAAAGCCAGATGTAGCTCTGTGTCAGACCTGTTTGTAACTTCATGTGGCTCGCTGTGTGACACTGTGTTAAGGTAACACTGTGTATGTGTGTGTGTGTGTGTCCCTGAGTCTGAATGTAAGAGACAGTTTATGTCATGGGGAGGTAGCCCTGTATCTGCTAACCGTTACTCCAACAAGACAGCTCGCTTGGCTCACACACCCATACAATGGACACAGACACAAGTTTCAAGCAGAAACACTTTATTTATCTTTGGTCCAACACAGACGCAGTGACTGTTAACCTGGGCACTTAATACAAAGAGACAGATTCTTCTACAGAGTCTTAAATTTAAAGGTGTGTGTGTGAGAGAGAGAGTCAGGGTGAATCTGGCTGAACAGAGCTGAGAGAAAACACAAACAAAAGCATTCCAGAAACTGGATGAGATGTTGAAGCAGAGGATAAGAAGAAGAGGGGAAGTGTGGGGGACAGACAAAAGGGTGAGAATGTTCTGTGCCAGCGACACACTGTAGAGAAGACTCTGCACTTACAGATATGCCGCGGCTGACTTTGGAAGCTACATCAACTAACAACAGCTTATAATGGCTAAGGTACCTCAACATTTCAGCTTTAAAATGCAACAGTATTTGTGAGTCAAGCTGGACTTAAACTCTTCTTTAAAATCATTCATCACTCAAGCACTGTTCCCGTGCTACCCAGACTTTCACAACTTTAACATTTGCAGCTTCCACTTTAAGGAAATCCACACACTTTATCCCTGTAACACAACACTATTTAGTCTGGATTTGGAAATCCCACCATTGCGCTTGTTCTTGGGGAGGATAAGGAAACTGGAGAAACAAGGAGGAGCTGGGATGTTAGGAGAGGTGGGGAGTAGGAGGAAAGTCTAGGGGGTAGAAAGAGGACACCAGAGGGAAGGGTGGGGGGATAAGGAGTACATGAGAAAGGGGGGGAGGGTTTGATAAACGTTGTGTTACTCTGTTTAGGTTAGTGGGCCATAAATTCCAAAGGAGGGAAAGGGGAAGACTGGAATGGGGAGATGAGGTAAACTAAATGTTAAGATTGGGAGTGAGTCTCACTTGAAAATGTTTTTTAAAACATGTGGGAGGGAAGAATAAAGACAAGAGAGAAACGAAGAGGACATTATAGGAGTTTTGACTTTAGGGTAGAATTTTTCTCAACCTCACCAGACAAAGCAGAGACGACGTTTTTATCTAGTGTGATACGTAATTAAAGAACAATTTGGGAGCACTGTGAGGTTCAGTATCTTGTCCAACAATTCTTAAACACGAATACTCAGGAATCAAACAATCAACCTTCCACCCTACCTGCTTCAGCTTTAAAGTGCATCCAGCCCTACTAAAGGTTTTTTTTAAATCATCCAAATGGATATCACCTTTAAAAATATCTTCTCAGGCCTTTTACAGCTGGGAGTCCGACTGCACTGCCTTTGTCTTACCTCTCACATCTAGGGGAAAAGCCACAATGCTTTAAAAAAAATGTGCATACCTTCAGACCAGCGAATTTTAAGTTCAAGGTTTCCCACAAGAGCTAATTCAATGGCTCTCAAAAGCACAAATGTCTAAAAGATTTAGGGTCACTGTAGGGGTTCGGACCCTATACAATCTATAGTAACCATGGGAAAACTATTGTTGAGCTTCATGAATGCATACATTTCATGGTATTGATGTCTGATGTATGAGGCTAAAATCTGCTGGCCCCTCTCAGCTACAGCCAATAGTAACGCTACCTAACATAAGCCACCTCATGGACTTTCTCAAAAAAAAAGGCCTGAGTTGATCAACCTTCCTATTGTGAAGCCACAAAGCATGCTACAAAGACCAGGGAAGCCCTAATGTATGACTTTATCACAGGCAATGTTTCAGACATCAAGGCTGAAATGGACCAGCCAGAAACCTGACAGAGACAGACAGCTGCTCAACATTTAAATGTCTGTCTCCAGAGTCCCACGCACAGCCTGTCTGCTACAGTGAGTGACTGTAGGTGCGTATACGCAATCGCTGTCACGTTGACCATGTGTCTGCAGTCATCTGCAGTAAGGAGGGACACACACATGCTGGCAGGCAGACAGACAGACTAAAAGAAAGATTAGGTTGGCAGATAGACAGGTTTGGGGGAAAAATGAATGCCGTGGAACATCGTTTTAATGGAAAAAATATAACATGGGGAATATTTGCTTTAAAGATTTAAATCTCTGCTCACACAGACAGAAGACCAGCCGTGTGGTGATGGGAAGATACGTGGTTAGGGATGGAGACGATAATCTTAATGGACTGCTCATGTGTAAGCCCCTGATTCTCACAGACACAGATATTCAGGATGGTTTATATATTTCAAAAGCTTTCAACTATTTCTGACCTGAAATCAGCTTAAAGAGAACAAGAGAATTATTGGAAAGGAATGTAATTCTAAAAGAAAGTTGTTTTTAATATGCAATACATATATACTGAAGCTTTACAGACAAAAGTACTACGTAATGTCACAGAAAAACATGCACAGATCCAGAGTGAGTGAGTCCTTTTTATGCAGCATATGGATTTTTACCTTAGTTTTTGTGCACCATTGTGTATTGCATTGTTTAAAAGATGTCTTTATATCTGGACAAATGGAAACCTTGTTCGTCTGTCCATAGTAGTATAGACAAGCACACACACACACAAACAGCCACACAGAAGAGCCATGAGGCTATCCAGTCCACCTGAAGGCAGACCTATTTAGTACCACACACATTAAGGTTGTCGCATTTGCTCAAAAATGAAACCACTGCCTTAAGTAAGGTAGAAATTGTGCTTTATGGACATTTCATCCTTCTTTTGAACAAAATCCAACCTTTAAACAAACCTTTTTATCAGATATTCATCCTTTCAGATTATCTTGTGGAAAAGGAAATTACAAAAAGTTGATGATTAAGAGGCTGAGTAAAAAAGAGCATGAGAAATTTAAGGCATTAGTCCAGACAGTTAAACTTTAGCCACAAGACATCAGAATCTTGACCTGTTTTATCAAACATTTGCTAAACCTGGGCTACAGCAGGGTCCAACCTCAGTAAAAGCCTTGAAGTTCACTGTAAGGTTTCTTGTTAATGGCGGACACTTTAAAGATTTCAGTGTAAATCAGTATAAAGTGTACTTAGTTCTGTTCCTTTTCAGCGACACTTCTGTTTTTAGAGCACTTATAATGCTTATGTGCGAGGCAGCTGGCTGTTCACTCTCAGTCGCACTGTTGTTTTGGGCTGATGACTGCAGGCTACTCAAAAATAATAAACTAACCTAGTTATTTGAGAGGTGAAGCTTATCTGAAATTGTTGTCCAACACAGCCTGTAGGCAGAACTGTCACATTAGGTGTCCAAACTGTGCTGCCGTACAATGCCTTGCAGCTGGACTGATCTCTATCTGAATCTTACAAGATAAACACAAGAGACGCCTTTCAGATCTCAAGGATACTTAAAGTGATATTTCAAATTCAGGCGTATTGTTTACTGAAAAGAAGAAATTGAATCATCCTAAACTGAGAGACTGCATCCAAGTTCTTATTTGTGTTCCTTAGCAATGGATATGTGGCGGTTAAACATGCATGATTACTTTGATGAATGCACATAAACAGCTGCAAAACTAAATCATGCTTTTATTGCTTAGTGTCCATCTATCCATTTTCATCCATTTCTTTGTTGTTGAGACATGGAGGTAACAGTTTTAGGATGTAGACCTACACATCCCCCTCCCCCGCTACACTCCCCAGTTCTCCCTGGGTTAGGGTTATGCATCCCAGGCCAGACGGGACATTGAGTCCCTTCCTCTGGTCCATGATCCAGATCTCATCACCACAGGTAAAGGTTGGAACAAAGGATGAGCCGTAAATTGAGAGCTTTGCCTTCTGGCTCAGCTCCTTCTTTACCACAACAGACCCAAGAAAAATCCCCATTACTGCAGGCGCAGCCCCAATCCATCTGTCCATCTCCTGCTCCAACACGCCATCACTACCAAAAAAGACCCTCAGATACTTAAAAGTCCCCCACCTGGGGCAGTACACATCCCCAACCCGGAGAGAGCATTCCACCTTTTTCTGGTTGAGAACAATGGCCTCTGTAAGATTGCTGAATACCAGCACCCATATTGTTGTTCTGCCTTTAAAGGAAAATGGTGCTGCTAATTTCAGACTATTTCATATGTGTTGAACATTTTTCACAGAGTATGATTCAGGACCATGCATCTGTAGAGAATTAAGGTGTTTGTCTTATGTCATTTAAATAAGTATGAAATGGTTGTTTTTTCCCTGCATTTTCCATGAAATGTATAAGCCTTTGTCCAGGGAACACAGCTGTGTGTAGCAACAACCCTTTTATAAAATAATTAGCTACTTTGTTTTTGCATGTGCATATCAAATTCCAGCAACTAATGTGGAATGAAAACCTTCTGTAATCAAGCCAAAATAAAGCTTCAGTCAATTTGATTTAATTGTGCTCAAAATTATTAATTGATTAGCCCATGTTGTGTGATTCCTGTGCGTTCATATGCATGACCTGCAGAATCCTGGCTGATGTCATCTCTTTTTGTTTTCATAGTTACAGGCTAGTCTCCTGAGAGTTGAAAGTAATTTCTGGATAGGATGTAAATATTTTGTAATCTCCGACAGATGAAGATAAAGACCCAACTAATAGCTTGTTTTAATAGTTGTAACAATTTTTTTTATTTAAATGCTACACTGGTGTAAAAACATAAAAATATCTATGACCATTACATTAAAATGAAGGATGTATTTTTCAACATCTAAATCACATGTAACCTTTTATAATGGGTCTGATTATCTTTTACTTTTGATTATTTTGTTTTCTAAATAAAGCCTTGGTGATAACACAATTTTACAATTACAATGTAGTCCCCCTGTCTGTCTGTGCACTGTGAAGAATATGTGGTGTTTTTTATTAACTTGTGACATCCGTAAAATAAAAAAAATTAAAAGTTGTCCCCCTGTTTACATCCATTTGTTTTGTTTGTGGGCAAAATACAAATTTCAGATAAAGCGAAGAGAAGGTGTATACAGCTCCTGAAGCAACAAAGTTCCTCTCAGCTCCTTTATTTCAGAGCAGGTTCAATTAAACAAACAGCACCTGGAACCTTCAAACCTCTCGACAGCTGTCTGACTACACAAACAGAGAAAGACAGAAAGGGGGACTCACAGACAAATGGCAAATAGATTAACTGACAACCAGGAACCAGGTTGGCAGCGTCAAAAAGACTTGTGATAGCAAACCCAGCACAAGAGCATCTCAAATATTTCGTACTTCAAGTTTGTGACTGTAGAAATTATTATTGCAGAGTGAAATCACTACAGATATACAAAACTTATGACACACTGAAACTATCTAGCATTGGACTAAATGGAGTGACAATCAAATCAAGCTCTATTTATCAGACTTAAACCATTTAATGCCAATGCAAGTATTACTTTAATACTGGATTAACTAGATCTCTAGTCATATTCTAAGAAGCCGTAATGGTGTGTTACAGCGAGTTTGGAAGTTTCAATTAAACTGATGGACTATGAGTGATTGTTAGTAAAGACACACATACTAAAAGATGGGATGGCAGTGAATGAAGATCACCAATGTCTACACACTGAAAATCGGGTGAAGACTACGGAATACTTTTGACAGCCCTAAAAGTGATGAAATATGAAGCTCAGCTCTTGGCTGACCAATCGTAACTCACCCTTTTCAGCGCGCCCCATGTGAGCTGGATCCAACGGAAGCAAAGCAGAGAATAATAAGACAGAATTAGACAGGAGAGTTTGCAAAGCTTCAAACAGGCAAGAGAGAATAGGTTCTTTGGGTTTCTTTTTTAATTTAGCATAAATGTATGATTCACAAAAGACCGTCGAATTATAGTTCCCATTATTTTTCACATTTGAAAATATTCCCTTTAGATCCATTGACTTTTCCATTTCTATTTTTGTTTAAAGAATATTCTTAAATATACCCTTTCGAAAGGATTCACGTAAAAGTAAGCATCATAGCAGAAGAAAACTCACACTTGACAGTTGCACTCGCCCTGTGATGAGAAAAGCAGACTTGACTTGATCAAGTTACTCAACACAAACCCTAACCTTTATCAAACACATGTCTGACCTCGACCATCCCCCTCTGCTTCAGTTAGCCCTCATGACTATCCTAAATGTTTCCAAATGCAATACTTTCTTCACCTGCCACTACTTCCTCCTATCCCTGGCCTTCCGACATACACTAACACCAGTCACATCATCTCACTTTATGTATCATTATCACCACAAAATACACATACACAACTCTGGATGTTCACATTTTTCTAAATGTAAAGCAAAGAAAAATAGTTTGAGTGTGTGTGTGTGTGTGCATCTCAAAGCAATTAATCAGCTGTGAGTGTTGATTACTTAATCTGTCATAAGTCAGCAATGTGTGTGTGTGTATGTGAGGCCACCTTGCACCAACAGCTGTGACCAGAGCCAAACAGGGCAGAACAGAGATTGATGACACTGGACGAGTATCATCATTTATCAGGGAAGTGATGTCTTTAGGATTCAAGATCTTTTGAAAGCGATGCCTCTCTTCATTTCCAAATGAATTCATCACTTTCTGAGTTCACTTCATTTAGTTGACTAATGTTTTCCATCCCATCATGCAGCACTTAAAGTTTAATCCTGAACATAACATTGGGTGTGTTTTCTATTGAACGACTTCAGAGTGAACGTTCAATTTGTGGGTGAAACAGCTGGATGGGAATGCCACTACTGCATTGAGAAAAGTGGAGGGAACAAACAGGCCTACATGAAGAGAAAGGGCAGCAGGAAACAGATAATAGTATGTATACTCAACTTTGGACAACAGCCATGTGGTTCCATCACTCTTAATGACAACGTTTATATACAATTTAAAAAGTGTTGGGTTTTTACAAAAAACATTGTATTGTGCAAAAATCTTTAACCAGTGCCCAATTCTGCACAGCACAATGGATCAAAACTTTCTTGTAGACTATTAGAGCAGTTGTTTCTGAGGGCCTTTCAGAGGGTTCTGAAATTTGGTATAGTCAATGTATTTTACCACTTTATAGAAATGTGTTTTGTTTGCTTGTTATGTGACCCCATATCTGTTATAAAGTACAGGATTCAATTCAAAGACCAAGTGTTCTTTGAGGTTGTGTGTCAGGTCTTTGCTGCATATTTTTTCCTCGTTTCTCAAAGACACTATAGATACGGCCCATCTGGTGGAGATATTTTCTTAATTTAATGGTAACACCTCCTCTTTTGAGAAATGAGTTTAGAAGCAGACAATGTCCTCAGAAAATCTTTAAAAGACCTTCAGAAAGCCTGTTGAACTAATGCTGAAGAACACTTTAAAAGTTTAAAAAAAACTTTTTTCCTTTAAGTAAAGTACAACATTTTTGCACGATACTGCACTTGGCATGGTTTAAAAAAGTCTTTTGAATAGTCCCTTTCACAGCATTAGAACATGTTTAACGTGTACAAAATTTCCTTTTCCAGTTTAACAGGGTTGGGAGAACAGAAACGACACTGCTGGCTTCCTGAAAATAACTTTACATTTCTTTTTACCACCCATAAAGCTTGTCCTGTGTGCCACTTTTCTTGTACCGTATTGTACATCCTGGAAGCTACAGTTCACGGACACCCAAATCACAACCTGTCAATCATGTCATCTTCTCAGTCCCCTCACACTCAGACAAGAAATAAGGCTGCATCGCTGCTGAACCTCTAATCCATTTTTCAACACAAATCCTCAAATTCATTCATACTCCAACACACATGCACATAGTCTAATGAGGGATTAGCTAATGAATTCTCTCAACAGATTAATTACATTTTGCAGTCTTCTTCCCCAAACAGCTGAAGAAATGAGCCCATACTTTCAAAGAGAAGGATCTTTTTTTTTTAAATCTATCACTAAATTAAAATCTGTCGAAACTGATTGGCTCTGGGCAAAGGGATGTTTGATTTCAGGAGAAGACATAAAAATGGATTGGAAGGATTGCAGACCAAGGCATTACTTTTTAACGAGAAAATAAATAAAATGGCCTTTGATTTGGCGCCATTTTACATGGCTTGAGTAGAATGAGGAGGCATTTCCACATGAATCTAAATGAGAGGCAAACAGTTCTGATGCTCGTCTTTGTGCCACTGTTCTCTCGAGGGCTTAAAAGCATCGTCCTGCTTCCTTCTCATTAAGTGACAGCAAAGCACATGAGCTGACACACATAATTGCACCTCACAAACACGCACACACACAACATGACAGACACACGCAGCCTTCCTTACACACACACACACACACACACTCCCTCCTGCCGTTTTCACAGGCTCTTGAGTGGTGGAGATGCCCATAGCCAAAAACCAATGGTTTCTTTTTTTTTCACCCCTTTCTCAATATCACTCCATTTTCTTCATTAGAACACCCAATTTTATTTCATCTTCTAAATGAAGCAGAAAAGTAATTATAATTGAACCAACTTGGTTCTAATGTTGAAAATACTAAAATAATTTACAATTATAATTAAACCCGCTCATATGTTGTGTTCAGTGGGAGCAGCAGGCTTCTCATTTGTCTGGAAACGCTGATGGAAAACAATTATTTCACTTCATTAAGATTAAAGACGCCTGGAATCTGTGTCAGAACTCGATCAGTGAGGAGACAGATTTAGAAAGTTGTCAAATTAACATAAATTCAGTAACTGGCTGTGTAACTACTGCAAGACTCACACTTGCTCTCAATTAATCCACTGACTTTGTAAACGATTAGCCAACACAAAACTGTGCAAAACAGCATGATAAAGGAAAACAAGAGATTTAGATTTTAATAAATGTTTTAAATTAGAACTTGACTTTCTCATTAAAAAACTAAAATTAGAATTGAGCCACATTTTGAAAGAAGGCCTCAAATTTCTCTTTTACATGTGTCATGGATCATTTTAAAACCTTTTCACTCACATATATTGGTCAGCAGTTGGTACTGATGAAGCTCCTTCATACTGACTTTTAATGTGATAATTGTGGCTTTTTCTAAATACCAGCTCTTGTTGGCTCTATTATCTATAGCCCTATTAATAATACAAGCTTTGGTCTTAAACATTATACTGAATTCTACAGATGATAGTGCTGTTGAGTTAAAAATAACATATATTATGCAGTATACACAATCTGCTTTATGTATGGTTGCAAAGTTCTGTGACTGAGAAAACAACTGTCCACTTATACATTATGGAGATTCAAATTGTACCTGTATCTTATTTTAACATTATTCTCATACTGTCTTTTCTTTAATATAGCTTCATATTCTGTAATAAGCAGAAGGGTAAGACTCTCTTTCAACCCTCTTCCATGCTAATGATCCCCTACAACCCACCTCTAAAGCAACATCCAGTCACTAGTATTTACTTGCAAATTAACAGAACTCCCATTCTCATGAGGCCTCAAACAGAAATTCCACACATTTGTTACCCAGAGAACCAAATGGCCTCAAGGGAGAGGGGAAGGGGGGGGGGGGGTATACCATGGGGAAGTGTTGTAATAAAAGGTTAACATTTGAAGCTGGATTTAATGTGTAATTTCAATGCAAACCATTAACAGGTCTGTGTGAATAGTGGAGCAGAAAATTAGATTTTTGCACAATAACCGGTCACTTCCAGCACTTAACCGGAGCCTGAAGCGTCCTGACGACCTAGTGCGTGTGAGTGTGAGTCTGGAGGTCAGCTCTCACAATGTTGTGTGAGTCTTGTGTGAGTCTTTCCCTGCATAAAGAGTTGGGAGCGGAGTGAGTCCCGGATGCGTGCGCGAAGGCACGCTGTCCACGCGGGCTGGGGCACCGGCGTGGAGCCGTGCAGCTGCAGAAAACGTGCACTCCGGAGCTCCGGGAAGTCCTGCTCCATCTGGGGAAATCTGACTGCGGTGCAGGAGACTTCTGTAACAGCTTTGTTCAGCCGAGTGCAAACAAGTCTGAACAGAGAAGACGGACAAAAGCGGAGCGTTGGCTCGCGCTGCTGTCTAAACAGGAACGAGCTGACCGAGCTGCCTTCCGCGCATCCAAAGAAAAAGAAAATAGTTTCATGCCGTTGTTGTTTCATAACAGGGGTCATAATCACAGTTGCTGACACTATAACTGTCTTGACATTGATTTTGGTTCTCTCAGCCTTGCAGATTTCTACTGAAAATCTTGCTCTATCACTTTTTTTTTTCCTCCAAAGAGCGTAAGCAGATTGTTTCGTGAGGGGGAAAAAAGTAGCGAGTCCTGCTCTGCTTTCCGCAAAAGTCAAGTCGCGCATTCCAAAACCAATTGCTCATTTGTCAGCGAGAGACCGCCACACAGACTCTGGATCCACGACCACTGGCTTTTATTCAGCGAAGGGCAAATAAACTTAGTGCAGAGTGGAGGGGAGAGGGGTCATCTGGATTACAAAAAACAACTACAAGCTCACAGCGAATTGAAACAGTCTAACCGACCAGTGACACGTAGTATCCCCAAAACAGCATCTTTCTATTTTAAATACTTTTTTTAACATGACAGGAAAAAGAGGGGAATTATAGCCTATGTGAACTTCCCTTTAAAGCGATTTTTAAAATAACTAGAAAGTGCTCGACCACAGCGTGGATTTCTAAATTGTTAGATTGATGTGATAAATGCAGCTTTATACTGTCACCGTTGTATTATGTTTTTATTTATTTGACTTCTCCCTCCACTCTTGCGCTGCTCGATCCCGCACGGCTGAACAACAGTCATACAAACTCTATGCCCTGCTTAATACACATATTAATAACCCGTAACCACATGCAACAGCTGTGCATGTTGTCTATTTCCAGCTACTTGTCCAGAACTGTAAATGGATGCAGATGACGAGTGTATTTTTTTTTTTATCTACAGTCCAAACCCTGCTTATACTTGTAAAGAAACTCTCTGGTCCCAAGTCTCCCGATGCGACGTACAGATAGATCTCTCTCAATAGGTGGCAATTTAGTTAGGAGCTACACAAAACAAAGGGGCTCGCAATCCAACCTCTGACTCAGTGTTGCTCACTGATAAAGGTAAGGCTCAGCCCACTTGGCAAACAGACCGAATTCAAACAAGTGCGGACTATCATACAAATGACGGTAGCCCACAGCGAGGCGAACGTCTCATATTTGTTGAATAAAAACAGCACCTTCAACCCCACCAAAAAGTCCCACTCCTCCTTTTGGAGACCTTTACAAACACGATAGAAGCGGTAAAACAGACACAAATGCCCGTTTACAAAACGGTGGTTAACTTTTCCGCAACACCTGCCAGAGATTTATGCTCTCCGAGGGAAAAGAAAGGCAGAAAATATCGCTTAAACTTTTCTTTCGTGGTGCATAAAAGACTATTTTTTTGGTCTATTCGCTCTCACCTGTCGGTAATTGGCCGGAGACGTTGGCAACATTCGGAAAGAGAAACAGGAGTCCCAGGAATACAGAGAAAAGTGTATCCATGGCCGAGTGAGTCTGTTCCCCCCGGAAAAGTTTTCTTCGTCCGAGTTTTCCTCCGTCTTCAGTCTTCTCAGTGGTTTTTCGTTCGCGGGTTATCATTCCTCCTGGTGTCGTGTGTTCAGGTGCTCCATTCTCAGCTTTCTTCGGTTTCTCGCTTTTCGCTTCCTACGGGCACTCCCGGACACCACACTTGGTTTCACGCGGAGTGAGGGAGCGCGAGGCAGAGAGAAAGAGAGAGACAGAGAGGCGCGAGGGGGAGAGCGAGAGCAGCAGAGCTAGTTGGTGACGTCACAAGATAGGATCTGATTGAAAAAAAAACAGTAATTAAGACAAAAGGTGATTGTAATTTTCATTGTATCGTAGCATGTGTCATAATTAAAATCTTTAATGTATTTTTGTATTCTTTGCAAGTTTACGTTATATTTCAGAGTAGTTGGCAGAACTGTTTGATTTAACCAGAGGGGTCGTTTTTAAAAGAAAGAAAAACACAAGCACTGACAAACATTTGGAACAGCACAACAAAAATGACTAAGAGGACAGTTCACTTAACAAAAACAGAAAACAATAACACAGTCCAGTATTTTTCAAAATATAACAGATGGGGCAAAACCCCTTACACTGCACAAGAACGAAGCAAATTAGCGTTAGTTGAATTGTTCTTGGCCTTGACAAACATAAGTGGTCATTATGCATGGTTACTGCTACTGGCAGAAATGACCTCCTGGAGATCCTTTAACTGTACACAGGCCTTTGTTTCAAGATGTTGTTATGCAGATGTGATACAATGTTGTTCAACTAAGTGTTGTCCCAGAAACTGAGACAACACTTAAGTCTTTTATGGCTAATTTCTTCCCTCAAAAGTCTTTTTTGGTGCCACGATGGTTAAGATTTGGCAGCCCAACTAACCAATTAGTTAAAAGTTATCTACTTTTGTCAATTGCAGAAGGAGATGTCCTCACAAAATATCCAAAACAACAACAAAAATAGTTTGGGAGGCAGTAATACACCTATAGGTGTTGTGCCCCAGACAAAAAAGTACAGAAAAAAAAGCCCTGACACAAAATATTTATAATCCCTGGCACAATGCAGAATCCCAGTTCAGCCCAGGGCCCCCTAAACTATTCAGGGTTGAACTGTGCTACTGCAAAGAAGCCCCTGCTAATAATGCATAATAAATGGAATATAGTGGAGAGGAGAAAAGAGGGAAAAAAAGAACAGAACTGAACAATATCTAAGTCAGACACTCCGTTGGAAACAGTGTATTTTGTGTTAAAAAGCTTATATTGAATCATCTTGCGATTGCTTTCTAAACTGAACTCATTTCACAATTCCAAAAGGTGAACCAGAAACATGATCAGCAAAAAATAAATACATTTTTAAAAAAAGATACTTGTACAAAGACAGAAACCAGAGCAGCAAATGATCTGCAAAGTCATCAAGATGTAGCATCAGGAGCTGCTCATTTACAAGAAACCTTTGTGGACTATGACTATCAATTAATGTTTTGTTTTTCATTCTTAGAAATCTTCGGTCAAAAGACTGCAGCGCTCTTCGTGACTATAAGAATTCATCCTTAGAAAATAGTTTGATACGGCCACATGGTAAAGATACTTTATTTAAATACAATTTTTAATCTTTTCATACCAGCAAAGTAAATTGGGATAAAACAACATGTTCTGTAATGATTGTCTAATTACAGGAAAGAACTGTTTTATGTAACTCTTACTGAATCATTGACAGAACATGTCGCAGCCCGTTATGTCTCACCTAGCAAAGACCTGTCACTTTGCTCCTCCATTCACCCCCAGAGCTCTTTATTATTCCAACTTTTCCTGGTTTCTTGAACAGAAACCTGAGAGTGACGTCTGATCAGGATGCTTTGCAGAACACTGTCATGAGCCACATTGAAGGGAAACAACTCACATGACAGAGGCCTTGTTCCAGAAGATGTGTCACAACGTTTTTAAATAACTGTATGCTTCTGAAATGAACTAATCCTGTTGCAGAATTATATTTCAGTTAACTTGCGAGTGTTATCGGTAGTTTCTGTATGCTACAGCTTTACTTAAAAACAAATAATTTGCCCACATTTCACCATCTGCCAACACTGGTGACAGCATGTCAGAGTGGGGCAGGATAACATCATGACAGGCCTGCCAAATAGACAAAATAGATGTTTTGATTTGGAACACAACTGAGCTAAAAATATGTGGTGTTGATGGAAATGTACAAGCAGGGAGCATGTAGAAGCTCTCAGTGTGTTTTGTCTCTCTTAGTGGCACCTTCTCTCATATTAAAGGTGTGAACAATCTCCTCTTCCAATTTTCATGCCGTGGAAGACAGCGATATTCACATTTATTCTTTGGTGTCTGCGGAGCAAACAAATTAAATGCTACTGTTGCCATGCTGGTAATTACAAGTTTTTCTACTGACCGAACTGCAAATGTGACTATCAGGCTCGTATCCTGAATACAATCCTGTTTTTCCTGTCACCAAATATCAAAAGTTACCATTGTTACACAGCGCCGGTTCCCTGCTGTGGTAGACGGCCTCTTACCACTATTTCCTGTGCTGAAGTTGCAGGTTTCAGGTTGTCATTTGCATCCATCTTCAAGTAAACAGTGCTATCAGGCCATCTTTTTTCTATATCCTGATGCAAACAGCTTTGTTTGACAGAGTTTTTTCTCACAGCTGAGGGCTAAAGTCACACATTTCCTTTAAATTCAGAAGTGATTCAAGTTGATGCTCTATCATGTATGTCACATTCAGATGTATTTTTTTTACAAGAAAATTGGATATAAAGCCTTTTTATTTCTTAATACTCTTATTTATGTGCCAAACATTCACAGGATGTTTGGTAATTGTGTCTCGCTTGGCGTTGTTGCCATCACTTACATCAAAGATTGCGAACAAGCTGCAGCTCTTCTCTGTCATCAGATGGCGAAAGCTTTCAGAGAAAACATGGCAGGTATTCATTTCCCGGTAATTGCAGATTCTTTTATGCTAAAGTTTGACTCCTGTTCAGGAAGTGGAGAGAAAGCATGATTTGATTTTTCTTTTGGAGCTATTAGTAACCCGTTTCCAGCCTGATGTTGGGACATTGTTCGTGTACAGGCAATTCTGAGCAATTCAGCCTGGTGCAGCTCTTACTGGAACTCAGTGTGGTGTTCAAACCAGTTATTAGTTTATGACACTTTTCTATTAGTAGCTACCAAGCTCTATTTGTCTTGTACTGTCTGCTATGGGGGGTGTAGACCACATAGAATTGTGGGTGAACATTTGCTGGAGCATCACAGCTGGCTGGCGTCCATAGGTTAACTATTTGCTTTGTGCACAATACCGTTGGTCTAAATTGGGCTTGCAAGTAGTTTGGTGATTTTACACTTGATGCACTAAAGATAAATATCGGGATCGTCAACATAGTTCTGTTCTACCAAGAAGCTCAGAGACAGAAGACTGAGGTATGTATTGTACGTTCATCTCTCTTCTCTCTTTTGGATTGACAGCTCTGTTACTGTTTATACATTTGATTTCTCCCTAAAAGGCAGGTCAACTATTGTCTTGTCATTTATTCTATTCGAAGTTAAAGCTGATTACCTTCTCGATTAAGGACGTTTTAAAAAGCTATTAAATAATTTCATGTTATTTTCACCCTTTAATCACAAGAGTTCTAATTGAAAAAAATAAATTGATTTGATTTTTGACATAAAAGGGTTGGATAAAAGAAAAAGATTTCAAAGATGCTTGTGGAATTGAAGGTTAGTTAATTTGATTTTTTACTTTAACCCATTCAAAGTGAAATTCCTTTCTTGGATGCAACCTTCACACTTTACAATGGATATGGAGTTCATTCAGTGTAGAAACTATTTCACTATGAACATTATCATTTCAAAAGAAAGTTGTCAGCTACTGGTAATGGCAGCTAGACAAATGAAGTAAAAACATTATGAACAAAGAATATAAGAAATAGCTAAACACAGTACAGGCAAGTAGGGTAGATATAAAAATGTTTAATAGAAAAATAATAAATTGGTAACTTATGATATATTACCAAAATTAGATTAGAAAATTCCACGAGCTTTGTCATCTCAATAAAACCCCATCGGGTTACTTTGAGTCTTGGAACAGATTTGACAGCACTTTAATGTAAAACTTTATATTGTGTTAATCCATTTCATTCCCTCCCATGTTTTCTTTGGTCTGCCATTTCCTCTTGAAATGAACGCGGGAGAAGCAGAATACTTTGTGCCTGTCACTATAAAGAAGTGAAATTCTATGACACTGCTGTACCATATTCAGGCTCCCAAGATGTGACATTCTGTGGTTTGTAAATCAGTGTTTCCACATTTTTTAGAACTTTGTTGATATTTTGTAAAGATAAGATTTTTAAAAAGTTAAGCTATCAAGACACACAAGTTCATCATCTCTTTCCTGCTGTATTTGTACCATTTGAGTTCCATTTCTCCCAGCATGTGGAGGATTTTCCAAACAGCAGGATCATGCCTTGCTGTAAATGTTGTAACTTTAACATTAGGTGTGTCTTTCTTTGTCTTTCTCCAAAGTAAATAGAAATTGGATTTGTTGTGTTGCCTGGCTGGTTGACAGTAAACTATTAAAGATGAATGTGCCACAAGTACCTCACTAGAGCTGAAGTATTTTTTTTGGAAAGGGATACCACCAACACTCACATTCTGCTTTGTGAGGCGTGCCCTACAATTTTTAATGATCAAAACATTCACAAAAGGGAATACTACATCACCCCTCAAATTCTCCAGAAATAACAGAGGAAGGTCAGCATATTTATACTGAATGTCCATTGTAAGAAATGCGTTAATTGTGGTTGGAAACGCTTGCGAAGGACAAATAAAGCAGTTTCTCCTGCCAGAATGTAGACAAAACCCTACTGAACTTTTGCCTTGAGGAAATGAATACATGGAATGAACAAGCACACCAAGCAGGAATGAGGAAAAATTAAGTCTTTGGAGGAAAAAAAAGCAGAAAGGTTTGCGCACAAAGAGAAAATCAGAGGAATTCATCATTTCTATTCATTCATTTGTGAGAAGACACAGATTATGTTTGCACGTCAAAGACATGTTTGAAACCGTGTTTTTTTTTCTAAGCGACAGAAAATAATTAGATCTGTCTAGTAATGTTCAAAAGCAGAACGTTTGTTGCAGTAAGTCATTTTAGCCTCGACTCAAATGAGATTTTCAGCTCAGCAGCAAACTGCAGGTAAGTGGTGACAGTTTGAGGTACAACTCTTAGCGACCCAACATCTTCCCCTAAAAGTGGACCAGCCGAAATTTGCTAAGCCTTCTAGCAAGCTGATGGATAAAATATTTGCTTAAGCACACAAAGTCCACAAGAGGAGTTTTGGGTGTTCCAAGAATGCACATTCATTCTAATGCGAGGACGGTTGTTTTCTTTCCTTTTGCTGTTTACTATTTAGGCTGTCCTCTTCTGGAACACGTCCACATGCAGTTTGTTCAAACAGGCCAAACTACCTAATAAGTTCATCTGTCCAGTAGGCAATCTGTGATGGTTGTGAGAGTAACTGAATTTGAGAATAAAGGTCATGATTTTGGTTGATCATTAGCGATCAAAAGTGTATTTTAATAGGACTGGAGACTCCTAACTCTAACTAAATATTTCTATAAAGAACCCATGTGAAATAACTAATTCTAGGACCTTTTCTTCTATGACGATGGTATTATTATCTGACATTACAGGTACTCGTTTGGTTGGAAAGGTGGCACATCCTTAGGAGATCTCAAAATAAGAAGGCAGAGCAGGTACAAAGGTTAGAGAGGCCCTCGCTGACAACACCTAAAGAATGGGAAAAAGACGACGAGATCGGCTGGAAACAGATACAGTGGATTTTGAGTTTAGAATGTTGTGTCTGAGACGTAAGGTCAAGGATGAGCCTTCTCTCTAAAATACGACCAAACATGGAAAAGAAGTGGAGTTTGAGGGGGGTGGTTTGTGTAGACGGAATTGGCAACGCTCCATGTTAACACACCCACCTAGTTGATCTCACAGAGAGAGAGGCATGCTCACGGTAAGTCCCCCATTCGAAGCAAAACCCTATGTGTGTTTGTATTTGAAAGAAGACAGATAGGGAAAGAAAGTTTGCGCACTTTTTTTCTGTCTGCAGGATCAGGTCTGAGGTATGCACACCGGTGTGAGAAGATGTAAACGCACAGTCAAAGAAATATGCGGGGATGAATCTCAGCACACTTCACACTCGCACGGCTTCATGCAAACACTCCCTAAGCTAGTTTTTCAGGCCTGTTGCTCAGCAAAGCGGAACGCTCGGTAATGCGTTCACTGGTGTGGACAGATGTTTCAGAGTGGTGCAACAAGTGGAAGAAGACGAAATAATCTTGTAACCGTGTGTCGCATGACCTGAAAATGACAATTTTATTCCCACCAACAGTGTTTCCCAGAATATTTGGGATAATCGTATTGTGTTGTCACTCCATCACCCAGAAGAAAATCGTAATCACAAAAACAACACAACCACCTGTTTTCATTGCAGAGGAGAGCTGGAATAATTTCCACTCTTTAAACAGTGACAACCTGTGCAATGTAGCAGTACAAGTTGTTTACATGAAACTAATGCAAATGAAGGATTTTCCTCAGTACTAAACTAGTTCTAATGCTTGAACTTGGACTGCAGTTTTTAGCGTAAAACCGGAAAAATAAAATAGAAGACAGTCATGACTAAACAGCTGGAGTAAAACCCATTCGCCCAGAGATTGTTGCATGTAAAAAAGGCGGAGCTGATTGCTTATTTGTTTCTTTTTATAAAGTTTGCGATTGTATTTCATTCAAATCCACTAGCATTTGTTTGACAAATGTGTTTTTTTTTAGCAGCTTTAACTACTGTACTTGGGCTACTTTACAAGTTGTTTTCTCATTTACCTAAATCTATCCACTCAACCATAAAGGTTAGGTTTCAGCCCACACTTCAGCCATAATATAAAATTTTTTTGGCCCACAGTTGGCTGTGTTGTCCAGCGTCTGGCTTTGCTAAAAGCTGTGAACCAGATTTAAAGTGATAATGATCAGTGTTTGGTTCTGCAGCTCTGAGAAGTAATATTTTTACCATATCAAGCAGCTGATGGGGATAATAAAGGACTCTGATCTGACTGTCATGGAACAACTGAGGATAAAAGTGACAAAAGTGACCTCGAATTCAACTGGAATGTGAGAGGTTTGCTTCATAAGGCTTTATTTGGGTGTTTTAGGGGGCACATGTGTGTTTGTGTGGATTGTGTTTTCTTGTGTGTGCGGCCTATAGGATTGGCACTGGGCACTGTCCGTTCTGATGTTACCATGACAATTCCTGCAATGCCAGTGCAACACCATATGGTTGCTATGGTGACATTCCATTTTTTTTGGCAAATGCTGGTGAGCCAGGTGTAACTGCCAGCTGGAAAGAACAGGTGGATGGTGGGAGTGTGTGAGAGCGTGTCCATGAGATAAACCAAAAGAAGAGACAGAATGAAGCACAAAGGTACTTAGCAGCGAGCCGCATTAAAATTATTTAACAAAATCTGTTGTGAGGAAAACATCCAGTTATATTTGAAAGCGTTTTTACTTAAACAGTGAGACGATAAGACAGGACAGGAGGACATGAGCAACTGGTTTTGTGGTTAAACTACAGTTTGCAGCGCACAGCACATTGGTACAATAAAGACATTGTTAGGTATATAAACATCCATCCGTCCGTTTTCTGAACCACTTATTCAGAGCGGGGACTGGAGCCTATCCCAGTAGTCAATGAGCTGGACGGTGCGCCCATCCATTGCAGGGCCACACAGAGACACACAATCACACACACTCGCTCCTAAGGGGAATTTGGAATGTCCAATCAACCTAAAAATGCAGGTTTTTGGACAATGGGAGGAAGCCAGAGAGAACATGCAAACTCCTCAGAGAAAGGTCCAGGTTTCCTTGGGGACTTGAACCCAATAGCCACTTGCTATGATGCGATGGTGCTAACCACCGCACCATCCTCCTACTTTTTTAACAGGGCAGTCCACTTTGTTTTGCCTGCAAAATCTAGATTTGAAAAAGTTGCTGGACACACAAACCAGATATCCCATTGAAACCCACTTTCTCCCTTACATGAACATTTCTTAAAGAAAGATTCTGAAGTTACCCTAACTCTAAATATTGGGTTTTTTATGGTGTTCTGCTTTGCACTTTTACTCTCCATGTGAACTGAGTTCAACGGAAGAATGCAAGTGCTGGGGAATGCAGTTTGAGAGGGTTTATGTTTATTCAGTGGGCTCTGTCTCGCTGCACTCCTTGTTTGGGGACACCCCCACAGTGTGTATGTGTAACCAAAGATGTTCACCTCTTGTTAGCATTCAGTTACTTTTTAAAATGAGTAGTAATGTTTGCTGTCTTGAAGCTCGATAAATATGTGAGATTGTTCATGATGGAGCCAGAATAACTTTTTTTCAAAATAACTTTGCCGCGGTGAGTGGTGAAAATCTCAACAGCTATCATTACTCGGACAAAATATTTCTGTTACAGCTTGGCAACAAATTCTACACCAAGGTCTCAATGGGAGCTGGATGTGTACACTTATTTGGCATCTGCTGCCAGGGTCAACAGATTGCTACATCTCCAAATGCTGAAATAGTTGCTTATACTGTGGGACTTGTGCTGTTCGATTAACCAGTTTAAATTGGAAAATGAGCATATATGTGACTGTGAAGCCAACTTGTATAATGTCTGTTCTATGTTAAGAACATGCTCTTTGCAGGTTCGGTAAACAAGACTTTATCAAAGTGCTTCTGCTACTAGAACTAAGTCCTGTGGTCTGCATCTGTCCCATTTGCCATCCAAAGGAAAACCATAACTTAAGGAGATTCAGCAGTGTGTTTCAGAGGATCATTACTTTCTCTAATTATAGCATCATACTTAGTAAGAGTAATATGGACATTCCTTTAATGATAAACAAGTTTTATTTTTCTTTAATCTCTTAAATATTGCAAAACACGTTAAATTAATTTACAGGTGTCTTGTGTGAGCAGAAAAACGAGTTTATTAAGAAATGGTGCCTGTTTCATTATAAACCATCAGAAACTTCATGCTCTCAACTACAACACCAGCTAGTTGCATAACTTACTTCTTTTTCTCAGAAATTGTTATCATGGTTTTCCATGAATACAATGTTACTTTTTTCTTTCCATTTATAATATTACATCGATGTATAAGAGTGAAACTTTATCATCAGGATTAAATTTTTTTATGATTAAGGGGCCACATTTGAAACTTTTAGGTCATCATGTTTACTAATAGAATTTTTTTGCAGGTTAGAAAAGGCTGGTGATGTTAGAAATGTTAAGAGTTTGTTCTTGCCGGGGGACAAGAGTGTATGTGTGCCATTATTTTTTGCTTATGCCTGATTGTGTGTGTGTGTGTTGGTTGGAGTTTTTGTGCGGTGTTGGTGTGTGTCTTTGCCCAGAGAGGATAGGAGGTAAATTCATGTCAGAGCGTTTTTGCTACAGGGTTGGTAATTATGGCTGTTTTTAATAACAGTGCTTTATAATCATTTAGCGCTGATGATGCACACACACAAATGCACAAACGCACACACAGACACATCCTCTTGAGGCACTAATGAATTTAGATGTGATGGGCACTGAAGCTGAACTTGAGGAAGGGGGAACAGAGAAAGATTGATGGATAAAGAGCGAGGAAGGCCAAGAGACAGAGAGCTGAGGGAAATGTTTTCAGAGTGGAAAAACAGCCACTTCGGCATGAAACCACTATCCTAAAATAATAACTTTTTGTCACACTTATATCTTATTTTTACAGTGGGTTGCCCCTGCTTCAGTGAGAGTGAACAACAAAGATTACCAATAAATTCAAATGACTAAAGTTGATGGGTGCCTCAGTGGACCAAATTGTAACTGAGACCCTGAGGCTGTGAATTCCAACAGCTGGGGACTTGAGTTCAGGATAAATGTAATCTTAATAAATGATCAAGCACAGATACATTGATAAACAGGAATAAACATTCCAAAATTATATCAATAATGATATAAAAACATTTGGTGTATTTATAGGATGGTATTGAAAGGCTGAATAGTCCAATTTCCCCCCCCCCTCTTTGTTTAGATTATTTGAATTGCCTCATTTCAGCAAGTTGCATTAGGTGTCCTTGGTAGAGAGCTATACAAATGCAGTTACAATTGTAATCAATTCCAAATAAAATATTGTTAAAAGCAGATTATTTTCAGGCAGAGGCCTTAAGTGTCATAATGATTTGTTTTGTGGTGTCCTTCTTCCTTCATTAAGTGTGTCTATGTCACCACAATATCAGTCTGTGAACAGAGGGCAAAAGCTTTTTAGATAAATAAACCATCCTCCTCTCCGCTGCCCTCCCCTCCTCTCCGCCCCACTCCTCTCCTCATAGGTTTCGACAGGTACTGAGTGTGGCAGAGCTGAGTGAATTGGTTGCTGAGATGGGTCATTAGCTTTTCGCCCTTCTCCATCGATCCGAGGCAGACGAGACGCGGGATAAAGAAAGCGATAGACAGAGCAAGAGAGAGACAGGAGCGTGGCCGGCCCTTTAAATTGAGACAATTGAAAAGAATGAAACGCTGAATGGAGTGACTGCAACAGCGTTGGTCAGGTTAAATGGATTAAACTGTCCTGAATGCTTTGTTTTAACTTTATGTCACGGGTAAAGTAAGTGGGTCTGATAAGGAAGCCATTTTGTGCTCTGCTGTGTATGAAAGTGTCCCGAGCTTGAAATAAAACACCAATAGCATGACTGAAAATCCCCCCAAAATATTTTTGTTTTTGTTTTTTTGTTTCAAAACCAATCTGCAGATGAGAGTTGACAAATTGCATAAGGGGGGACATTTTTTTCTGAAAGGTTTGTGACAGTTTTTTTTATCCTCTCTTGTAAGTGCAGGCTGGTTGGCCTTTAAAAAACTCTCACTCAGCAAGATAGTGATGCAGCGCTTCATGTTAATACTAAAAATGAAAAAAAAAACATTTGGCAGGAATGGAAATGTGTCATAATGCTGGATTGCTGAATTTAAAATTGAATGCAAAGAACCCTGCTCTTAAACGGTTAAATGCCTATGGACTTTGTGTAACCTTTCCTCAGCTTCCCCCTTCCCCCCTCCACCTTTCCTCCTCCGACAGCAACACGAATTTGCCTTTCCTTCACCAAGACCATGTAATTATCTTGAAAGATACGCTGTGCTTGTGTTTCTCTCCTTTCACAGTTCCTACAGTCAGCCTCACCATGTCTTATGAGGACCGTAGGTGGAAATTCCTAGGATTCAGCTTTGTACTGCTTAATGGCTTCCTCTCTTCCTTTCTCCCATCTTTACGATCTTAACGATCTGTGACATCACTGCCTCACTGTTTTAACGGACTGTGACATCACTGCAGTTGTGTTTATTGATTAAAACGCTGGCAGCCTTCAGGAAGTTGAAATAAGATCCCAATTCAATCAGGTTTCGACTTAATGGCATTACTAGCTGCCATTGGCTGGCTGGTTGCTCGGTAACCTGATTAGTACTAAAGCATTTTGATGATAATGAGATTTGCTCTTATTGGTGTCTGATCAAATCACATCAGGGATATGTGTGCACACATACTTTCAAATACATACATCCACCCTTAAAAATGAATCACCAGTACTCACAGCCTCATTAGCAAAAGCCAATTCAGGGAATCATGGGCAAATTCATGGGTAATTTGTATAATACAAGGATGCATAGAAAGACACACTCACACACAAACACACACACTTTGTTGTATTAATTTCAATGGAGAGACAGGAGAGACAACAAATTCAAGAAATCACAAGTTACTGACGATATAAGAGATTATGATCAGAAATCAAAAAGAGAAGAACTTCTTCCATGGTTATGACCCCATTTTGAGGTAGCCCAGAGATTGGTGCCAAAAATTCTTTGTTAAAAGCTGCTAACTTTTAGGCACAACAACAAACAGAGATAAACTGAAAGGGATGTAAAACTCCCCGGGATCCAGGCAGAGCAGATTTATCCCTAACATCAATCTGGAGGAAAAAAACCCATCAGTCCTTTGGAATTGATCCACTTGGAATAGAAAAACTTAGAGGTAAAACATCCCAGCGGGGTTCACAATCATGTTGTGCTTGGATATCCCATCCAAGGCAAGAGGTACTCCCTATACATCTCCTTATTTTCCACACTCAAACATCTGCTTTGGATTTGAGTCAACGGCTTATCATGTCAAAGAAATATGCCTCGGCGTTCTTCTTAAACAGGTGAATACGTTTTAATAATGGAAAGGGAAAGCAGTCTGCATATTGACACTTTACGACTGTGTACCCTACACTCATGCATTAACTTCATTAGAGAGTAACAATAAAGTGGAACGCGTACAAAAAGCTATTACATTTTGTGTTCAAAGGCAATGTTGTCTGGCAAAAGTAAATAAAGAATCTGACAAATAAAAGGCAGCCCATGAGGTCTTGGTTGACAATATTATGCTAATCATGCACACTGACTCCTCCAAATGCAATTCAATAATCATTAAGTATTGGTTTTGATGACTGCTTTGGCAAATGGAGCATAGCTCACGACAACCCGCCAACTGGCCAGAGCCTGATGAATGAATATGCATGGGAGAGGCAGTCAGCTGCAGAGTTTCAGTCTTAATGTCCAGAGAGATTCAGCTGTATTTCAGCTTGCCTCCTTTCTGATCTGTTCCGGCCTTCTGTCCACTGCAAACCTGCAGAAAATGTTTTCCACTGTAGAAAAGGTTGTTAAAAGATAGTTTTGACAACGTAGGTCTATGTCGACATCACGCTCTCCATAAGTGAACATTCTCATGATTTATTATGCAACACACTCCTGGTTAGAATCGGATTTCAGACTCCTTTCTGGGTAAAAAGAGCTGATAAAAGTGACTGAAGTATTTTTATGGCAAGTTGTTTGGCTTTTGTAAGCAACGATCAGCTAAATTAAACATAGACCAGTGAGATTGTTGAATTATTTATTGGATCCACAGCACAAAGCTCTGATACTAAGACATGATGTTACTGGCAAGTAAGCAGAGTAAACACGCAGTCTCACCCGCGATAAACTACAGTTACAGATTTGGTCAACCGGCTCACAAAACGTCCTGTTGCTGTTTTTTCTGAAAATCAGGCAATGTGATATTTCATGTTGTCTGCCTATGCCACGACTATTGTTCTGATGTCTTTATCTCTGAAGACGTAACGAGATCTCTTAGGTAGTTTGAGAAAACTCTTGAAAAAAAATCTGAATTTTCAGTTGTCAAACCTGAACTTCAGAACAACTTGTGTCAAATAATAGTTTCTTAACGGATTCGTTCCCAGATTCATTTCCATTTAATTTGTGAATCAAGACCATTTCATTTGATTGATTTGCATTATGTTTGAAATACAACGCCACTTAACTTTACAAATGTTGGGGGAACTCAGGCTTTTGGTCCATTAACAGATGGATTAGTGGAGAGATCAATATGGCCCGCCATCAAGTAATTCACATGAAATGATTCTGGTTGAAAAAACAAGTCACTCACAGCTTCAGTGTTTGCCTGTAATATGGCGGCTGTAATTCAAACTGTCTGAAGGATTATAAACATAGTCAATTAAAAGGTTTTGTTCCCAATAACATCAGTGTGTTATGTTTCAGATAAGAGCTGGGACTCTATACTCAGCTCATAATGATTATCGATAGACAGCAGGAAGGCGTTCTCCACCTTAGAAAGCCACGATGGCATTCACACTCCAAAGGCTGTGGTGGGACTAATTGAGTCATTATTCTGAAGATCCTAATACCATTGTTTCTGTGGGTGTCAGAGGACAACGGCAGACGTTAACCATCATTAAAAAGCTGTAGATCAAATTAATTAATTAAATACGATGTATTGCTTTGCATCCAAGCACAGCAGAGTATTCTGGCCTCACAGTGAGGAGGTTCAAATCCTGGCTAGGGATTAGAGTCTGGATGCTATCATACTTCTCTTATGTGGGGACTCTGGTTTCCATCCACAGTCCAAAAACATGCACGTTCGGTTAATTTGTGATTTTGTTTTGATCATAAGGGGACTGCCAACCTCTCCAGAGCTGCCCAATAGAAGCTGGGATAGATGCTCGCTTTCTAGACTCTGTTGTTGAAGGCTGAGAGAAAATCTTTTTGCCAGACAGAGGTAAAATTCTGTAGTTGTGTGTGTGTGAGTGTGTGTGTGTGTGTAAGTACAAGGCTGATTTCACTTTAGAAGTTGAAATGCCAACGCCTCTTTTCACTCTCACTGATTCCCTTATAATTAATCAGCCATGCAATTACACCACAGAATGGAGAGACGGGAGGGAGGGAGGAATGGAGGGAGACACGGGAAACATGGAGAGAGAAAGTATCAAAACTTCTATGTGAATCTATTGCGAGGGAGTGAGAGAAAAAAAAGAACGAGCCCGAGCGAGATATATAGAGAAAGAAGGTTCCTCATGAAAGGTGATAATAAGGAGTCCTTAAAAGAACAAATGAAAATGTCAATTCTCCCCCACCCGCAACTACCACCCTCCTGTCCGTCCTGTGGAGGGATAATGAGGAGGAAAGGAAGAAAGTTAGTGTTTCTCAATGTGAGACCTTTTGTTGAAACATCTCCACACTGCTTTCCTCCCCTCCCTCATATATCCCCCTTCCTTCTACTATCCTGACATCTTTTCTCCTCCTCCTTCTCTTGCTTACCATCGAACCCACTTTTTTTCTTTGTGTTCTCCTCATCACCCTTTTCACATGTGTTTTTTTTCTCCTTCTGACACCCAGTGCCACCCCTATTATTCTCACTTATTCTTCTTTACCTTCACTTATTCTGGCCATTAATTCTCGGTTGATGTGAAGACAACTGATTTAGCTCAGGCCAGAGCCGAGGCTGTGCTCTGTTTCTCATCCAATGGAAAGGTCACTTATTACGATAATAGGCCACAGTTTGATATCGGCAGCGTTCTTTTTGTTCGGTGCAAGTTTCAATACTCTGGAGCAGCTCTAATTACAAAGAACAACGCCTTACTCTGGCTCTCTTTTGTGGGGAGGACAATACATGAGGCGGGTGAATGTAAAACATTATCTGCTTGCTGTAAATATGCTGTTTAGGTGTCCTTGAGCAAGGTAATTAGCATTTAACTGGTTCAGCCTCAAAATATGTGGTATTTAGAATAAAATGGAGACTGTAATTTATTCTAAATGTGAAGAAACAATAACTTGTAAACAGTGTAAGATTCTCTCAAACTGACACAAAACAGGAAGTCACACCATCAGTCCGCTTTATTTACAGTTGGGCAACCAGAAAGGCTGGAAACATAATTTCATCTTATCGAGGGTACTTGAAATGTCAGAACTGTGCTTTTAGTGCTGCAGTCTACAAGGGGAGTCCACTGCTTGGTGCAGCCTCTGCTCTTTAGAGGCCATTTCACATTATGAGCTACGGCCACTGAGAAATCAGTCATTTTCTGTCATTTTTAGTGAAAAGCTGAATGTGGAGCGGCAGGCAGCCTGACAGGTAGAGTCAGAAACAGACTCCTTCCCATGGAAACTGCTGTGAAACCGTAGGTGAGTTGTGTTGAGGCTTTTTGAGCCTGTCTGTGTTCAACACTGTGCTTGACCAATGACATGACAGTCCTGATCCCCCTGTCAGAGCGGTAAAGGTAACTCCTGCTGTGTGTGGTCTTGTTCTTTGTGTACTGTGCAGAATCATGAATGCTAGGAGGCGCAGCTCTTTTTGTGGCTGCTCACAGCCCTCACTGAATACAGTCACTGTGGTTTGATCTATAAAGCAAGCATTACTGGCCTATCACATAGCAATATTGACATGTACTTAGAGTAAAAGCCTGTAGGGAAGCGGCATGTTTTTACCTACTGAATCATGCTCAAACATACTAGTACCCAAATTAGTTTTTTACTGTCAAAATATCAAAAATAGGGCTCCTAAAAATCTACAGTATACAATTACAAAAAACAGGCAGAGGATTAAACACTCACAATCTGGTGCCATGTAGAACTGAACTGTGTAGCTTGTGTCTCTTCGTGGGATTTGTTTAGAATTTGCTCATCTTACCAAACACATGGTAGTTGAAAACACTGCAAAACTTTACAAACGGAATTAACGCTTGTGTGAAGAAGTGAACGGATGTCTATCTTAGGGATTCAACAAGAGAAGCCATATAGTACCACCGACAAATAGGCTTTGGTTATTATCATGTTGCCCTCATTTGTTTACCATATTCTTCTAGGAACCTAACTTTTGATTCTTTTTTATCAGCAGTCATTGATTCTTCATACATCTACATCGTCATCCCATGTGGGATGATTTTCCTGAAACGTGGTTAAAACTCATGCTTTCTCCTCCTCTCACAGCTCTCACATAAGAACAAGGAGGCGGCAGGGCGATGGCGTGGTTCTGCAGGCGGCGCGCGGCTTATCGTCTGTGTGAGAGTTTAGGTTGATTCTGTTCTGAAGCCGCGAGGAGCCCCAGTCCAGCTGGATTAGACTGATCACAGATCAGTGAAACACACCGTGGAATCAGACAAGACTATTACAAAAAGATGGAGAGGCTTTGTGTGCGAGCGAAAGAGTGCGTGTGTGCGTATGCCTCTGCCTCTTTCCAACTCTTTGTGAAACTGCTTGTCTGTGGATACGCGTGCACGCGCGCGTGAGTGTGTGTCTGTGTGTGTAGACAACAGATGGGCGATAGAAGAATCAGTAAATTAATCCTCAACACATCACAGAGCACTAATTACTGATTAATAACCACTGGACTGCTCTACTCAGTCTTTTCCCATGCTACACAACACACACCCACACCCACAAATACACAAATGCTTCAAACTGAGAAGAGAAAATAAGTCAGAAAACGGACAAAGGTCAACAAAAATACAATGTGATCAACAGAGACGATATGGCAGGGAAGACAGAAAGGACCGGAGGGTTTGGACACCCAAAGGGGGATTTAGTGAGCGGGTGGGCAAAGTGACAGAGGAAGGGATGTAGGGATGCGGAGAGAGTGAAAGTGTATTGTCTTTTCATCAGAGCGCTCATTGTTTCTAATCCACTTACAGACACACACAGACATCCCACACCACCCATGAATACACACACACACACATGCGGTTCTAATTCAAATTTAGCCAGTCAGGAGTCTCTTTTTTCTGTCTACTGGAGGGGTTCTATTCTTCGTGTTTCTATATATGAGTGATGGATGTCAACACTCTCCAAAAACACAGCTGATCGGTACCGATTGCTCTTTTGAATTCCTTTCAATGCTACGTCATCTCTGTTGTATCACTCTACAAAATATTTATGGCAAGTGTTACCAGACATGGATTTGGTGACTAATATGTTTCCATCACAGAGGAGAAAAACAGATCATCATCATGGGCTGCTGGGCCTTTTCCAGTAGTTACAATGCTGGCAAAATGGTCAAACAAACATACCTACACACAATTCCGTGACAAATAGATGCCTTATGCCACCCTGGTCTGTTGAGAAAAAGTGAGTGTGCTCTGAGGACAGCCCTGTTTGGGGCATGTAACAGTGTTTCTAATGTGACAAACCTAAAAAACGAACTAATGAGCATGATTTAGCAGCGGTTGTGTGTGTTGTCATCGTACAACACAATCCCCTGGAGTCCCGTGAGCTCTGCGGGTGATTTTCTTCAACAGGATTTGGCCAAATGTTTCAATGATATTCAGTCAAGATCATTCTAGATTTTCTTGCATCCGCGCTTCGTCTTAAAAGATGAAAGTTCACCATCCTTTGAGATTTGTTGTTTCGCCGTTAGTTGCAGCGGTTTCGTCAGTCTGTTTAGATGTTTTGTTTTCCTGATGCAGCTTAATAATTTGACCCCTTTGAAGTAAACTCTCCTCCATGACCAGAGAACATGTTGGAGGAGAGAGAAGCTCCTCACTGCATCGGCTCGGCTTACATAACTTGTTGCCAGTTGATATTAATCACCGCAGAACATTTCCAGTTTGAGGCTCTGGTGACTAATTTGTGGACAGTGTGTGCAGACAAAGACACACACACAAACAGCAAAACTCAAGAAGAAACATGAGGATAGATAGCTAAGGGGTTTCAGTTGTGACTTTGGTGTGACAGGACAGGGTTTAAACCCAAGTTGTCCAGAGCAAAAAATACATCACTATCAATTAGGAGACATAACAGAACTATCATTAAAACTGAGATTCTCCTTCTGGGGAATGTACTGTCTCACTAAGATGCTTTTTAAGTATTTCTTTTTTGTTGTTTCTCAGGTTCAGCTCAGTTCGCATGCATGAGAGCTAAACCGCATGTTTTCAGGTTCATTCATAGCTCGGGTCTGTCACTGTTCAATCGTTGAATACTTTGACTATCAGCTGTTTCTACCCTAAAAGAACATTTCTGACCAACCCTTACTGATTCTAAAACAAATTCTCCATGATCTCTCTTGATTTTTCTCTCCTGCCTGGCTGCAAAATTCGGTTTCCGGTCGTCAAATTGACATGTTGTATATATACCACCACTTTTTGACATCACTTTGCAGCCTTATTCATTTCCTTTCATTCAGGCAGACATTCGAAAAGACGGACTAGAAACATTCCTGTCAAGCTGACATGACGGTCACCTCAAGTGTGCCCCTTTCAGAGAACAGTGAGTTCTGGGCGGACTGGAAACTCTGTTCACTTTCCTCTATATAATGGATGGAAAGAGAGGGGGGAGGAAGACCCAGAGAAGGTTGGTGGGAGTGTGAGTGAATATGTTCCACACTTGATCATGCAATATTACCACTCTAATAGATAAAGCGAAAAATGCTGAGTTGCAGTTTTCTCCCTTCTCTCTCTCTCTGGACCATCTATCTCCCTAACTGCTACCGCTTGTGGAAGCTGCTACTTCTACAGGATATTACCATACCGTTTTCACTTGCGAAGAGTGACCACATTAGTTTTATCTCCACGAAAAACTACCACGTGTGGAAAGTTCACCCTTGATCTCACATCTGGACACTCTATTCATCCATCCATTGACTTTTTGAACGCTTAATGAACCGTTTTATTGATTTTTCTTCCTCTTTATCTTCTTTTTTTGTGATGACAAATCCAGTTTCCCCATGAGACCCTTGGATCCAAGCAGCTTCTGAATATCTGACAATCTGAAATGTAATCATGAAATTGGACAGTTTAAAAATGTAATTAACATGTTTTTCATGCCTTAAACAAAAAACATATCTAAGATATACATCCAATTCAAGGGTTATAACCTCCAAGAAAACTAAATAAGTTTAAGAGTTTAACTGATTCATACTGGAATTCATACTGGAGGTGAGCATAACTATCTCAAAAAGCAATAGAAATTTGTGGATTACAGTTGTGTCTTTTTTTTAAATGAATATTTTGTGGGTGTGGAAATTATAAAAAAGCAATGTTTGTCTTAAAATGATCATTTGAGTCATGTATGGTTGCACCGTTCCCCCCATCTGACCCAGAGTATCTGCGTCCCGAATAAGCGTCCAAAATAATCTTTGTAACACGGCTTTTAAAAAGAGAAAAAGGTTCAAATGCTGGTTTTAGCTATTTCCAATAAATTCTCACACACACACATACACACACACACACAGATCATCCTGTATCCTGCTGTTGATACAAAGATTAACAGCTGCTGAGAACCAATATCTCTAATGACTGACCCCATAACACACGAGCAATACACACTCACTGACACACCCGTGACTTGGCTACCGCTCGTTGTGTCATGGGGAGTGTGTATCAGCGTATGTATTAGGCTGTTTCAGTAGTTGCCTCTGTGTCACATGTGGGTTGTGTTTTTGTGATCTGTTTTAGACGATAATAAATTGAATCATCATCATCTGTCTGTACGCACCACAGCTGCCACAGTATAGAGCAGGAACAGCTAGAGAACAGTGGTTTAGATGCTCAGTTAGGTTTGTGAATATATTAATGCAGTCATATGTTTGTGAAAAGGCCCGAAAGGCTGCATCTGTGTTCTGGAAAAAATCTGCCATTGGACTGCACATCAGGAGAGGACAACGTCTCTTTGTATTGGATATAAAAAAAAGAACACAGAGCATAAACTCAGCACCCTCTGGTGACATGCTCAGTTTAGTCTTATTATTTCAATGTGGTTTATGGGGAATCCTCTGGTTTCATTTTTGATTTATCAAGAGATTGCTTTTTTTTTTAGTTATGTCAGAGCACAGCACGGTTTTACCATCTGCTCAATGTACTGCAAGTCCTTTCCTAGCTGTCATTTAGTCAGATGATTATGAAACATCTAAGTTCAAGCGTCCTTTAATTTCACAGCTTTGTGTATAATTGCAGGAAATGAACCAGTCAAAGTCTTAATCCTGCTAATCCTGGGATAACTTTCAAAACTGCAACACACAACCGTTAAAGATAACCAAGCAACACATGAAAAGACTCTTAGTGACTTAAAGGGACATTTATACCTTTATTTTTTATTATTTTATTATCAATTCACTGATGACTCATAGACACGCCATAAAACCCCACAGAGGAAAAAACAGAAAAAAGATTAATCCCTTTAACAAAGACTTATTTCCCACACAGGAGAGGTCAGACCAGATGATGAGAGCTATAATTACTTAAGTTTGCCATGTTTTTTTCTTTATCTTGACAAGGTCTGTCCAAAGCGAATCTCATCCTGAATACATCCATTTTCCTTCTGAACATTCAGTTGATGTTCGGACTTTCTCAACCCTGACACTGCACACTTACATCTCTGATTAATGTACTGATTCTTCTCTCTCCGTTGGCTCATTACAGTTCTGTAAGCAAAATTTAATCTAAGTGCCAAAAAATAGATGTAGAAATGACTTAATCCAGGAAATTGCAACCTTGATTAATGGCATTCGAGTGAGATAAAAGACTCAAGCTGCAAAGTGGAAAACATTGTAGAAAAGATCCATAACGCTGCTTGATAACAAAAGAATCTAGGTTCAGATGGATTTGTAACCAGAGCCCAGAATAAAAATAATCTAATCATGCATGGGAAACAGTTTTGTGGTTTCTGGTGGGGGCATTTCTATAATGAGGCATCCTCCACATCTGCTGACCCCAAACTCACAGAGATTAAATATGACCCCGGCTTATTAGGATGTTTAATTATCATAATGCTCTCATTATACTACCGCCAGTGATAGAAAATGAATATTTTATTATTTATGTTTGTTTAACCTTGTGGGTTAGCAGAACATACATTCTTATTTGCTGTGGCAGCTGAGCCAGAGGCAGAGCCCAGATCAACTTAAGAAGAGGAGAAAACAGAGACGCTTTGGCTTTGGATGGAATTCAAAAGGCTGCATGTGCAGGAACCAGAAAGTGTTCTGACGAGCCTGTTTTAAAGGATATCGCTCGGATGAAAAGATTAATTTGGGGGCTTTTGGAGCTGCAGTCTTTGGCAGCTGTGCAGTCGGTTACAGCCAAGGAAGGTGTGTGCTTCAGTGTGGGGGATAGGGAGGAGGGGAAAATGCTGGAGCTGGTGGAGATGTGCCCTGGTGAGCTCAGATAAAGCAGAGTCTTGCCAAGGATGGATTTTCAGATGAATTGGTGTGATGAATGAGCGAGTGCTGCACTGATAGACTTGTAGGACTGCCCATAACTCCTTAATATTTATGACAGTGCCAGCTGACCAAAGTGGTTTCTTTATAATGCACTGTCCAAAGGCCCACCTAGCATGCTCTGCTAGATCCATGTTGCTTAATATGTTCTTTCCAAATCAGCAAATGTTCCATAATTATGCAGGCAGTGGTAATGAATGTGGCAATGAATGAATAAACTAAAGAGTTATTCTGTTTCTCCTGATTTTCACCAAGCATGTTCAGTGTTTGTACCCAGGAAACTAAAACCAGGGATAAACATACCAAACACCCCACTCCCCCCTTACACACACACATCCATTATACTTGATGTGCTAAACGTGTGTTGATGTGATGCAAGTTCCTGACGATGATTAAAGTGCAGGTTTGGTTTAGTTCTCTTTGCCTGAAGACAGCTCTGAACATGAGTATTGGGACTGAGAAAGAAAACCACATTAGGCCCTTTCTGATCTGCTTGCATTTGCTCCATTTTCCAGTAACTCAGTCTCACACATTGCTCAGAATTGCACCATCAGAAGCCTATGAGATCCCACAATGCAGAGCTCTTTTCCACTCAGAGAATGCTCCTAAAAGAAATGTCCTATAAAACACATTTAAGTAACTTGAGTTCATTTAATTTGTTATACAAAAACTCCAAATATTGACCCCATATTGACTGTGAACTGCCATTTTCAAGTCTGTCATCGCTTAATGAATGGTCATAACATGGTGATATTATTAAATCTTACAAAAGTAGGTGTGTGAAAACCAAGATAAACCCCCACTGCTTGGACTGCATGGAAATGAAGAGGGTGGGCTGCAGCCAACTGCAGCTGCTGTCAGTTAATGGTCGTTTTTTCACCTTGATGGTCTGAAGCACAGGCGTGTACATACAGTGGTGAGGGGGAAAGACTTCAACGCTCACACCGGCCGGCCCTGTCCAGATCTGCTGCTAACATGTGCCCCTAGTGTTCTCTTCACAAGGGTTCAGCACCAGATATGTGCGTAAAACACTCAGAATCAATCAGTGCATCCGTAGGGGGGTTCAAGCCGTGCTGCTTTGTATGTATTCATGCCATTATACCTGTGGTGAGAACAGGAAAATGCTTTGTCCCAGTCAAATCTAAAAGAATCCTGAGGAAACAGTGCATTAGGTCCTTCAGCTTTTCCTTTTTTTCAAAACAATTATCACTGTCTTAGTGTCCATAGACACTACTATGACACGTTTACAATTACAAGTTTAAGGACTTCAACAACTTATACCAACATATTTCATTTATCCTACCTTTCCTGAGATGATGAGCGTCAAAAAACGCATGTGATGATGTTCAATTCCACAATCAGGTCAGGCATTTCACCCTTTCAGGTCTTTGTTTAATCTTTTCTGCTTGAGTAACATTTGAATAAAATTCTGTGACCTCGCATGGCAACATGCTGACGATGCAGCCTTCCAGAGAGGAGTAATTACCAGACTCATCATCCACTCTTTAGCTGCAAACTGTTCTCTGACATCTCGAAAGTTACATTTCAACTTCCTGTTTTTTAACTGCGCACAATTTTCCTTTTCACAAACACGGTGTGACGGATTGAATTCAAACATGCATCTGCATGGAGTTTAAACACTCATTCATTGTTGCCACTAAATAAAACGAGTTGAATTTTAAGCTTGTTTTTTTTGGCAAAATCCATGTTATTTATTCACAAAAGCACTGATTGAGCTGTTGGAAAAAGAAAAAAAAAACGTTTTTGATGTTTTTGAGGTTTTCGAGGTTTTTGAGCAGCAATAAAAACCATTTTATCAATCTACCGAAACACTTAAAGCAGTGTTAGACGGATACACACACATCAATGCGCATCAACACACGCATTCTTATTCATTCTCCCACACACACACACATACACACACACCATATGACACAGGAGCAGAGCAGAGCTGATTTAAAGACTCTGCACCCAAATTCAAATCCACATCAATGCTGCACGACAATGGCACTCCCACATACACACAGACACTCGCCGTTTTCTCCAGCCAGATGTGAGGAGGATTAACAAAATTGGCATCCAACACTGAGCTCCTTATCCACTGGAGCTAATTCACTTTACTACAGTACCGCTCACTTGCTTTCTCACTGACAATCTGTGTCTCAATCTTCACCTTTTGGTCTCCGTCTGTTTCTGTCTCTTCCTCTGTTATCGTTGCTTTCACATCTGTCCCCACCCATTCGTATCCTTTTCCTCACCCATTTGCTCTCGTCCTCCCCGATGCTACTTTCAGTTCCAGCTCGAGTGCTGGAATTGAAAAAAAGGTGAAGAAAGCTCTCTGTGCCTCTGGCAGTAAAAGCTATGTGCTGATAAAGGTGTTGCTTATATATATATATATATATATATATATATACACATATTTTAAGCACTATTAGTCAAATATGAAAATTATTTAGCGTCATCTAGACTTTAGAGGGTGATTTATGTCAAAGAAAGTTTAAATATCAGACTAGTTTTAATTAGTTTTAAAATAGAAAAGAAAATCGTGATTGTGACATTTGTTCCGTCACAATTCAGTTTCATGTTTTTTAGTCTTTTTTTGTCTTCCGCTGTCACCACATTCATTAGGGATGTATCAAAGTGACACATAGGCAGTTATCTGAGCGGAATTCAGTGTTCATTCTGATGTCAGAATCAGTTTTTCCTGAGCATAACACAACTATAATTCACCCACAGCTTGACATCTATTGCATGTACTTGACCACTAGCTTTGTGTTTTTGCTGAATTATTCGCTTTTTATTCGCTTTCAGTCTCTTAACTTTTGTGTTATCCATCCAAAGTGGAGACCTGTTTCAACTGTGTCAACTGCGTCGTTTTGTTTAAAGTTCTCGGAAGATTGCTCACAGAAATCAAGAGTACTTTACCCTGAATGCGTGAATTATGTGAATGTTAAGCACGCAGCTCTTATCTTTATCTTACACTTCTGAAATGATGATTAAATTATTCCAATAATCTCTAGCACCAAGGTGAGAAATGACAAAAAATGGTTGTTTTCTTTTCTATCTTAAAACTAATCAAAAGTAGTCTGATTACCACAGATATTTGTTCATTCAGATCAAACTGAGGACACACCAATAAACTTACCAAGTGCAATCATACAGAGAGCTGGAATGCATACATGTGGTTTAAATTTTTCTGACAGGTTGTTGATATGAAATTAGTTCAGGCAAAAATAGTCTAAACAGTTAAACTAGATTTTCAGAGTCAGTGTGGTGACTTCTATGTTAAGTGTAAGCGAGAGTGAAAACCAAGGCAAGAGAATAACCCATAAGCCTTTGTGAGTTTGACAAAAAGATTGTTAAAGCCCATAAAGGTGGTCTGTCAACAAGCTGCACTCGAATATCACACAGCGCTTCAGTGAATACCTTAAAATGACGTTGAATTTTTTCTCCATCCATCCTGAAATAGCTTGATTGATTCAGCAAAGATGAATGGGATAAGCTATCCCAGGCTAAAGGCTCTTAATGCTTCAGTGGTTTATTTTCCTATTTGTGGAACGCGCCAAAGAAGAAATACATGAACTCAGAAACACAATCTTCTTTAGTTGTGGTGGATCAGTTTGGAAATCACAACAAACAATGGAGCTTCTTCAGCACCTCTGAAGAATCAAAGTCTGATTTATAAGTGATCAAGGACAAATAACTTATTGTTTCTGTAGCTTAGTATTTCATTTCCTTTTATTCTAATCAGTTAAAATATTTGAAATTTATTTATTTTTAATAGTTATGAGACAAATTACTCTGAATATTTTTTATCTCTCTGGTATCATTAAAATTTTATTGTATATATCATAGTAACTGAACTGAGCTGAAGCTGAATGTAATGCAGTGGAAATGTTTATTCAGATCAGCTCATAGTGTGCTGAGTGCATACTTTAGCATAATTAGCTCCTGAAACAACAATCCCGTCTGACACAGGATGACGCGGAACATCCCATTCACATATTACAGATGAATTAAAGTCAATTAGATCTTAAGCACAAAGCATAAGTCCAATGTCACACATTGTGGCGTTGTTTATCATCAAAGAGGCCATGATAACGAGCTATTTTGACCCTTTTTATTATAAATCAGTGCATCTAGAGTGTCCTCCGCTCAAAGCACCAAAGGTACACTGGTTAATCTAATATGGCTTTCATAAAAACTATGTTGATTTTGTTTGTGGTTTAATGTTTTAAAAGCATGAGTGATTAAAATGAGATGACGGAAACATAAATTATTCCCGAGGAATTGATTTCGGTTAGTCCAAAAGATTTTTTGACAAAACATCGTCCCTGAATGCTGCAGTTCGTGTTTAACGACAAAATGACGAGCAGTGGACAAAATCATCTGAATTTGTTCACTGGTTAACATTGAATATAAAAGTCAGCAACATGAATATATAATTGAGTCATGTTTTGGTGGATCTTTTGTTTGTTCAACCCCCCATCTGGTGCTGTTACATCAAACAGATAACCATTTGGCTTGAAGCACCACGAGAGGAGACTCACAGAGCTGAAAGAGCCATCAGTCTCTGTTTTAATGTGTTTTTAATGTGGGAAAACTGTAATACTGTAGCGAGTGTTAGGAGGCGTACTTTCTGTCTGTGTTTTCTTCTTTTCACTTGAAGTTTCAGCATTCCAGACGCTCTGCGTTTTACCGTGAGAAGTGTGGGTGCTGTGAATTGTCCCTGACTGGGCAGGATTTAGCAGGCACATCACAGCGGTCATGCTGCAGTTCAAGGCCATGCCGACCCAAACTTGTCACACTGTTAGAATTTGATTGGGGGGAAATGTCTTGACCAGGTCACAAATGCCGGCCCCGCAAGTGGTTTCAGTGTAGCGCAAAAGCGAAACACAAACTTGACAAGTGTGTGAATTTAAAATACAGTTGAGCAAATCCCTGATGCTCAGAGCTGCACAATGCTCCTTGGAAAGAGATGAAACGTAGCAGCTTTACCCAAGAGCCTAAATTAAATGATAAAAAGCATAAAAAGTTTGATTCAGTTATTGTCTTGGACCATTCACTTTTCCACATTAAAGTTATGCAATTTCCGCTGCAATTTGGAACATCGATCCCTGTGTTCGGCAAGCCGTTTCAGTTTGACTAGCAGTCAGATTAAAGCACAGGGCAGACATCACCATATGTAACTGATCCCTACTGGGTCTGCCCACACACATTCACACACACGTTCGTATCATGAATGCATTTGAATGGCCGTGACAGGTGCATGAGATTAAAAACTTTTCACACCCTCTCAGCTCTCTGTGTGTCTGTGGATTCTAACTTAGTAAAGTAATCCTGTAACATTAGAATCTTACAAAAAATGTGGAAAAACAGGCAATTAGGGAGACAATTTGGCCAAAAGTTCCACGGCCGACGCTAATTTGTTGCCAGGATTAATGAACATGTATTTTCAACACCCTAATGGACTAATTAACATTTTATTGTGAGAGAATTATTTCAACTGACATATTTAATATCGACTTATTGTTGTTTCATGCCGGTGGAGTCACCGTATGCTCACAAGTAAATATGACTGCAGAATCAGCTGAGCGACAGCACAGTTGTGTTCTCTACCTCCCTTGTGGGCATGCAAGTGTGTCAACAGTAGATGGACTTTGCCTCTCTTTGCTACCCCTTTACTTTCGGGCGGCACCTACGTCCCACAGTGTTGTGTTACCGACACAGTGGAAGGCTTACGTGTTAAGGTTTAATGCAGTTACAGCTGCCAGGCAGAACAATGATGTGTGCAGTTCAACAGTTTCACACAACGTCGCAGAGGTGCTTAATTATTCTTCACTCTTTGCAGGAATGAGCTGGAGCCGGACCAAGAGTGTGGGCTGCCAGTTGCTGTGCAAAATCTAAACCTGATCCATCAAGTCTTCTTTTATCTGTTTGTTTTTGTTTTTGTTTTTTTTCCATTTTCGAGCTTTCCTGTGTGACCTTTTTGTCAATGCGCACGTCTTAGGCGAAAGGAAAAGTTAACCGCGCGCACTCTTGCAGCCCACTCCTCAGCATGGTTAGTGAGAATGATGGTACTCACTCAGATGTCATGTTCACAGCACTGCTGAAATATACCAGCAACTACCACAGAGTTGTTCAACTGAATGTCAATAGAAAACCTTCCCAGTGGAGACAAATGCCAAATATTACTGGTTTGTTCTTCCTTCAAAGGGCCTTCAGTTGTAGTTCATGTTGCACAAGACAGTTACAACTGTCTGCTTCTCAGTCATATGCTGAAGAAATACTTTCCTAAATCTAAATATTAAAAATCTACTTTCTTTTTGTTAGATTTGTTGAAATTATTTAAAGGTTTCCAAAGCAACTATTGTCATGGTCTGTGCGTTATTGTTGTTTTGTTGTCTGGGTTACAGATTCTAAGATCGGTAAATACCAACCACTTACTTAGATCATCTTTGATTTTCTTTAGGTGTATGTAGCACTTTGGACAAAGCTTTTGCTCTTGCCTTTGCAGGCAAGTGTGAAGCAGTCAGGATGATAATTAGCACCTCTAAGTCTGAGGCCATTATCTTCAGTAAGAAAAGGGTTGATTGCTCACTTCAGATCGGTGGCCACTGTCTGTTTTAAGTGGAGGATGTCTCTGCCTGGGTCTTGTTCACAGAATGAAAAGGAAGTCTGACCAGCAGATGGTCTGATGCGGATGCTGACTTTGTACATGTCTGATGCGATAAGGAGACAGAAACTGGACAATAAAGCAAGCCGTTCCACCCTCTGGAGATGAAGAGATCACTCATTCAGGAAGAGCTTGTATGAATCCCCCATTCTTTCTAATCAAAACAGATGAAGCCAGATGAAGTTTCAAGGCATCCTGTCCAGCCTTCCTAAAATCTACCAAGCTAGGTAGCTGCATAAGGTCTTGAGTAAGATAATCTTGTGGCTGATTTGGGCAAGCCATGTCAATTTTCCCGCCATGTCCATGCAGCATCAGCAGCCATTTTCATTGGCTTCTGATACCTCAATATCATACAGTTTTCACGGATCATTCAGCTGCATTTGTTTAACTTTATTTTCAATAAATGTACGACAGCATCAGACCACAATTTTGTTTGTTCCATGAACTGTCAGTATAGCACCAGAAATGTGCAGACAAATCCCAAAGCACAACCTAAATAATTTACACCCACAGCCTTAAATATGTAAGCCTTCAAAACCAAAATGTTATTTACATTTCATAATAAAGACAGGGATACATTTAATTCCGCAAATTACTTTATCGATAAGTAATGTTGCACATTTTTATGAATAGATCAACTTTCCTTCTTTTCCATCTTGTTGCAATACTGACCTAATACTGTCTTCCTACTGTAAAACAAAGTTATTCCAGGTCCAGTTTTCAATTGCAACATATGCAGCATATCAACCTGGGACCTCCTTAACATTGTGTTTTACCATTTCTGTGACAATCTCCTACCGAAAGAAAAACAAGTCCTTCCTTTGTTGTCGTGGTCAGTTCTAAATGTTTTCCTCTCACAAATAAGACAGCATGAGAAATGAGATTTCAGGGTTTTGATGGTTTCGTTAATAGAATGTCACAAACCTCTCCACCATTGACTGATGGATCTATAAGAAAGAAACATATCTCTGTTGTATTGATTTATTTTTTGTATTTGTGGTCCATTGATGGTAACTGCAACATTTAGTTTTTGTATGTCAATACATTGTGAATTCTACAATGAGCAGTTTGCAAACTGTATGCAGAGAAATCAGAGAAATCTGGAAAAGTCATCACAATTTTATTGGGTTGCATCTACTATTTCTAAAAAGGTTTTTGTAAATAGCTTTTATGGGATGTGTGCTAATAGTTTTTCTCATTGCAGATGATGGATTTTGAAATCAGGACTTGTCTTTTTTTGTATTTACAATTTCCTCTGTAGTTTGGGAAGCTTTCCCTGTCCCTTCCTGGACATGAAGTTTGTTAATGGTTTCTTTTTTGAGTAATTTATAACATTTTGGTCACATTATGAATACACACTCTTGTTAATTTAACAGAAATTAACTTTCGCAAGGTAAACTGTCAAAATTTCTAATAAAAAAAGAGACAGATGAAATACAATAAAATGTTGGATCACCTCTGATTGGTTTCATCTCACAGGTCAATTTAAACAGATTTCAACGTGTTCATTTACAAGTTAGTCATTTTATAAAAGAGCAGCTTTTTGAGGGGGAACAATTTTGCTGAAGACTCTGCTTTGTTTGTGAAATTATTTTTTCTTATGTTTCGCCCATCCCGTCAAAATGAAAAGCTTCACTTTTCCCAGTCCGTGCTACAGACCTTTCACCAGTCTCTTCACTGAACAAATCACACCAGAAACACTACATGTGACTCCCAGACTCAGTATGGCCACATCTATGAATCTGTCTTTCACAGTGAGCCGCCCCCACTGCAGTCTCAGGTGAAACAGACAGGGCAGAATGAGCGTCATTGCTGCCCCGGTCACACTTCCCGTCAAGCCCATAAGAAGAGAGAACCTGGGAACCAACAGGGCCAGTAAGTATGATGTCATCAACAAGGCGCCACGAACCATCAGCGCTGGACGAGACACTCCACAACCACTGGGACTGGAGTGAGTTGAAACTGCTGCACCTTGGAAAGGATTAAAGCAGAGAAGTTGAAATTAGACTGTGTTCACATGTTCAGTGAGATATCTGATCAAACGTTAGGGTTCTGTATAAAACCAATATTTTGGTTGAATGGTTTGGAAATATAAATTTTTTTTTCTAATTTCACCTCTGAGCAAACAGGTTTGCAGGATCTCAGCAGCAGCATAGAAGGGTAGAGGGTAGGAAAGCAGAGCTTTAGCCAGCAGGCACAGGTTGACCAGAGGCCGGAGGTCAGAGGGCAGGTTGTCAGTGATGACCTCTCCGGTCTCTGCCCCCCAGGTCAACACTGCCTAAAAGGAGACAGTAAAAGTCAATGAAACAAGTCAAAGAATTAATACTATTGGATGCCCCCGTTTTCTCCCCTTATCTATATTGTTGTTGTCAGAAATCGTCAAGATGATGGGCAATTGCTGCCAAAACATGTTGATCGTGACTGTAACAAATCCTTAGACAGTTGTATGGAATGGAAACATTATGCATGATCTTTAAATCTATTCAAAAACAAAAATAAATAAAATGAAAATATTATTTTGCATCCAGCTATAACAGACCATTAAGGAAAACAATGTTTTCATGATGCAGGCAGCTCCATGTGTCCACTCTAGCATGGTGTCAAACTGCCCTCTCTCCTCCATACTGCCCTCTAGAGGAGGGAGGAAGATCTGCGACGTATAGGAGAAGATGATGACGCCTATGGAGACAATGAAGTCCTCTGGGTCCACTGACAAGGATAGAGAGGACCACGACCAGCTGCTGGCACAACTCAGGCAATACAGCATGACTAGCAAGCTGAAAGAGAAGTAAGATGAGAAAAATCTAAGCTTCCTTAAACAATTGACAGCTGGGTTGTTCAGTCCCTCTGCAATGCCACAAAAAGTCAATGTGTAAAATAAAAACATGGGATCTAATGAGTTGATAATTAAGCAAAAAGTAAGAAAAAACATTTTGTAAATATAGAAATGATGGTTGTCTCATTTCCCAATAAGAAGTCTTGAGCTACTACAAAGGGTAAGAAAGGAGCGAGGGATGCTTCATAAACCATGTGACCTATCTATGAAATGCTTTTTTTCTTGTATGAATGAAATTAAATAAATATAATGTATAAATAAATATGAATATGTAGATTCAAATTTAGAAGTCTACATAAGTGTTTACGAAAAGATTACATACATTTTGTATAATTGTTTTTTGCCAATGTTTTTTCAAATCTCTATTTACAAAGATTACAGTGCTGGATCACCACGTTTCAATTTACCAGTTTTATCATTTTGGAAACTCTGACACGATTCCATAAAGTGAGGCTCATTTTACCTGAGACAAATAGAAATAATTCTTTGCAATCTTCAGAAAACTGTATCGTGGCACCAAAAAAAAAAAGATATGTCTCTGCAGGTGTGATAACTGAACTATCAAAACGTGAACTGGGATGTGGCACGTATCTGTCTATGATTAAGATCCCAAAGCCAGAGAACTCCTGCAGCCAACAATCTCACGCATAGACCGAGCTCCTGCGCTTTTTGGCTCGGGCACCTGGCATAAGGAACGAATCAAACAACCAGCAACAGCAGCGTGCAGCAGGTGAGAGCAGACAGCTTAACCAGCAGCAGTTGCAACAGGATTACAAGAGTGAAAATGAGTAGATTAAAATGACTGCTTGGCTATCTTCATTTTAAATGACTGGTGAGTTTCTTTTTCTTTTCTGGTCGACCTCCAAATTTCACTGCTCAGTCAAAAACGTGTCTCACTCCCTCGTTTGATTCTGTTACCTTATCAGTATGTGAGCCAGGGAGCAGAGCAGGCTGAGAGTGGAGACCGGTCGGAGATCGGTCAGCATCAGACACGGCAGAAGGAACACCAGCAACACCAGTGAGCAGACCGTTCTGGGGGGAGCCGCTCCCGAAAGACTGTCGCACAACAGGGTGGTGGAGACGAGGAGGTACAGCGTACAGGTCATCAGCAGTTCGATGACCTGCACAGAGAGATTTCCATGTCATTTCGTTACTGTATGTCGACAGTACAACTAAAGATTTCTTTAGATCATTTCATCGCTTATACACATTATAGCTTATGGTCATCAATTCAATGAATGACATTCTACACATTTAAATGTCCTCTTTTTAGGATTGTAAACCAAAGCATGTTTTGATTTTGATTGTATCCAAATGATTTACTGAACAGGTATTTTTGTGGAATAACTTGTGCGTTAGTTTGAAATACCAGCTGGTACCTGAGCTATGTTGATCATCCAGCCTCCCACTCCTGACCAGTTTGGCCACAGGCCTTTGAAACAGGCCTCCATAATGTCCTGGTAGCTGTGTCGGACTCGAACCTTTGACAACGTGCCTGACCCTTCGCTAAAAAATGCAAACACCTTGTCACTTGATGAATTGGTGTTCTGAAAAAGAGAACTCAGCTCTTTCTTATTTCTTTCAGCTAACCCTAAGCAGGATTGCAAAGTGATAATTCAGGGATAAAACTGACAGTAAATGAGAATAGAAGAGAGATCATATCTGTACCTTTGCTGTTCATACAAACACGCCACCAGACTCCTTCCCGTGTGATTACAGACCCAGGCAGACACAATCAGCAGTACGAGCCCCATGTAACCCGACTGGAGCAGAGCAAAGGGTAAACCCAACACGAAGATCCCCTTTTTGGGTTCCAGAAAAAGAACAGAGAGCACAAAAAACAAAAAGGAAGGATTACAACAACAACAACAAAGTCAACAAAAACTGTGGTGCACACATTTTTGAATATTTTTTAATGACCTTTTCTCTTCTCCACACTAAAAATGTACCCAAAAGCGCAACGATGTTGCATGAATTAATTTTGAATGTGTAATGTTTGTGAACATGTGCATTCAAGATCAGCTCATAATTTAATGCTCATTTATTTGTGAAGGTTTCGGTAAACTGTGTCTGAATATGAAATAAACATGAGACAAAAACAGTAAGTGGGTATTATTGGTCAAAGCCAGCACAGGATGGTCACATATCTTGAAAAAGCAGAGCTTAAATTAGTAAACTGTGAAAATCCAAAAGCACGGAATTGGGACAGCTGAGCAGGAAAAAGAAGAGGAAAGAGATGAAAGAACTGTTCATGGCTGGATGATGAGGAGGCGAGAGAAGAGTTTTGGCGCGACGCCTGGAGAGTCTGAGGATGCAGGAGACCAGCAGGAGCAGAAGGAAGAGGCAAGTCGAGCTTTGGCCCGTCACCAAGAGAAAATGCTAGTGGCTGCCAGCGAGAGAAGACCGGGGAGATGCAAAGGAGGTGAAAGTGGGAGGCAAGAAGACAAGAGGAAAGACGAGAGGAGGAGAGGGACACAGCGAGAGGAGAAGTGGAAGGAGTGCTGCAGCCCCACTGCTAGAGAGCAGAGGGCTGGATGATGGGAGATCAGAGGAGGCAACATGCCACTTTGATGGAGTTGTTGTGTTTCAAATGTTGGAACATGGAGATACTTGGACTCACTGAGAGAGTTGTGGAAGCACATCATACGTGGCAGACACAAGCGCACACTGCGGATGAATAAACAGACAAGCACACAATCTCTCTTTCAAGTTACTGTTTAGTAACTGCTGTCTGTTAGGCATATGCTGATAGAGCTTTGATGTTCAAATGGAGCTTCTGGGGATGAAAGCAGTTTGACGCTCAAGTATTTGATTTCATCTCCCCCCTCTCTGCTCCTCTCCTTCTCTGTGTGTTTTTGCCAGTTAATTGGTTACTCTGAGCAAAACCTGAAGCAGCCCCCAATCACAAAGGGACACATAATAAGAGAATAAAGAAATCCCTGATTGAGTCGAAAGAAGATTAATCTTTTTTTCTTCACCTTCATCTTTCCAAAATGTGACAGCCAAGCCTTCACTGATACTTGCTTGTCTGAGACATATTTGCCATCCACACAGACCGTACTCCCTTTCATATCTTACACTCTCTGCAAACAGCAAAGATATTTTAGGAGAACAATAATATGCAGTTGTTTCTCCACATCTGGACGACCAAGTGCAAAAAAACATCCGGTGCTTCCCTCCTGGTCATGTCCCCGATTTTATGCAAAGACATGCCTTGTCCATTGAAATAATGGCAGAGCGTATGAGGGGGATAAGGTAGAGCTGACGTGAGCAGAAACATAAATGTTTGACATTTAAATAACTAAACATGCTAATTAAAAAAAAGACATGACAGAAATCCTATGTCTGAATTTTACCAAGGTAATACCATTTGTAGTCAGTGGAAGAAAGGCAGACTTGGTCTCCTATAGGAAGGAGGACATGTTTACTTTTCACACAGTGTCACAGTGAAAATCATTCCTGATTTAATGATAAGATGTTGTGTTTCCCAACACTTTTGACAATAGTGATGATGAATTATATATTATATGACATAGCTGAATAGAATTACACTATAACTGCTTTATAACTAAGACTTGGAGCACTGTAATTATTACAAATATTTGATGTTTGCATCTTTAGATTTGAAAAAGTCAATGGGCAATGCAGCTCTATGTATGTATGTATAAAAATATGCATACATAAGACTAAATAGGAATGAAAACTGGATCCTTTCCAGGACAGAAATGGGGACATTCATTCCATGATGGTTTGAGTTTTTACTTTTCAAAGCCAACGATGGCAAAAAAAGAAAAGAAAAAAGAAAAATCCTTCATAAATCATAGAGTCTTCAATTAATTTCAGTCTATCTTTGAGTCAAAATGACACAATTCCCGTTGAAAGCACACGAATTGGAAGTCCCTCATCAACAGTCAGAATGGAAATCAAACTGAGATTTAAAATATTCCCAAGATGAAAATCTCTAGAGATGGAGGTGTGCTTTTTTCTGTCTACTTGGCAATAAATTCTGCAATAAAAACTTTATTTAGTTGGCAGATAGTCATTTATATTGGCATCAATAAAAGACCAGAGGAAAACACATATTTTCCTCTCAGCTTTGATAGGAAATAAAAACACTGCTCTTTTTTTCTAGCACTGACACATCCTTTACCCTAAAACGGCATCCAGGATCATGGCACTGAAAATGGTTTAAACATCATCTGCATTTTATTTCTTTGCTTATTTTTTGGTGACTTAGTTTTTGACATGTGCAATTGAAACAAGCATCTAAAGTCTGACATTTGAAGATTTAGAAAAAAATATTTCTGGGATCACAGAGCAGTTCATTTGTTTAAGGCCACCGATGGCAGCGTGATTCAGGAAAATGACCAGCTATAGTATTCAAGATTAACAAACACACCCCTAAGAAAAAAACTAACACTTTAAATAAGACAATGCATTCAGAAAAATCGGATTTAAGATAGAAACGATTGAATTCACGTTCCAGTTCTGGAGGCAAATCACATCACTGGATGTGAGAGTGATCACTTTGATAAAACCCATGGGTGTGTTCGGGGAGTTTCAGTCGAGAATATTGAATGCATCACATGTATGAGACCAAGTTTCTGCAGCTTTCCTGGCACAGAAACTTGGTCTTGAAGGAAAACTAACAAAATCTTGGCACTGATATGAACAGACTTGCATTAATAAACCACATATTTTACTTGTTCATCTACTGATTATCATATGTTGAGATATGTGTTTAGATGGCAACACCAGCATTAGCAGTAATTTAAAGAGTGTATTTAAAGTGATAGCACAAAAACATCAGACGGTAATTCTTCTCAATACCAAAAGTATTTGAAGTATCTCTGAATGCCTTGTCAGCATTTGTGTATTACGCATCACTGTGTTTGGCCTCATGTCAATGCCACGTATTTCACAGTGATTCTGTAAAGACCCAGTGACACTGTGTAATTACAGCAGTCATTCACTTCATTTACATGAATGCAGCGGTTGAACGCAGCCTAGCATTCACAATATAATGAGCTATTAGCTTTACTGCCACGAGTACACGCTGTGACCGGAAGATTTTCATGTTATCCGTAAGAATTATTTGATTCACATCTAATCTGATTATAAAGGATGATGAGTGCATGACAAACTGCCTGTGAGATGTTAAAGCATTGTTTAGTAGTGAAAAAATAGAACACAATGCCAGCAAATGCTATGAAAAATGCTTGATGCTTTCTTGAGAGAAAGCCTTAACACCTAAAGGTTTGGCATTTATATTTGGAAAACCAAGATGACTGACGCACAGAGAATGAACAAAGGAAAAGCTGCAGCAAACATTAGCTTTTAGTCAAAGAAAAACAGTTGGTCTTCATATTTCGCAACTGGACTGCAGACAATAACAAACAACAACTTTGACACGTCTAAATTCACTCTCACGTCCATCAATTGTCATGGTCCGGTAAACATGAACGAACGAGTCCTCTTCACACTAGAGTTGAAATAATTTATAAGCCCTCGTCCATGATTTAATCATTTCCTTTAAACATTAATGTCAGGGATGATTCTTGGCTTTACAGTGACTGATGTGCCATTGTTTTGAGATAGCTTGATGGAAGCTGAGAAATGAATTCCTCAGTCTATTCAAAACACTGTTGAATTAGTCCTATTTCAGCAAACATGTTAAGACCCCGACATCAGGTGATAAAAAAGGAAAATAATTACATTTCCTTCATCGGTGCTTATGGCCCCATATATCTTTTTGATTCTTAGTTTTTATTGTATATTATACTTCAGGGTAAAAGGTAGACTCTCTTTCTCTTTCTGTACATATGTATAGTGAGAGGCAGATATAAAGGGAGGAGAGATCCATAGACATACCAACCCTGATATGTGTTAAACATTACATCAGGTTGCAGAAGGACTGAGATCACAGTAGTCTAACACTCATATCTATGTATATGAGGAAATTTGTTTAACACAAATTTGTGTAACACATTAAAGACTTCTCAGCATACCTGTATTGCATTAGTGACATTCCAGCCAGCTTCCCAGGTGGTGATCATGGGAGAGGGACTCTGAACTGTGTTGTTGGTGCTGGGGCTCTGAGCACGAGGAGCCAAACCTGTACTCACCTGCTCTTTTTGAAACCCTATCAAGAGCTTAGAAGTACCCACTGTGGCTTCCTGGCCTTGTTCATGGTGCTGTCCACCTTCAGAAACTCTCACTTTGTCACCATCCTCTTTAAATGGCCCAGTGAGTCGGAAACACGCGGTCTCCTCATTGTTGTGTTCCTGCTTGTCAGAAGATCTTTTTTCGATGCCGGGGCTTCTGGTGCTTTTGACCAAAAGCGAGTCTGCGCTGGAAACAGCCTCAGTTTTTGTGACATTCTTGCCTCCAGTGGAGATTACAGCAGGTCTGGTTTCTTTAAAAGCTTCACTGTCCTGCCAGGCAGTGCAGGCGGCTCCCCTCATGGTTGGGGCAAGTTTTTCTGCCTGAGCACAATCATCCTTTTGTGTCAGAAGGAGGCAGGTTTCTCTTGATAATGTTTTGTTTTTGCTGCTGTCATTAGAACACAAACTATATCTGTTTGTGATGCTGCCGGTGGGTAATCTGCTCTCCTCGCTGTAGGTTTGGTTCAACTCATCTCTCTGGGTCAGAACCAGCATCTCCTCATCCTCTTGAAAGATTCTGTTAAGGAATACACTTTTGCAGTGAGTAATTCCATTCATTGCTCCATGAACTTTGCAGAAATTAATACATTGATAAATATCAACATCTTTGCATGTCAGTTTACTTTGACACTTTTTACGGACCCTTATTTAAAAGCATTACCTCCACACCTGTGTGATGCTTTAAGCTCTTGAGTAACTGTAAATCAGTAGTAAACTAAACTAACAATAGCTAACTGAATATATCTGTTAATTCAGCTTACCGTGTTGTCCAGTCCAGGTGTAGCTTTGACACTGCCCAGCCCCACAAAGACCCAGCAGCACCCCAGGGTTTCCCAGGGCTCTGAGCCCAGTGATAAGAGCCCATCTTCAGCCGCCGCTCCTGCCCTCCAAGCCTCTCTGTCTCCTTAAGTCTTTTGGTCTTAACTGACACTCCTGCACACCCAAACACTCAAATAGTTTGCCCACAAAGTAAATGTGCAAAAAAGGGGGTTCTGAAATGTACTCACTTAAACGCATCGGCACAAAAACGTACATGAACAGGTGGGTAAATGACTGACAAGTTGTTGAGCTGTAACATTATAATATGCCTGCGCTTTCAGCAGGAAGGAAGTAAACATCTTTAATGGCCTGCACAGGCACGAGGCACACACATGGATGTAGGGGGAAAGCGGGACTGCCATAACATCCACATCTGTTTGATTCAATCAACAATATTCAACATAATTCGGGTGGGTTTTTTTTTAATCACGAGAGACTTCGAGCAAACTTTGAAGAAGCTTTGTTGAAGCTACATCGGCCTTCCAGAGAGTGTTTTTCGGGGTTCGGCATGTTTTGCCCCAATGTGTGGTGAGTTGTGTGGAGCAGCAGGAGGAGCCATATAACAGGAGTGTATGGAACTCCATGGATTCCAGATGTACTCCTGTGTGCTGTCTTAATATTTTCAACACTTCCACATTCACAAACCTCTTCACCGGTTGGTCTGTGGTACCCACAAAACTCAGGTGGGGTAACTTGTAATTTCCTTCATTACAAAACGGCAAAACTTGTTACAACAAACTTTTTGATTGTACATTTTAGAAGTAAAGTAGAATATTATTTC
>JABUIW010000152.1:11272806-11297789 GCA_013363375.1 Menidia beryllina | reverse complement strand
TCTATCTATCTATCTATCTATCTATCTATCTATCTATCTATCTATCTATCTATCTATCTATCTATCTATCTATCTATCTATCTATCTATCTCCCCTCCTTCCTACATTAAAATCTGGAGGAGGAGAGAAGAGAGAGAGGAAGAGGAGGAGGAATTGCGGCATTCCAGAGTTTGGCTCAACTTCTGTGAAACTTTTCAGTCACCCTCAAAGGCGCGCGAGACGACGACACGGACTCAGCGGCACGCGCCAGCCGGCTTCGAACCGACAGGACAACAACAAAAAAATAAAAAATGAAGCGAAGCCTGCCCGTTCTTATCACCGCGTTTCTATGGCAATGCTGCCATGCCCAGCAGAGGGGTAAGTCACCACACACCGAGAAAGCATCCACACACCGGAGTGACCCGCGAAACCCCAAAACACTCAGTTAAAAGTCGTTGAAGTCGTCCCTACTGACTTTAATTAGCTAATTAGCGGCCAAGTGGCAGCTGTGACCAATTAACCGAAGTAACTTAAAACTATGACACGAACTGTAAGAAACTCCAAAGTGTTTTTTTTTTTTTTAGGAATACGCTTTTACTCTTGAGTGTCTGTGTTGCTATTAGTTGCGAGTTTTAAACAAAAAGTAGGAAAAACTACACATTTATGAAGGAGTGACATTGAACTCGTGCTTTCGAGGACGCACGTGGAGGCAAAGTTCTGGCCTTCTTGTTTGAGTTGTTTGTGTCGTGTTGGAAAGGACGCCCAGAAACACCTGGGGGGGTCAAAGCAATCGCAGATGAATTTGTTGTTATTTTCAGACTCACAAATCAAGTGAAGTGCTCGAACTTTGACATCTCTCATAGCAGGCTGTCCCTGCTGACTAAAGGCAGACAGATGTCACCTCAATAGGAATCCTCCGTGTTCTTATCCTATCCAAGCTGATTTTGGATTTAGAAGTGGGTTAATTGTAAGGATGCACTTATTCCATAGTGAAATCAGAAGTTGGTTTGACAAAAAAATGCACAGCATGTATTAGTGAATAGGACCAATTTATATTAACAGTCTGTTGGTTTGGGTTCTATTACTGTTTCTTGCTAAGTTGGGATTTTATAGTAAGACACTGTTAGAATTGAATAGATGTACAATTCTACCTGGCCAGTTTGTTGCTGCCAAAGGTTTCCAGAGTCAGACAGCATGATTCTTTTGAATTAACACAAATAGTATTTTCTCTGTCACGCTAACATTCACATACCGGTGACACTTGGAGGCAGTAAGTGGTTCAGCATTTGCTAAAGGATAATTTGACATGTGGACCGGAAGAGCAGGGGGTTGAACTCCTAAACTTTTAATTAGGAGACAACCAGCTCCACTTCCTGAGGTGCCCAGTTTTAAAAGTCCTGTCTGTATTTGTTTGTTGTGGTGTTGGATAAACCTAGTTGTGTCTTTTATACAAAAAAATGGGGGAAAAGAGACATCTGTAGATTATGCAGACCAGCAGGGTGCTGACCCTGGTGAGCACAGCAAAGTTTGTTTTTTTATCATGACCCAAAGTGTTGAATATGAGACCTTTTTTTTTGTTTAAAGGAAAAACCAACCCAAAAAAATCAAGAGAAATAAAAATTAAATTAGGTAGAATTTATTTACATGCCTTAGTGAGGATTTGGTGTCTGACTGTCACTTCAAAGATGAGAACAATCTATTGCTTGTCATGCAACCCCCCCACCCCTCCCACCCCACCTCCATTTCCCCTCTTCAGAAGCATCTCCTGCTAGTGTTTTACCCAGGAGTGCTCTGGACCTCCTGCGGAGGAGAGGATGGGGGCTCCTGTCAGGATGGGAGTGTTTCTGCATAGATTGTGTTTGTGTTAGAGAGCTGAGTGAGTAGAATAGGGCGGGAGAGGCCATCTGTGTTAGGAGCCTCATTACCAGGCGTGTCAACCAGGCATGCTCTCTATCAGCGAAAGAGCTCAGACAGACACCAGGAGATAATCAGAGGAGAAGAGGAGGAGGCAGGGGACTGAAAGAGAGAGGAAGAGGGACATGCATTCAAGTGTTGTTAGATGTTGGAGGAGACATTAATAATATAGAGAAAATGGATGAAACCAGTGTATGGAAGGTTCAAAGGCCTGGGGAGAGAGGATGAGGTTGAAGTGCAATGAAAGTCTTTTGAAACTTTTCAGACTCCACTTTATGTATGAAAAACCAAGGATAACAAAAATGCTTTGGATAAATAAGTAATATATTTTATAAAATAAGTTAGTGTAATTTTTGTTTGTAACACGATCTACCCGGTCTACTGTTTGCTTACAGCGATGGCCTGACTGAACTGGTATTTAAATGGATTTGTACTGATTGATCAATCATTATGATTAAATGGAAAATTTCCTATATTCGAGGCATCTTCATAAGATGCACTATCTGGAAAATATTCTTTTAGAAGTGGTTTTAGCTTCTGGATCTGAGAGGGTAGCACTTTAGTTCTTGTGGGCTTTTATACACCAAACTGATTTGACAGAGCCAGCCAGCAGCAGGACCCCCTGATGTGTCTCCTCACATCACTAAAGTATGGAAAAAATAACCACTCTTGAACACACCTCAAAGTTGACTGCCAACGATGACAAACCATCTAAGCCTGCATAAAGGTAGCATACATTTGCAGTGTGGATTTGAGCAGGAGTAGGTTATTCAGTAGGTTTGTGTATCATCAGGTAATTGTCAAAAATTGAGCGAAAACTAACTGATTCTCTTAGCATTGCATGCTTGCTTCTTTAATTAAAGGTTGAAGCTTTTTGCATTGAAAAATAACCGTTGATGTTGTTTTAGCATACAAAAAAGTAAATTAACTAAAGAAAACCATCCAAATGATGCGTCTTTCTGAAAGATCAATGTTTGCTCAACATGTTGAATTTGGCTGAAAAAGACTCTGAGAGCAAAGGGTGTGTTTCATACCGAAAAGACTGATTCACTGATGCTTCAAATCCTTCTGATTGCTAATTGCCAGCTGGTGTATGAGACCACTTAGACAGACTTCTGAATTTCTATGGCTCATGGATATCTGAGCGATCCCTTTTTATGTGCCTGCCAAGTCCCTCTATTGTAGGGGTCTCAGCTCAACCTCTGATCCACTATTCCTCAGGTTTTTAGTTTAGTAGACACCACTGCTATACGACTTGTATGAATTTTATTTATTAACTTGAAACTTGAATTTTACTGAGGTTAGTTTGAATAAAGTAATTCTCTATGCAGCAGTCATGATTTATAGATAACTGAACTGCAGTTTTTGTTCTTATTTGTTCCAGCGTTGAGTTTTGAGTGTTATGTACTTTGTTTTTTTGTTGTTTTTTTATACAAACTGTAACTTTGAGATGACATGTTGCTTTTTAAAGGTTTCTAATAATCTTGGGCTCAACAAACCAAATTCTTGGCATAATATGGCACTGCCAATTTGTCCTGAATTCAACTGATAAACAAACCAATATTTTTTATTTTCAAGTCCTTTTGATTCACTCCCTAAAAACATGTTCTGCATCTTCAAAGACCACCTGTGGTCATACTTTAGAATAATCAAATATGCTGAGTGGAAAAAATATGTACTTTGGAAAAACGTATGAGAGAACCCTCCCCAAAGAAAATGAAAATGGTTAAGTTTTAGATAAAATGCGCCAGAGCACCTCCAGATATCTTTATAAATTTATGGTAATGTGGATTAAATCAAGTGAGGCAGAGTGTGATGTGAGCTCACCAGAGACCTCACTGTGAATGTGATGGAAAGCCAGAAATTTTTTTTTTCTGGCCATCAGAGAAATCAACAATCTTATAAGGTGAATTCATTCTAGCATCATAATATTTCAAAATTATGTTAATCTCACTCTATGTTAATATGAGAGCAGTCAAGCTTAGATGAATGGATTAGATATTTTACACCAGAGGCTGCGTTCATAGATTTTGTTTCTCATCCTAGTACCCATATTCAGTGCATATAATAAAGTATTTCATAAAGTTGAAAAAGAATGGGAAGAAGGATGAAACAGTTGTTTAATAAAGGTGATTTTTTTGTATAATAATAGAAAGCACCTTATATATTTTGATTTCAAATATGAAAAAGCTGCTGCTTGACTTTATCTGACTTTGACTCAGCGCTATATTATATCTCATAAGAAACTGCATTTTCATACTGTAGACATAGTTTATTTTATCTGCTTTGATCTTCGTAGCTGTTTTTCAGAGATTTCCTGAAGATCAACAGAAAAATATGGCAGGAAAGTGTTGCAGAGCGGATTGGTCATACATTTTTTAATACATATTTTGCAATTTATTTGACATATTTGACAACTTTACCTCAGTTTTCCATACCCAGTAATAATAAAAATCATAACGTATTTGCCTGGTAATAAAGTCGAATAAAGAAACCTGGCATGTTAACATAGTACACTATGACATCATTTTTTTAATACATCATGAAGGCATCTTTAGGAATTGGAGGATAATAAGCAAACATGTGATGGTTGTCAAGTGCATTTGATTATTTGATCATCAGCAACTCTGATGAAATATAAGATATAGTATTTCCATCCATTTGACAGCAGAATCGCTGACTAAGAAAAGAGAGAAGGTGTTCTACCTGACCCGTCACAGCTCACTTCCAACCTTAATGTGTTATAAGAGACTGCTTAAATGAATACTTACTATCATGCGATCAGCTTTTTTTTTTTTTAAAGAGACAGAATTCTTCAACAACAATGTAAAAGACCAACATCATGTAGACCATCAGGTTCTACAAGATATTAAATCAAACTGTGTGTGTCCTTTTTAAAACATATCAAATGAAGTGTTTTTTGTGATATGTTTTTCATTTGAAATTGTATTGGATACATTTGCAGACATGATGAGGAATATTTGGTTTTCATTATGTTCTGTTGGGAACATATCTGAGTAATGTTTTTCCTTCTCCACAGAAATTGAAAATTACTCTAAAAATGTTCAATTCTGAGGGCTTCACATTAGAGAAAAGAAAAAATAACAATTGACAAGCTGGGAATGACTTCAAGTTTTTCATAATTGCCCGCTGTTTATTTAGCTTTTCTTCATCAGCTAATCAATAAACTAATTGCTTCATTACTGCCTCAAAGTGATTTGGAGCTCAGGTGCTCAAACAGAGTTGTCCAATAATTGAAGAGCTACTAGTTCAATCCCCACTCTGTCATCCACATGTAAAAATATCCATAAGGGAGGCGTTGAACTGTGAATTGTTTGCCTGAGCTTAAAAGCTAAATCAATGTGACTATGTTGAACAGGACAAACGCATTGAGCCTTTTGTCTAAACCTATTAAAAGTTGCATGTATGTAATTTCCTGGTTTTCCACTTCTTCAGATCTGACAGACTCATTGATGGATGGATACGGCGAACAAAACCGGAGCAGCCTCTGCTGACTGTAGTGTTTTGGCTGTGAAACGCTTTATACTTCTGAGAGTTTCACATTCAGGGTTCATCTTTTTAGGAGATTTTCAGTCAAATTAGCATAAGGGACATAGCGCATGCCGACCAACTTCACAGGGTACGCTTTTTAAAACTGTCTTTAACCTCTCTCATGACGGCAAAGACATGAACAGTGTCATTGTGCCAAAGATGTGGATCACATGAAAGCCAACAGGTGTTTATGTGTACTTCAGAGGGATCCTCTGAGTGCTAAAATTAGTCTGGTGCTAATGCAGCGAGGGTTCATGTCAAGAATGACAGCAGGAGGTAGAAAGAAGAGGAAGCACTTGACTTCACAGGGAGATTGTTTCAATAACGCGCTGAATACAGAGGTCTGAATCACAGCAATATTAAGTGCAAATGTGTTCATTGTATTGTAGAATAGAATATATATGTAAAGTTAAACAACTTCCCCTTTCATTAAGAACAATCAGAAAAAGTTTCAAACTATTACTGCTCGAAACATTTGTCAGTTGTCACTTTAATTTTCCGACAGTTATTTAGTGTTCTGAAGAGAACAGTCATTTCTGAAAAAGTTTTCCAGCTCCTCTGCTCTGTATTCTCTTTTACATTGATTTGTTAGCTTCGTTTCACAAAGCAAAGGAACACAGTTTGTTTCCTCTAAAAATAAATTGAAATGAAGCCTTGAGAATTCCTCAAAACTGCTGATGACGGAAAATGAGTAAAATAATTAATTAAATATCTGCCTGTTAAAAAAAAAAAGAAGGAAAACAAGCATGATGGAAATCTGGGCAAAGGTTATGTGAGACTTAAAGCTCATTGGAGATAAATAAACAACTTATTTTGGAAATGAAGCGTAAACATGTCGTATGAAACAATAGTGTAGTGTTTCTCAGGGCTTTGCTGCAGTAATGCTTATGGGATATGACTTAACATATTTGGTTCAGTTTTTTTTGCATGTTTGATTATTTTCATGTCTCATTGTCAGTCACTGCTGTGCGGCCCTTCGCAAAGCAACATTTTCTCGTATACAAAATCCACATTTGTGCACGTGTGCATGCGCTTCCACGTGTGTGCGTCCTTGCTTTTTTGTTGTCAGAACAGCATCGATAATGCTGAGGAGAAAATCAATAGTTAATTCTACCAGAGACACAATAGCTGTTCTACGCGGCTCCATTCCACGGTGTACTTAGACACAGAAAGAAACGGGGTCTGAGTTGATGAATTGGTAAGTGTGTGCGCATGTGGGTGCGTGCATTTGTGTTGTCATCAGATAGAGCACACGGACTCTTTGCGGTGCTTATAAATTAAACGTGACTGTGTGAGTTGCAGAAAAAAATAAAAAAATTTAAAAATAGATTGGAAAACAGATTCTTTGGATTATATTTCTGTTCCAGGCTATATGCCGCTCAGAAATAACACGGCATGTTAGTGGCAGGCGTAGGACAGCCAGTGCAGTGGGTTTTGAAGGCATTGGTGTCTGACACTGAGAGGCATCAAGATGAAAATAAGTAGTTTTTTTTTAAAGTCATCTAATCTATGATCCAACTTGTACTTTCAGTGTGACATTGGAGAAATAACCAAAATGACTCATCTTCCCTCTAAAGCATCAGTCTAGTGGAGCTCGAGGGTCCTAGTCCTCTGACCGTTTTAGATTTTCTGACACATGCAGCTGCTGTGATGCTAATTGAACAGCAATAGCATAAGATTTGATAGGAGAATTAACTTCTCTGAATTTTTGCTGTAAAAGAAAAACAAAATCCACCGGATGAGACCTGCATCAAACGAAAAGCATTAATGATTTATCAGCCACTTATTTTTTGAGTCTCATGTATGCAGCTGAAAGTTGTTATTGTGTTTGTGTTTGTAGTCAACTGATACTTTGTCCCACTGAATGAATTCTCTCCATTACATTAACATCCATTTATATTAGTTTCTGTTTTTTATGATTGCTTGGACTTTTAAATGAAATGTCTAATTGAAACCATCCGCGATACCAGTAAACTAATTTGCTGTTTTGAAATCTTTTCTTATTGACCCAAACACAGTATTTAACTGATGTTTAAGTTGAGACTGTTTGTTGAAGCAAAACAGCCCTGGTGGTCTCAATGCATTCGATTCAAAGAGATAGGTTTTTTAAATATTCACGTGTGTACAAGAGACAGGGTTTGTTTTCCAGACTGACTGATTCTTTAGTTGGGCTTTGGGAGCTGGTGCTGTGAACCTTTGGGCCAAAGGCTGCCCGTCTGACCTGCTGATGCATTGTGAAGTCAGAGGTCGCTGACCTTTACCCGTAGAAACACACGTCTGCAGCTGCAAAGGCTTTCAGATGACCCCCCATTTCTTCATATTTCTATGTCATTCTCTCATCTCTCACTTGCTCTCTGATCTTTTGGGGTGCTTATATTTTCCCAAGGAGCTTCCTGTGGTAACACACGGTGTCAATATCAGCCTTCTACTCACACACACTCTCTCACACACACACACACACTTGCACACACACAAACACTCCCTTCCTCCACGACTCATAATCCTTCGTCCCCTCTTTCCTGTCCCTCTCGGCTTCATCTCCCCTTCTCTCCTTTCATTCCTTGGCCTAATTCCCTTTTTCCTTTCCCCCATGTTCATCTCTCCTCTTCCTTAGTGTGCTCTTGTTTTGTTTCACCATAAAAGGCATCCTCCTAAGTATTAAATAACCCATCAGCAAACATAAATTCTGTAGCTTTCCGTTACACATAATCTGAATCTAAATATTTTTCTTGACCTCTTAACAATTGGCCAGTGATACCTTTTTTTCTTCTTCTTTTTTCTGAAAGGATTTTGCACTTTCATGATCTCGGTCTTCTCCACCATGCCTCTTTGTGCATCCCCTGGTATCCTACTCCACCTTCTTGCTGTAGTCTCCCTTTCATCCTGTGTAGGATCACTGCTGACAGCCTCTGTGGTCATAGCTGATCGCAGAGTCCTCAGTGCGTTTGCCTTGCTGCTTCTTCACTGCGGGTTCGTGGAGGTCTTGTTGTTTTGTTCCAACTGACATCACTTAAGCTTGTCTACTGTGATTTTTACCCGAGAAATCTGTGTGCTGCAGGCAGTTCAAAGACATCCAGAAAGCCAGACAAATGCCCCCAGCTATGATTTGAATTTGTTTGTACTTTTTTATATGAACTTGGTTGTTCTAGGAAGTACCCCTTAATCTTAACAAGATTTGTTTGTCTTGTTAATTCATGTACAAACATTTCTTCTCATCAAAATATAAACAGGTTTTGGATAATGAAGACCTATGTTACAGTATATAAATATTATACTAGTAGAAGATTTCATATTTATACATGCATGTCACAGTGGACTTTTTTTTTCTTTTTGAGTCAGATACAACAGAAAACTTGAATTTGCCCCTCACTTGATAAAATCAAAACCAACTTTGTGTTTTTTTTTTTGCCAGAGTGACAGTTGACGCTGACGTCTTTTGACAAAAGTTGAATACTTTGACATCCCTACATGTCATGGCAGTTTTGAAAAATCCATTCTGCAGGAAATGTGAGCTTGGGAATAACTGTGTTCTTGTGGGTCCTTTTCTGTGCCTATGTTTTATACTAAAAATAAATAAAACGAATACAAGAAATATATCATGCAGTTCTTTAAATCGGAGGCAGCTCTAGACTTTGAACAAAAGTGGGCTTGCTCTGCAGCCCAGTGGAGCTTCTTGTTTCGCCCACCTGTGTGTACATTTCAAATTCTACAAGCTGGTTCACATTGTGAGGAGATTTCCAGATAAACCTTTTAATGTTTGGTTCTGGAGAATCTTCTGGAGTTTTATGATGTGGTCAGTCATTTCAGCACTCGCTTTTGAGACAAAACAGACCTGCCAGCTGCTATTTGTCCTTTAGTCTGCTCTCCCCACGACACATGGCTTACAGATGTTTGTATGTTTGTATTTTCCTCTGTAGACAGTCTTTTTTTTTCCTTTGGCTCTCCTGTGGCTTCATAACATGAGGCTTATTTTGAGGGAAGAAATACTGAGTTGTTTGATTGCTTTTTAATAAGTTGATTTGAGATTAATTGAACAAAATTGAGGAGTTTTTAGAATAAGTATCTAGTCTATTTCAAGATATAAGTCTGTAATCCATTATTTCCTCAGATCAATTTTAAAGACTCACTCAACCACATACCAACTGACATCACTGAAGTTTTATGGATCTTTTAAAGGCAGCCCCTCATCCATTTGTCAACATGTCTACTCTAGACCAATGTGGTACATGTATGTCTGAGATGGGGATTCTAGTCAGACTGGGGTTCCTTTAAAGTCTCTGAAGTGGCTGTTAGAAATTACCAATTACTTCACCCACAGCGTCTTCCCTCAACATATGGTCCCAATGTGCTTTGCAGGATGGCTTTGGTGTGTCTCTTTGAAAAAAGAAAAGAAAAATAATTCTTTTGAACACTTTTTGATGTTTCCTGTTGTATGTCCAACAGCAGTTATGTGACATCTTCCTGACCTTTAGAATACCTAACCTTCAATGTTGATGAACTTTGACTTCCTAGGGTCACAATACCTAAAAATACCACTATATGACCACTGAACCTGGTCTAAACCTGGACATTATCCCTTTAAGCAAAGAGCCATTATGGATCCCAGAGAGACCCTCATTTGTTACTTTTAATAAAAATAGAATTCATAGTGTCAGCTCGCCTGATGAGAAGATGAATGAAGGTACAAAAAACACAGATTTTCAAACCTACAACTGCCATTTCTGCTCTTACAGAGAGATCTGTATGCCCGGCACGGTGTCTTTGCAGCACAGCGCCTAGATAGACGCACACACACACGCACACACAGAAGGAGGCAGCAAACAGAAAGGCCATTATTTTGGGGCTGAATGTTTGTGTGATTGAGCTGATAAAGCGTCAGAGGAATAAGAGTCTATTAGGCTGGCCTGGTTAGCTATGGATTTAACATTTATACACACCTCTGTCTGAGTGTATGTGTCTGGGAGACAAAGAGCTAGAGGCAGAGTGAAGGAGGGCAAAGGAGGAATGTGTTGTGTACATTTTTGCTTTTCCATTATTCCAGTTGCTCCTCTCATCAGTGTGTCCATGTGTGTGTGTGGGTGGTGACATATCGTGTATGTAATTTCACATTTCCATTATATTTTTGTATTTCCATTTTTCTGGTCCAAGGCAAACCCACAGAGAGGCTAATGCTTAGAAAATGTTCACATCTGACATTGGATGAAAAATGTGAAAAATGGTGTGCAAGTGTGTGGATGGGGGAACCAGAACCTTTGCAGTAATAGACTGGCGACACCCGGGAATTTGGAGTTCTGGCTTACGATTGGGCAAAGTGAGCACTGGGTAAATTATTCCACTCCATCACTTCCTGTTCAGATTGGCAGAGAAAATTTTCTTACAAGACACATAGTAAAGGTTAAGTTTATTGAGGACAAGTATTGATGCCAAAAATAAACTGAGAAACTGATAGATCCAAGGGGCCACCTTCAACTTGTGGCTGAAGGTGGCCGCTGAGGGGGACATTTAATATTTCTTTATAATGTTGTGTCCTAATGAATACGTATCTTTATAATTTTTTATGCAATCTTCTTTTTTAAAGGAAAACATATGTATTACCACAACTTCTTTGATGTGTTTTGGGTAACTTTAGTTTCATCATCATTTTAAAATAGGAAGCATCCCAGGAATGTACAATGGGCAACTTTTTCAAACCAAGATAGTTTTTCCACGTTTAATTACTTTCAATTTTACCAAGGCCATAAACACAACCTCTACCGGCAAATGAGGAAGAAACAGTCACAATAGATAGTATTCACTACACCATCAAAGTGTAGTGAATTAAATATTGTATAGAAGCATTTATAGAGAGTATAGATTAAAACCCAGCTGCTGCCAAAGGAGGAGAATGAACGTGTGAACATATGTCAGCTTTACACATCCAGATTCATACATTTATTTATTTTATAAGGTGAGAAAAACTAGTGGCTGTTAGTAAAGTGCAGAGAAAGACGGATCGTTATAGATGTTGCAATCCAAGGTGAGCGAAGCATCAAGTAGCATAGAAAGTGGAAGGTTTCAAAGATGTAAAACGGAACAGCGGTGCAACCAAAACCAGGAGGAACCGTGATGATAGTGTGCACAATTGTGTCAAATTGAGCCTATTCTTATCTAAGAATCGGCATAGGTGTGAAGCAGAATTGATCTGAAGCTAGCCAGCAAGGTCTGCAGCAGAAAATAGAAGACAAGCACATAATTGATTTTTCAGGAAAGACTGAATTAATCTTCTGCCTAGAGATTATTATGACCTATTATTACCTATTAAGATTGTTATCCAATGTAATAACAAAGACTTGGGATAGCAAACTATCCTTTTTGTTATCGCTTATGCTAATAGACAGTTAGCGACAACAAGAAATTATAGTGTGCACTGAAGAACTGGTCGGTCATAGTTAATGTATTATATTCTAATATTCTGACACATTCTGACAATATCCGGTAGAGCAAGGACGCGTTTGTTAAATTAGTTCCATCAATTCATCCATTACAGCACAATGAAGCAAGTTTGTGATGATTTTGGTCTACAGTATCCAAATGTTTTTCTTGATGAACAGTCAAGGACAACAGATTCAGATTACAGCACTGTTGTTTTTAGTCTGTTGGAACATTGCTTGTAGCTGTTGTTTATTTATTGTATGGGCTCTGTGATTATGGCAGAAATTGTTAGATGTGAGGGAAGCACTTCCCTTTAACTACAGTACAACAGTACTACAGTGATCTTTGGCCCTCTTTCCCCCAGAATTCCCGTTGGGATAAAAAACAAAACGTATCAAATTCATAGTGTATCCTAAAATCAGGAGCACATTACAGATATTTTTTTATGCAGTAGGGAGCCATTTTGAAGAAAAAAAAAACCTTACTTTGTCTGTGAAGCCTGGGGTACTTGTTTTTTTTTTATATCTGAGGCTTATGCTTTGTTCTGCTGACCTTGTTTGGCCCAACAAAAGAAAGCCGATCTAAGCATTCAGCCAAGTCCAAGGCTTGTTCTGACAGTGGGTGGGAGGTGGGTGGTCTGTCAGCACATTTATTCCTGGAGGAGCCCACTGCTATCTTCTTGCAACTCAACCGCCTCATTGTCCTCTCCTGGCTTAGGCCACGGAAAGAGAGACTTCTGTAGGTTCCAATTATTTGGGCCCTAAGTAATGTCATTCAACTCCTTATACAAAGCAGATGCCTGATCTTTATAAAGTCCTGTAATTTCTTAACAATTTTAGTTGCAGCCAAATTTAAAAATCCTTACCGTACATGTGATGAAATTAGGGTAAAATGCAAGGTATGAAAAAGTTTCAAAATGTAATTCAATTGAGATTTTTTTGTGTGTATGTATGTGTATATATTTATATATATATGAAAGCACATTAAGCATGTCATCATATAATTGGAATATAGCTCACTGAAATTAAATTTGTCACTTTATAAGGGCTTTAAAAGTAACCATGATATTAATAAATACTTTCTACTAAGCAAGCCAGTCTAATGAGCATATTACACATCGTTACAATTAAAACCAAATTAATGTGTTCATTTCTTACATGACGATGGAAAACGTTTCCTGGGTCCTTATGTAATTTCTGTCTGTCATCAGCAGCTGACTAATTTTCACACTTTCACATGCACATTTCTTTTCCATGTTCCTGCTTTTTTTTTTAAGTGTGCAAGTGTGTCTAATGCAGGACAATTCCATCTGTTTCACAACAGGCATGCTTATCGCCTGTGTCATAGTAAAAACAGCTGTTCTAAGACTCAAAGCAATAAGAGAACTTTGAAGCTGCATGTGTTGCTGCCACAATTCATTTGGTACCCTATGCTTTATTCTAATGCAGCTCTTTCACAGCGGATTTTTTTTTTTTCATAAGCCAGACGTATGAAGTTTAGAACCTTTAAGACCACAAACCTTTTTGCCCAGCTTCCGAGATTACTCTCAGAAAACAGATATGTACATAATACACTGTATATTTTGTCCAGGCACTTTTCCATACTGCTGCTGTGTGTATGTGTGTGTATGTGTGCATGTACTTGCTGAGACAGCAGAATTGTACACTAGTAGCCACCTCATGCTCGTAGTTAGTGCTAGTGATGCATGGAGAAATCAGAACTCCAATAATGAGTGGAATCAGCCTTTAACATAGTAATGTGTCATTAAGGGCCTATCCATTTAGCTAACGACATGCTTCCTTTTGAAACCTATTAGCGGTAATGGTAAACAGCAGCTCCCTTTTAAACTCGCATTTGATCTATTCCTCTTCTTATTTTTCTCTTATTCTTTTAATTTCTTTCTTTGTCACCTCCTCTTGAAATACTACTTTCCTGTCATTGTCGTTTAATTCATAGCCCTCATCCTTCTTTCCAATTCTGGATAAATCACCTCATCCAAATCCTCTTTTTCTTTTCTGATACTTGTTAAGTTACCTCTCATTATCTGTTTTCAAACTTTGTCTTTTCTTTTTGTCCATACCTTCATTATTTTCCTTTTCTTTCTCTCTTCTCCTCTTCAGCCCTCAGGGGCTCATTCATAACATGTACCCATTACCCAGCAAGCTATTAGGTTTGCTAACAGTGAGATCCATTGGGTGAAAATCAATGTCTATCCAGGGAGCAGTTTGTCTGTAGTGCCACTGTAATGAATGTTATACAGTCAAACACACACAGTGCTGTTGCTCACTCATTTAACTACACACATACATGTGCAGACTGAGCATGTTAGCGTGCGTAATAGATAGTTTTGTCAACCATGCATCTAAACTTGTGCAACATGAATGAGTATTTTATTCAATACTTTACTGTGTTCACTCATCCATATTTTTTTTTATTTGTTAGAAACGCCTCAATAAACCAGGTGACTTTTTGTCAAAAGGTTTGTAGGCCGATCACTGTTTAAAAAGGGGTGAAAAAATTAAATATCCCAACTCATTAGGCTTAAAAGGCCTTCTTAAAGCTATAGAGACACATAGAAACATTTAAGGTCTCACAGGCACACTAATGGATTCTGTAATGTCATACACCCATTTCAGCTACTCTTAGTCTAACCTGAACATTTCCATTGCTAAAGCATTTGGTTGTAGCCTGGGGTCAGCTAATAGAAGACGGGAAGTCATCAGTGAATGTCAAAAATGATGAGTTAGCAACCTCAAGTTAAGTTCCAGCTCATTCCAAGTTTAGTTTAAGCATTTATTTGATATTGTTTCAGAACCCATTTACTCTGGAGGGACAGACTGCAAAGGCTGCCTTGTCACTTTTTAGTTGATATGGAAAACAGGTTTTAAGTACAAATAAGAAAAGCAATGAAACATATTGTTTGCTCAAAACTATTCACAGAAAAATATATTTAATCAGTAGAAGCACCTGGTTTATAAGTAAACTTATATTTACATAGAATTTATGTTTAATTTGTATTGGTCAGCCAAAACAATAACTTATTTTTAAAACAAGAAAAAAAAGCTCTTTTGCATATCCTTCAATCGCTCTGACTTTCAGATTCCTAAAACGGAGCACCTTGTTTTTACAAAAACTTCAATTCAGTTTTATGAAAGGTTACAATTAATACCCTGGAATACCGTTTTCACAGATCTAAACTCAGACCTTGCTTGGGTCACAGAGCTTCCTGTTTGTACATTCATGGACTTTTCAGGTTCGAACATCTGCTTTGTATTTTCGTTGGCCTTCCTAGATGTTATCCATGTTGACTCTCAGATTGTAGCCTGTATCCGCCGTTAGCAGACTGTGAAACTATGAAAATAATCTTGAGATCATAGCAGCATTGCCAGGTACGCTATAGCTAACTAACAACAGAAGTTTTGGTATTCACGTCCAACGAATTTTGAGCTAGGTTAGTTCTCCACACAATAGTATGTAAGCTCTTCACAAAGAGAATCCCAGGTTAATTCTATGTTTATGTAGGTTGATAATACTAAGACATAGCTGGATGTTCTTTGTGCACATACTTGGTTGATTGGTCCCCATGGACCCACCCCCGCAACTCAAATTGTTCCGCTGCTTCCTGTCTCTCCCATTGTCAGTCATCGGTCAAGTGGGGTGAGAGTTGAAGAGAGAAGAAAAAGCCACAAGATCAGAGAAGAAATTACATGGAAAATGGGAAGAGAATTGGAAATGTGAAAGACTAAAAGGAAAGCACAGAAAGAGATGAACAACATTAACGTTGTAGAGTGGGTTCAGTTTGATCGCTGCGGTAACCGTTTCTTCCTGGAAGCTCATGCTCATCCATCTGGATTTCCAATTACTCAGAATCCCTTGTGACCCCACCGGCCGCTTCTAGAAAATGATGTTATTTCCTGACCAGACAAATACAAAACACTCTCAAGACCGGCAGACTCAACACATTTACGCAAGATGCATTTGCATAAACACATGCACAAAATACATGTACACACACCGCACGACAGGTAGTCATCAGTCATGAGCCTTTCTCTCGTTTTTGTTTGTCTTATTAAACCTTAACGTCATAGGCTGCGTCCTAATAAATAACTTCTTGTTATTAGCTGTTGTATAAATGCAGTTCTTAGGCTAAATCATACATTTCTTGCTCTTTTTCTTCATAATTTTGAAAACATATATATGCCCATGAATTAAGGTTTAAATTAGTATTTTAAATTCCATTAACTACATTTATGAATTACACAAATATCATTAACAGGAATACGTATATTTAGTGAATGTCAACATTTTACTTGTATAAATGTTGTCAAGATCTAATATGATAAATGTGGGGAACAGATACGCATTTTCCACTCTTCTGAAGTTTGTTTGCAGCAGGTCAGGATACTCTTGCAGATGTATGTAATATTGGCATATGTATATGAACCAAATAAAAATACAAATAAAATCATCCTTCAACAACCAATATCACATTTCTGACATCTAGAGGAAAACAGGTGAAAAAGAATGGTTATCTGCCGTCAAAGACAAGGTTCTTGACCTCTTCAGTGAACTCTGAAGGACATTATTTCTCCATTTATGCAAACATAAACAGGCACAAAGTCTTTTGGATTACTTTGCTGGATGAACTGTTTTTGCTGGAAGGGTATTTTATGAATGACAAAGCTGAGTTTGGTCTCTGTTAGTCAGGTTCTATTTTCTAGAAAATGCCATTTGAAATCTGATGGTACAGTGAACTTTTGGCACAACACAGTAAAAATTGTATCCACTTATATATGCGATTCAAACTTTTCTTTTTCCAATAACAGATTGCAGGTTGCCCCACTACTTATGATTTTTAAATAGCAACATCAAAGAAGGGTAATTCTTCTCTGTGTGTTTAAGTTCTCCCATTAACAAGATCAGGCTCAAACTGTACATTTGTGCAAGCACATCTGCCTGAGGTTTAGGATGCTAAGCAGGAGTACAGTAACAGCAGGTCCTTGTTAGGATTTGTCATCCCACTTATTTTTACTGTGAGTAACAATGAGTAGGCTGTTGTGAGGCAACAGCGCTAACCACCACCACACTGTGAAGCCCCTCATATATAATGTATATGTAGCATCATGTGGCTTAGAATTGTGACAGTTGAAAGTTGAAAAAGAATATTTTGTTATCTACAGCACAAAATATGAATTTTAAAAAATTTAAGGATTTGGAGTCCTGTGTGTGTGAGGGAAGTTGGCAAAAATCATTACTGAATCCTTTTCACCTTCAGGTGCTCAGGTGGAGCTGCTGTAAAACAAACATGATTGTTATCCTGGAAACCATTACAAGGGCTCAGTACTGAATAAATAATTCTGAATCTAATCAATATGCTGTCCCCAAATCCAGTTAGAGCTTGCGATTCAAAGAGGTCATAGGCAGACATTATCTAGAAATACTATCAATTTGTGGTTTATTGAACTGACACCATATATACTATCTTCAGCTCTGTAGTCAACGCTGTAATGGACACACATGTTTTAGAGCAGCATCTGAAATGCTGTTGATAAGAAATCGTTTTCAGGAATCGCCTTTTTTTTAAAAATCAAAGTAAGTCAACACAACTCCACTTTGTGCTTCTACTTCAACTTAAATTGTAATATGCTCATGAAACATGGTGGAAATCCTTTGGTCAGTGGAAAACAACTTGAAAGATCTAAAACAAAATGTCCGAGAAAAGAAATCTCTCTGTGCTTGCTCAGTGGTCATTTACTGTGCGGATTGGGTTGACATACAGTGCTTTACCTTCTATGAGGTTAAGCCGTGTCGATATTTAGCCCACCATCGTGCTCTCAAAGCCTTAACAGTCACTGAACCACGTCTCCAGGGAGCATTTTAACTTAAAGAGCATGAACAGTCAGCAGAGTTAGGAGGAGCAATTGCAAAGCTAAAGATTGGATGCCTTAGGTGATTTCCCCAAGATTATTTTATCCGGCACTGCTCTATTCTATATAGTTTTGGACTTACAAGAGATCACGCAGGTTTCAGCTGTGGAGAGTGCTGTAAGTTGTAGCCATGAGAAGATTAGATTGTCTCTGGGGCCAGAGGTCAAGTTGTTCCCTCCTGTAAATCTACTCACTGGCATGTTTTCATTATCAGCACCAACATCCTGCACGTATTCCTCGTGCGGCGTGTAAGTCTTAAAATGTGTGTGCGGTGGCCTTGGCTGCAGGTTGGGCTGTAAGTACTTACTAAGACTGGCACCAGCAGCAACGCCTTAAATCATACACCCCTACAAACACACACACATTGGAGGTGGTTGTGGATGATTTAACAAAGTCCTCATCACTGTCTCATCAGATATGGATTGGGTGTGTGTTCGTGTGAGGGCAGCCGGTCCTCTGCAGGGTAGATTTACTGCTGACTGATCTGAATTCCACTAAATCATCTCACACTCCTATCAAGGAGTTATCGCTCATAATCATCTCCCCTCTCCTTTTTTCTCCCTTTAAGTACATCAACAATGATATTAATAATGATAATGGAAATTATTAATTAGTGTTATCTGAGACAGATCACTTCACATTTCGTCCCATTATTTTGTGATTTGCTTATTTATCTATGAGATATTTGCATAACAAGTCACAGCAGTTTAATTCTGAAAGATTAGTGTCTCCAAAACCCTCACGTTTTAGTAAGGCCTTTATTCAAGACTACAAAATTAAACTGATTGCTGGTGAAGCCTAATGGCCGGTTTCGAGATGAGCACTACTTTTAGTTTGCAGAACAGGGATTTTGTAGCGTCTTGGAGACTTGCCCGGGTCATTGACGGTATGTTTGTGGAGTGTGTGTATGTAGGGTATTAACTCCGTTATGGTTTTCCTGTTTAGTCTGAACCTTTATTTGTCTGGAGGAGGACAGTATTTGCAAAGCTCAACTGTAGAAACACGAATGTTCTCTATGTGATGGGTCTCTGTGTGAACCCTGAAGTTTTACTCTGCTCAAATGATTAAATGTTCATTTTTGGATGGGCCCTGTATTTTAAATGTAAACTTGTTTTTGTTATTTGCGTTTGCATTAAATTATGATTGGGACCAGCTTGAAAAAAAATCAGGATATAAGATATATCCTTTAATAAACCACAACAAATATGTTTGTAAACCTAAAAAACGTGTTAAATATATGAAACACTTCCTAATTCTTTTCCATCTGTTAATGCAGGTTAAAACGAACGTACAGATATCGAGTCATCATAAACCTCAGTGATAAAATGGAGTCTGATTTAAAGCCATCAAGTCAAGGCTGTTGTAAAGTCAAGGTTTTTTTTACTGAAGGCAGACGGCCATCGTGTAGCAGTAAGCATGAACATAATTGTCCTGTTTTAGTGCTCCACTGGCTGTCTGCTCATTTCAGAATCCATTTTGGAATGATTTGAACTGGTTTAAAATCCTCCCATGGTTTTACACCACCCGAACTCTCCAAATTTTTTCACTTTTACACACCTGCACGTTCTCAATCTGCTCGCGTGTGATGGGAACAAAGCGGAAGCTCCGAAAGGGTCGTTTGTTTGTTGAGCAGCTTGCCTCTGCACATCAGATGGGCCTTTTTTTTTGTCTATTTTCAAATCTCTTTTTAAAACCCACCTGTCACCTCTAGCCTTTTTGACTCTTTTTGAGATGTTGACTTTGTTATTTTAAGTTCTTCTTGTTTATTTAATTTCTATTGCTTTCATTGTTTTATTACTTAGTACTTATTTTCCTGTACAATAATTTCTTTTACTCGGTTTAAAAGGCTGAAGTAAATTAAATATGTCTAAAATATGTCCAAAACCAGACAAGTCAAAATAGACCCATAATGTGAGAGAAAGAGGATTCATGTCTGGGTGGGTGTGGAATGGATTCATGTCCCCCTCTGAACAGCCAACAATCTTTTTCCTTTACTCTGACAAGAACTATGTGCCTTTCTTTTCCTCTGTGTACTGAGTCATTTGCTGCTCTCTTTAAAGGCAGTGCCAGTGACAGACTGATTGCTTTTCATGAGGGGCTTCTTAGCTAATGCCCACACAGACCCATACTCCCAGGGCAGGAAGTTGTAGAGAGAGCAGGATGTTAGGGTTTGGGTTTTCATTTCAGATTTCCATGAAAAACCTGGAGGTTGCCAGAAGAGTTGTCAACAGATGTAGAAACAGGAAACATAAGTACAGATTAATGTGTGTGTGTGTACTGTAATATGGCACTCTGAGATGTAATTAACGTAGTTAGATGTCAATAATGTTACCGTGTAAAGGAAAAGAGAAGAGAACAAACTTGACTTTCCTTTGAGTACAATTGTCAGGACATTTAACATGATTAAATAAAAAATAAGATAAAAGGTTTTGCTTACGGTTTTGTCGGTTTAGCCACATGGAGGTTCTGGCCCAAATGATTCATCCAGAAATCTGCACCTGGTGCATAGCGACACAAGGAAACACAATTGATGTCCAAGTCCACACTTGATTCTTAAAATAATGACTTTGTTTCAACCATAAACTTTAAGATGCCTATTTTGTGATAAATAATTTTTGACCTATCGCCATGTTATCAGAGTTCAGTCACAACTGAGGCTACCACCAATAATCATTGTTAGTAAATTAAATTTTGATATTCAGGTGACGGTGTTTCTGATCCACTCAGCTACTCTTTTTCATTGGGATTCATTTTTACATATTTAGTTATGACTTAATGAGAGTAATCATGTACTTGATGGAGTAGTTACATAATGTGTCTGGTGTAACGCACTATCATTATGGTAAAAACACTGGGTTCTTGATTATTTAACAATCCAACTTAACTTCCCTTGAAGTGAACTTGAACTCTAACTCAGGAAAGAACACATCAACTGAAAACTTTTAAAAAACATCTTTACACTGGAGTGTTTCCACATAGATGCGTTAGTTTGACCCGTCCTGTGAGCCGGAGGCCATCCCCTCCCTCCAATTACTAAATGATGGACTAATTTAAGCCAAGGCACATTTAAATTGTGTAGAGACTATTTGATAATATCTATCACAATTCAGGGCATGCGTTGAATTGTTATGTCCTTGTTAAGATGTAAAAATCCAATTTACTGCATTACTGTATTTATGAAACTCAAAGGAAGAAGAGAAATGACTTTTTAAATACTCAGAGCACATCTGAACAGAGCTCAGTTTAGACAGAGAGAGTTTTATAAAGCTGATGCTACATTCAGGGCCAGTTCATTGTTAAATTGTGTCCATTGGGAGCATATATCAACTTTAGTAATTTGCGTATGTGTAGTGATTGAAATTTAATGTATTTATTCTATATAAAAAGTTATAGTTATGTCCTATTTAACATCGAAAAGTTAATGCATGTACACACTCCATTATGTAAATATATATAGAACCATATTGAATGTGTGTTTGTGTGAGTTCAAAGGATTATGGCAGCGTCATCCCTCAGTCTTCTTCTGGCCCTGACCCTTTTAAACAGCGCTTTATCTTTCTCTGGGAATCCCTCCATCCATCTCTTGATCTCCATCAATCTTCCTGTTTGTTTTTTTTCTTGCACATTTCTCTCACAGACAGCGCAACTGCTGAAGATGGAGGGAGAGATGGAAAGTTACAGAGGATACAGAGAGAGATGATCATGTCTTCTTCAACCTTCTTTTTATTCCATCAAGCATGCATCTAGCCTCAAACTCAACAATAACACATCCATCACAAACACTCAGAAGCACACACACACAAGGCGAGGAGAGAAGAGTCATCTTCTACCATGACGGAAAGAGCAAATAAAGTTTTATTCATAATATAATAAGAAAACTTTATGGGATGAAAAGAATCTGCTGTCACTCTGAGCCTGTGGAAATCTGGTCTTGGAGTTGGTTTCTCAATAGATTAAATGCACTCTACACACACTTATTGCTGATGTATTGTCTTTATCACAATATGGATGAGTTGTATGATTCAATATGCTTTTTATGTAACTCGGCATTGGTGCATGTACAGTGTAATACAAAACTGTTGGGTCAGATTAAGCTAAAACAGACTTTATGTAGATGTGGATTAAAATCATTAAGGGAACCTTCACTTTTCTGCAGCTTCTAAGAGTAGGGAAGTGTCATAAATGAAGATTACAGATTCAGTTGTCAAATTTAAATACAGTAAAGGTTAAGTTGCTTGAGTACTTTTACTGATGCTGTTTTGCTGCTTGTTTTTTTCATGAGTAGTTGCTAATCAAAATTTGGACAATGGAAAAGTAATTACAACAAATCAAATTAGGACCATTGGTTATACAATATGAAGACATTATCAATTAAAAATGACTTTTTTGTTTGATCCAACTGTTATATGGTAGAAGTCAAATAATTGTAGATCTAAATTACAAGATGGAGTCATTGCCCAGAAAAAGTGGATCTAATAAATAAAGAGCCATGAAAGATGTCATGTTAATAAGGACTCAATGTTTTCTTAAAGTCTTTAAACGTTTTACCTGTTTGACAAAGTTGTTCTGTAAATTATTGATCTTACCCGTCAGGTTAGTGATGAGGACAGAGTTTACAACCGAAGGTAGTAAAATTGAAATCATGTATGGCAGCAAACCCTCAGATGCATATGGTTAATAGAGCATAGATGGAGGGTAGAGGGGCCAGCCAGTCAGACAGACACACAGACAGGTAGGTTACCATGGTTATCAGAGCAGAGAGGGGAGAATGGAAGGTGATGAACCTAAATGTGTGCGTACGTGTGTCTGTGCGTGTAGGCAGACAATCGTATCCATCAGGGAATCTCAAATGTGAACCTCCATCTATAGCCAACTCTCCTCATTTGCTGTGTTATCATGGCGTAATGTTAAGCATGAAAAGCTGGAAGAGGAAAGCATTATCGCCACCTGAATGTGATCAGACTTTTGGAAAGAATAATTTTCAGGTTTGATAGATGTTGCCATGACAGCCAGTAAAGACATTGTGAACCTAAGAAAGTTGAAAGAGTATAGGTCCTGGGTATTGTTACCCCTGCCTTTGTAAAAGTGAGGTGTTTTTGTTTCTGTGTGCCATGATAAGGCCACGATGAAAGACAATATAAAGTCTTGAGTGATTTAAGTGTCCTCAGAAAGTTTGCCTGTTTGTAAGATTTCTCTTAGACTTTGAAATGTCTGCTTTTAGGTTTATTAATGACTTTTTTTCCTTGTACTAAATCTAGTGTCTGCAAGACACCATGGAAATAAAATTTCCTTGTATTCAAAGCTTTGAAATTCTTCATACCCACTGGGAGGGCTAACTCAGTCAATAGAACTGACACTAAACTCAAGATTTTAAATCTGTCAAGGTAAAATTTCACTTTGAAAGATTATCTCCAGCACACATTCAAATCTAGAGTTTCTTTCAAAATATGAATATTGCAGCATATTGGCCACGAAAATGTAATATGGTTATGAAAAGAACTTTTCTGAGTTTAGGTTGCGAATCTGGGATTGCATATCTTTCTTCTGCGGTGCTCTCATTCAGAAGTCACTAATGCAGTATGTGTGGGTCTTCATAGCTTACATTAGCACATTTAAACACTTCAAACTGAGTGGTGGTGTGCTGGGGGTTAGCTTCTTTAAAATGTATGGATGTTTGAACGAAAGGCTGCAGCCTTGGCCCTGTTATTCAGACACTGTGTTCTTATAGAGGTTTAGCAGCACATGTCGATCTGCAAATCTTGATGCATCCAGAAAGGAGCCACACAAAGAACACATTGAGCTGAGGACACATTTTGAGAAGTTACTCCTCATATCATCACACCATTTAGTAACAGTTGGACGAGCAGCAATTATCATTTTAAAAAAGGCCTTGCCATGTACTTTGTGTTTGTTAGCTCATTCGTGCATGAAAATCTAAGTTGCAAAGCATGAAGTCAATTCCAAAGGGAGTTATTCTCATAGAAAATGGCAGTCATGATGTTCTTTGAAAGCCTTGTTACCAGGCAACAAGTGTGTCCTTTGTCCGAATACATCGTCACGTGTTTGTTGATGTTGGTTGAAACAACCCATAATTACTTTCGTAGAATATAAAACAAAAAGTCTGTGCTTGATTGTAAAAATGGCCTCCACTGTTGCATTGTAGAAAGAATGTATTATTGTCTTAACTACAACTGTTTTGTATTCTAACCCAATATGACGCGTAAACCGGTGTTCCTTCCTTGTAACGGAAGAAGTTATCACTTCATGAGAACTTTGTTGGAATATTATATGGAACTTTTCCAGGGCTTTGGACGTCTGGGCTTCCTAAGTAGTCAAGTGCTCTCAGATATCTGTACTAAAAGGTTTTGAAGCAGATGTGCTCGCCTGAGTGTGTATATGTTACTGCCTGTTGTGAGAATGTGTACACATATGGAAAGGAGACTTTGGGTGTCTCAGATGTTCCTTCACAGTTCATCAGTGTTAACATCTGGCCAAACAGCTGGACTCATCTGGACACACACTCGCGCACAAACTGTCCACACATTGACAAGTGCTTCTCATCTGTGGCCTTCTTAGACTTTTTCTCTCCCATGCTATCAGTTTTTTCTTCGTGTTCTCTGTGAAGACTTTGTACAGTTCCATGAACCTTTGTGCTGTATGAGCACTCGTGTCATTAAACTATTTAAGATGTTGATTTTAGACCACTATTGGTCTATGAATTATGTAGTATGGCATATTCTTGTGTTTATCTGTGTGTGTCTGTGTGTCTGTGTGTTGTCGAGACAGGAAATGTGAACCATATGCATGTTAAGCATTCTAGTATTTCACATTTAACCAGCTCATCCTTCACTTTGAGTGGTTTCAGAAGAGATTTTGAACAATTACAATCTGAAAATCATATGTATTATCTAATTTTAATATCTGTGATGATAGCTTATAGATGTAAATAATAAGTGAGACGTCCCTTGGGTTGCAGTCACACATTTCAATGAACTGAATACAAAGGACCCCTTTCGCAGTGAGTCATGAACTTTCAAAATATCCCCCCCCCACCCCCCCCACATCCCTACATAGATTAATAGCAGACATTACTTTCAGTATGTTTCTAGAAAAAACAACAACTTTATTTGAGTCTTTTCTTAAGTGTTTATCATTTTGAAATTTACATGCTAATGCACCAGCTTCTCCCCCCCCCCCCCC
>JABUIW010000152.1:11211245-11272706 GCA_013363375.1 Menidia beryllina | reverse complement strand
CGCCCCCCCCAAAAAAAGAAGCCATACAGTCTGAGTGTGGAGTATTTTCTGAAGTCAGCACCCCTATGAAAGCTGGCCAAAATATTATCTCGGTGCTATTGTATTAAAGATAATGTGAAGATGGTTTTTGCTCTGTAAGTTAATGTTAAATGCACAAGACCAAAAACAGACCCAGATTGAATAACTTGGACGGTATAAAACCTCTGCTCTCCCCCTCATGTTCCAGGCTAATTACTCATAACCCCAGTACAAGAGAAATGCAGGCGTCAGTAGGCTCACTTGGTACTTGGAAGACTGCACAGAGAAACTGACATGATTTTAATTATTTGAAATACAAAACTTGAATGCTAGGAGGATGTGCTGGATGTTCCCAATAACTCCCACAGTAGCAATTTGGCAAGTTGAACATGTTTTATTTTTGCTTTGAGGGCTGAGGATATGACAGCACAATAAGGCTAAACTTTCTGTGTATTTGTTGTTGGCTTTTTATATCATATTCATATCACTGGATATAAAACTTTTGCAGTTAAGGTTTGTTAATTTGTAGCAAAGTGCCAGTAATATCAGAAAAGGTTTAATGAAGGTTCAGTCTGTTTTCTTCAACAAAGAAGAAAATAATTTATTATTTAAGCCTATCAATACATATATATCTTTTCCTATAGTTAATGTAATTGCCTGAATATTTTTTCTTCTATCTTTACAGGACTTTTCCCTGCTGTGTTGAATCTGGCTACGATGGCAGACATAACAACGAATGCTACCTGTGGTGCAAATGGTCCGGAGATGTTCTGTAAACTGGTGGAGCATGTTCCAGGTCAACCTGTAAGAAATCCCCAATGTCGAATTTGCAACCAAAGGAGTCTGAACCCGTTAGGTAAGCGGGGGGGGATGCATGTACACGATTGACTCGTTCTGGTTGATAAGGAAAATTAATCAGGCATATAATTATGACAATTACTGAATTATTGACCATATGTAAACTGATTGTTTTGTCTGCATTGATTATATTTAGAATGAGCAGAGGAATCAATTGCAAAATGACAAGATGGCAATGCAAAATTAGCCCAAAGTCATAATTCAAACAGTCCACACTGTCAAGGGAACAACAATCAATTAACCACACTGCCAGTTCTAGAACCAAACACCCTGTTGTTGTCAGTATACCAGTGAGTCACTGACTAGTATCCAGTGATTTGCTGGCCTGGAAGTCACTTAGTTTACCTGTGTAACACTTATCCAACCAGAAAGATTGTATGCATTGTGGACATGAAACAACAGGATGTTAGAATATTCTTGGATTCTTTGCTTACCTGGGGACTTTGATCTTTTTCACTTTAGTCTTATGTTATGAAACTGTTTATCTTGTGTGCTTTCTGTTGTGTTTTTTATCCTGTTCTGTCGTTTGTGGTGTTTTCTGCTGTCAGCGCTCCACACTTTTGTTTAGTTTGTCTTTACTCTCATCACTTTGTACATTTTGTCGCTCTTCCTATTCCTCTTCTGGTTCTTGTCATTCAAACTTTTAACACAGTGTTCTTGCCATATTGGAGTGGAGAGGCATCTTCTTGCAGCTGCCTCTCTTCCCCTTTACTTATTCACCTCAAAGAGGCTTAGCCCTGTACCACTGTACGTTTACAAGAAGCAAGATGGCATTGCAGAGCTAAGTTGGTGACAGAGCTGTTGGTAAGCATGGCAGCTCAAAGGTGCTGCTTTCCTGCCATGACTATATTGTGTTAAAAGTTTTATTTCACCGCCTCTTTTTGGGGTTTACTTTTGTTCTATAAGATTGTCTTTCTTTCATTCACAATTGAAAACAGCATTTGTCCTTAAGTGGGTCAATGACTTTGTCACTTTTGATGTTTGTAACATTTTTAGAAAGTTTTTATTTAAGTGCTTTCTTGCCAGCAGTTAGATATGAGGATTCATATATGTCACTAGTGATACGACTGACACTGATAATTAACTGCAAGCCTCGTTCTTCTTTTACAACATGAGGCCGACCAAGAACTTTCCCACTGATGAGTTAACAGATTTGCTGGCAAGCCCTGTTATGATATGTTTTTAGATAGTGTTTCATTATTTTTAACATCAATTATTTACTTGGTTTGTGAGAATTCAGCTTTCTCTCGCTTAGCAGGAGATAGACATATAGACGAGGGAGGATGTTGTTAAAAGAAAGGGGAAGAGGGGAAAGCAAACATCAGAGTTTTACCAAAGCAGATATTTATTTAGCTAGAGATTGTTGCTATGGCTTTTAGCAGAATGTAACACTTTGGTTGCCAGATGATTGACAAATGGCAGTCAGTTTGAATTGCACAATCTTTCTAAATAGTCTATTTGCAGACATGAGCACCCGAACTATCCACACAGCATACATTATAACTGCATTGTGACTTTTTCCATATATTAAATGATAACATATTTTATCTGCCCTCCCCATTAAAGCAGTTGCATGGAGCTGTAACCTCACAGTGACTTTCATTGGGTTAATAGGTTGACATTTTCTTCTAGTGAAATAAAATTGTGAAAGATAGATGGGACTGTATTAGTATTTAAATTGTATTTCAAAGGTAAAAGACTGTGCCTGTGATATCTGGACCTGAATGGTTGAAAAATCAAAGTGGAGAAAATGGTAAAGTTTAACAATTTAGGTTAGAACAATGCTGAATTCATGACATAAATGACACTTTGGGTTTTGAAGTTAAAACGTTTGGATGTCTTTGTCTGTGTGCAGAACATCATCCTATAGAATATGCAAATGACGGAACCAATCGTTGGTGGCAAAGTCCCTCTATCATGAATGGCATGGAGTACCACTATGTGACAATTACCCTGGATTTAAAACAGGTAAAGAAACACTCCTAACTTTATCACTTTGTTTGATGTATAATTCTAACATCCTCTATTTTCTTTTTTCATCAATACAAAAATTGTCTCTTTTTTAAAGCAAATAATCATTGCTGAGCAAAATAATAAATACAAGAATCACTTCTATATGTTTGGAAAACAGCAAATCTCTGAATCACTGATTATGTTTCATTTTTCTTCTTTTCTTTTAACATAACATTAATGATAGTAAAGGATCCTAAGTTTAGACAATAAAGAAAGCATAGTGGTTATTTAACGTTCTTCAGTAATGGAATGATCCTTTGATAAATCCTCAGTTCTGGATGTGATTATCTGTGAGTGTCTGTGTGTATTGGTATAAATAAAAAAAATATTACAGTTTATTTCACACTCTGTTTCAATAAATAGTATATGTTTCAAGGCATTGTACAGTACAGTATACAGTATTATGTCTTTAAAGGATTTTTCATCATGCCCTCCGAGAAGTCAAATGATCCCCATTTGTTTCAGGAGTGCTTAAATAAGTAGAACCTACTTTCACACTGATCAATCATCTGTGCCATTTGAACATGGGTTTCTATCTTAGATTTAAAATCTTTGGCAGATACTCTTATTGAATAGCCATAAGTTTATGTTTATGTTTTTGCATTTAGCAGACACTTGTTACAGTTATCACCAATTTGACAAGAAAAGGAAAATCTCTAGACAGAATCAATGATGACAGCGAAGAGATAGAGGGAACTACAGAAAGAGTCGTAGAAGGGGTATAGAGGTATGGGTAAGAGTTAGAATAGCAGATTCTCTTGAAGATACGTATGCTGACCGGGGATAGATTAACTTTAGTCTAGAAGTGTTATTAAACAGATTTAACTGCCACATTATAATTATAAAGATGTCATGAGAATAAAACTAGTGAGGCATTGGGATTCGATTTACAAGAAATCTTGGTTCATTGAGAGAGGGTTGTTTAAAGTTGCGTTTGAGGTGGAAAATAGATTTTTAGTGGGTTAATGAAAAAACTCCAGGGAACTGTCACTACATACCGGCATATTTTTGATATTCAAATAAATGTAACCACAAACATTGTAAAACAATAAAAAAATATCTTTCTTAAATGAAAAGTTTAAATGGTATTTGTTATCTCTAGTGCCTTCTAGCTTTTTTCAAATATTTTTAATAAGATGTATATTTTATTTATATAGATTACAACATCCTGAGAAACTGAAAAATTGCAAGAGTAAAACTTCTTTTTTTTCATTATTTGCCAACCATTTGCACAGAATGTGATTATCCCTCTGAACAGGAAGTAAAGTGGTAACCATCCTCACATCTTAATGAGTTTAAGCCCATCAATCACACCATTCGTCTATGTGTTGCTGCTGAATAAATGAACACCATTAAATTGTATTGCAGTACACATAGACATATTTTCACACCTGCCTCAGGAGTGATACGGCCAGTGAATACATCATCATACTTGCCGAGTTTCTGCTGGGCACAATAGGTAATGTGTACACGCAGAAATAGTTTTCGGCTGTGACAAATACCATAAACATTAAGATTGAATTTGAAAAGCAAGCTTTATAGAAAAAATACTTTTGTGTTTACTGCTGTTCATGAAAAATCGCACAGATGTTGATCTGGTACTCATGTGTACCTTTTTATTTATTCTCTATCTTTATCTGTCTGTTATAGTTTGACAAACATTACCAAGAGGACCTTTGTGAATACAGGAGTATTGAGTTTGAAGAAGTGGCCTGAATCAGCTGATATTTTTCACCGTAATTATGGAAATGCACTGCTCACAATTTCTGATATATATTTGACATGAGAAAATAAGCCAGGAGCAGCCGTCGCTTTGTTTCAGACAACACACAAAAACTGAAACTTTAAGCGTATCATCATTGTAAATGTGAAGCCTATCCCAGTATTCAGTGGGCGATATACAGGGTACACCCTGGATGGTCCACCACTCCATTGCAGGGCCAATGTCAAAAACCTCCAAAGATAAAATACTTTAAGTCCAAATAGAGATTTTTTTCAGCTGTTGTTTCGTTTCAGTCTTGAATGACCTGTCCAAAGACAGCTGGCTGGAGCCCTGAATTGAATTAAACATGTTTGGAAAATGGATTGACGGATGTCACATCCAGACATCTTAATCGACTGTGAAAAATCCTCTGGTAATTTTGGTTCTAGTAACGATATACCCCAACATCTGCAGTGACCGGACTATATTCACAGTACTTTTAATGTCTGAGTACATTTGCGTAGCTGTTTTTTTTTGTGTCCTTGTGGTCCTTGTGGTCCAGTCTACTGGATAGCTATTCACCCTGCAGGGCACCAAATTTCCCTTGTGACCAAAGTCATCTCACTCAGAAAATGACAGAGGCCTTGTGTGTTTGCACGCGTGTAAGTGTGTCTTTTATCGCCAGTGACATCACCACACTCATTTCCTCCCTTGTTATTGTTGAGACTCGCTGGACAGAAAGCCCAAATAATGAGAAAGAGTAGGATCTGAGGGGCCTTGTGTGTCAGTGTATGAAAGGAGCGGTTGATGTCTGCGTGTGTTATTTATCATCTCTTTTTAGATGAAATCTTGAACTGTAATTGTGCGTATAGATTCATATGACTTGACAACCCTCTAGAAAGCTCTCTTCAGAGAGCACAGTGAATCGTGTCTGATTTGATGAAAACGGAGTTTGAAACTGAATAAGTTTGACTTATTACTAAAGTTTAATGTAAAGATCTCTACAAACACTTCCGTTTGGCATCTTGTTATGCATCTGGTCATTCGGGTGCATCTAAAATGTGTCAACTGTTGGGTTGATGCTGATTTTTATATTATTAATTCAGATAAGAGTTCTGCAGCAAATATATTAGGACTGTGATAAACTAAGGACTTTGCAGTAAAAGGCTGAAATTTTCCATGGCAACAATATCTTGCCAACTTCAGACAAGATGATCTTAAACTGCAGTTACTATGGAAATGAAGCGGTCATTTTGATGGATAGACAGCTGCCAAACCGTGCACTGACTCTGCTCTCTGGGGAGGATGGGACAATCAAGGCTGCCACTCAAAGTGCTTTTTATTTAATGCACACATTTTACACTTAAAGGATCTGACGACATCACATTCATTTTGATGACTTTAATTACTGTATTATTTACGACTTGTGAATACAGTTTTCTAACTCTACATACATCTACATGAAAGTTTTTAAATTTTATGACAAAAATCGATAAGAAACACAGTTACAGTACCATATTCTTTTGCCTTACATACATTTAAGAAGATGCAAAACAGTTTCAGCCTGGAGTCTATTAGATCTCACACATGCGTAAAAGATAGTAGAATAGCAATTTCATGAAAAACATTTTGTGTGATAATGATACCATATATTTCTCATACTGCTTTACTTGTTTGTAATTTTGTTTGGAGGTCTAATGGAGGAGTGTTCACTGCTGTAATGTTCAGAAAACACATGAGGGTGTGTCAACATAGTTTCTTCTTTCTTTGAGAAGGATGCATCCCAGGGCTTCTTCATAAAAGCATTCCCACTCACACAATTGTTGATCTCTCAAAACACAATACGGCAGCAATTCATCCAGTGATGCTAACAAAACTCTCACAATGATTTTCTTCTGTCTTTGTTTTTCTGGATTCTATTTGAGATGTGAGAGTATAAGTCAAGACAGCCAAACATGGCCTGAACCATCTACCCCTCCCCCACTTTATTGGTTGCCAGGGTGACAAATTGTACCCATTTGATTGGTTTCCTTGAAATTGGCCACAGGGACAACACCAATTCACTTCTAAAAGGAATTTCAGCTGGATGTGCTTGGAGTAGAGGAGTAAAATAGGTGTGGTCCTCTGAAAGAGATGTTGCTCTGTCTGTCCGGGACATACATGCTCCTCTAAACATAATAACAAACATTACATAACTCATAACCGAAACGACATTAACTAAACAAGAACAGATTAAAACAAGCGTTGTAGAGATAAGCTTATTTAATAAATAATGTGTTTCTCCCAGCAACCCAAGCTGAAATACTCAGAACTGACATTTGTCTCTTTAAGTACCTCTTTCTTGGAAAGACCAGCATGCTTTAATTGGTCCGGTTCATGGCTGAAAAAGATCCAAGATGGCTTCATTTTCTTTGTTAGAGAGGTGAAAAATAAGCATTAAGCACATGCATTTAATGTAGATGTAGTTACATAAGAAAAGCCTGAACTGGCTTTGTAATGCAATGAACATCAGTCCAAGTTAATTGTCTATGTTTTTAATATAACAATTACAATAAACGTAGAAATAGTCAAAGTACTTGTAGTGCCAGGAAAACAATCTTCACTCATAACTGAGACAACATTAACTAACCATCTGCTGTACCCAGTGAAACTTTGTTGGTTTAATGTCTGACAGTAGCCTGTGCCAAAACGAGAATGTGGGAGAGATTGCAGCATCTGGTGTTATGTGTAGACTAAAAACTATTTAAAAGCATTAAGCCAAATTACAAACCAGTCTGTAAAGGCTTGGGTAAGCGTACATGTGTTTCCTTTGTGTATGCAAATGTATTTTAGGCAGTTCAAATCGACAAGCAGGGTTAGAAAACAGTGAGAAAACAGATTTCTAATGTTTTTTTACGGAAGAAACCTTCCAGTTTTTCTATAGGGAAAAATGGCCCACTATAGCTAAAGCTATTTTTTCATTTAGGTCAAAGCCCAGCAGATGTTAATTTTCCTTTCTTTTGTCCAGATTGCCTTTTTATGATTTGTCAAATATGATGATATGCCGAGATATAATCATTTATGATACATCTGCTTTCGATATATCTCAAACTGTTTTTGTGGCAGCTCAGTGGAAAAGGTTTGCAGTGAAATGGCTCAGCTGAGTATCTTCTGCTTGTTTTCCTGTATTTAGTCTGGCAGTGGGCAGAGATGCTGGATGACTCACATTATGGTGAAGTGGGCCAACAGATACTTTATTAGTCCAGTGAGATGTTAACACATTTTCATTTGAAGTGATGATAAATTTTAACGAGTCTGCATACCAGTTCTGTTAGCCTGACAAAATGTCCACCTGTGTTACTGATTGAATCCTAAATCCCGTCTTTTATAGATTTGGTTGTTGTTTTTACTCTGTTTTGATTGTCTCCTACTGTGGTCTCTCTTTTGTTCTCTCATGAACAAATTGTGATAGAATGTACGATCTAGAGACTTTACTTGATGCCAATTAATTGAGCCAGAGAGAATTTTACCACGTTTCCATGTGAATGACCCATAAACACCAGCTGTTCAGTAAAACCTCTGTAACTGTGTCCAAAGCGCACCGAGACAAAATGGATTCCTCCATCTGTATAATTGTAGGCAACAAAACCATTCCAGAAAAAGACCTTAAATGGACTAATTTAGCATAAAAATAAAGTACTACTATTGCTTTTTATGTTCAAATATCCACTGAAAGTCTTGCATAGGTATGTAATAACTATTACAATTAAAGTTTGTAGGATTGAAGCATCTCAATGAATTGATGTGGAAATTTGCAAAAACATACGATTTAAAGAAGAATGTGCGATGGAAGCATGTAATTTAAGGAGACATATTTAATTTTGTTTTATTTTTAGTGAACAGTCTGCCTCTACTTTTTTAAAGTATGAAATCTGAAGAAGTTTGACATAAAATCATCAATTTGATGCCAAGTTTATTTAAGAAATTTGGAATTATTCATCAGTAGGAAAACAAAGTGCAGATTAGGTCGTCATCTGGGAAATAACGAGTCACTGAGTTTTCTTATTTTTTGGTTCTTTCATGAGAATACTTTAAATAAATTCTAACTAAGCTTGTTTAGAGCCTGCAGATATCGTCTCTTTTGAGACAGAACTTGGGCTCAAAAGAGAGGGAAAAAAATATGTGATGCTTTTTACTTTCCCATCTTTGTTCATTTGCCAATTCACTAACTGAGCTTCGATAAACATGTTTTGCACATATTTTGTCTCATTTATAATTATTCAGCCAGAAATTATTAACATATTTTTATGTTCATAATTATGACCCAATAGCCCCCCATTACCTTTGTCACTCAACTCTGTCTCTTATTGCAACTTTGTCCCACAAAATAACTTACCTAATGGTTTATGACATCGAATTGAAGCATATAAATTGTAGGTTTAACGCAATGATAATTTTAAAAATGGTCAAGGTCACTCATTTAAGATACTGAATAGTGTGATCCTTATTGTTAGCAACACAGTATTTTTTGAGCTTTCAAGCCATTGTTGATAGTACACGTTGTGCCTTCTAAAGTCACAGCTACTTTTTTGAAAAGCTCTCCACCACTGTTGTTAATTGTTACTCTGAGGTTTTTCTTTTAATATGCTGTGTTTGGCTTTCAAGTGCCAGGGTAACTGGCAAGGGTGGCATCCACACAAACATTATACAACATGAAAAATGCATTTGTAAATGCTCAGTGGCCTCTTAAGAAAGACAATGTCCGTCCTCCTTCCCTGCAATATTGTCAGTATGAAGGAGCAAATTTAGGATATAGCATGTAAAACTGAAAACAGATATCTATAATGACTTAGCTTTGACAAATAATTCATCCCAAAAAAGAACGATGATGAGCGTTCAAGTGTTGACACGCTGCTCTTTGAGCTTGTATATCTTGCAATATAAAAGAAGATGTATTGAGAAAATACAAGTAAAGATTTCAGAGGAATGTGAATTTTGCCAATTAAATTCTATACCAACATGATCCCAACTTGAAATAGCTACCTGAAATTGAATGTAATGAATATGAGTTTTTTTAGCTGGTGTGTGATATTTTCACAAGACAGTTATTTGTGTATTTATTGGTTGAGTTTTAAAGGGGAAAAAACTCTCCTCTGATCCACATGTGATCAAAACATAGAGTATGACACACTGTAATCCGACACACACGTCACATATCAGTGCATTAGTTAGCTGTGTTTATCAATGTTTAACTGGTGGAGTTCCCTGACTCGTCCAAAGTTTTCACCAAATTACATGCTACTGTTGAAAGCTCACACACCTCCAACACACACACATACACCACCCTGTCCTGAGCATCAACGCAGGTAACAGTGACTCTTTGTTGTGTGTTTGAATGACTGCTATAAGGTTACCCCTAAAAGATACTTGCTCACCCACTCACACACACAGACTTGGTGGCTTTCTCCCTATTCTAATTGCTGCAATGTGACACTGCTTCCCACATCATGAGAAGAAAGAAAGATGTGCTCATGGGGGGGGGGGGAAGTATGGGAGAGAAAGACAGAGAACTGAGGAGAGATGGCAAGACAGTATGCCCACGTTAGACCCAATCTAATCTTTGTTTGTTCATCATTTTTTTATACTTTCACAAAAACATGTTAAATAAGCAAACATATTGCACATTTTTATTTATGATCACAAGACTTGCAAGTTTTGCCATGACACTGCTTTTAAGGGTTTGTAATTTTAAATGGGCAAACAAGCATTATCCTCAGTTGCTGGCGAATAATTTGATCCTCTCTCTTGTTGTGTTTAACAGGTATTTCAGATTGCTTATGTGATCATAAAGGCTGCAAACTCACCGCGTCCAGGTATGCATTCTGTTTTGTACTCTATGTTTAGATGGTTGCATAGTGTTTCAGGTCTTAAACATAACCGCCTTGATTATTGAATGAAGCCAAAAGTATGTGATTAAGTGCAGGTTTTTTGCCATTCTCCTGTGAGCAGCTAAATCCACTAATAACATACTTCAGAGCAAATGATCCTCCCCCAGAGAAATCTGCAGTGAAAGATTAATACTCCATTAAATGATTAGCATTTTCACGTCAGTGTTTAATAATGTCACTGTGCAGATGTTTTAGATAAATAATTCAAAACATCAACAGTTCTTAGTCACAGTCGAGGGCCTTTATGGATTCCTTCTAAATAAGCACCTTCAGCTTTTGTAAAATGAAAAGTTAAAAAAACAGCACAAACACTGTTCCTATAAAGAAAAAGAAAAGAGTAAGCTTCATAAGTATAGACTATGTGTCAAATTATTAGTTTTTATTATCTTTCATACCACGTTACAATAGTGAAAGCTGCACAGCATTTATGACAATTAGATTCACCTCATTCTTTGTATCTTCCATAAAGTTTTCTGTTTTACTTCTAACTTCTTTGAGACAAATTTGTGCGAATATCAATAAAGGCAGACAAGCCTTTGCCAGATCAGTCTGACTAAAGGAAAAACCTGCATATGCCATTGTGATTAATCTGCGACCAGCTTAACTGCACATAGACTGTTAAATATACTGCAAAATATACTCTAAAACCATCACAAAAATGTAAACGTACCAAGCAACAGTTACTGTGTATTAGCCCATCTGAATGTAAAGTTCATAATAACCCAAATACAGCAACAGTTATTTATACTTAAGAACTAATCAAACCTATTTTAATCAAGAAATGCAAACGCCATGTCTCAGAATCATATTGTTTTGATCACTGTAATCCATGGAAAAGTTTCATTAAGGTTAATTATTCCTATTTTTTTTAAGAGTTAAGATGTTCAGCTGAAGGTACTTAGATAAGAATCAAGAAACAATCTGCATATGATGAGCTATAAAACGTGGGTCTATTTATAAATCACACTTTGCTCAAATTTTTAAAACTTCTCTTTCAGTTTATTAAGAAGATTGTGTGTTAAGAACGTTTTGACAACATCTCTTCAAATATACCACATTTAAAGCTGAACTTTCTACTGACTTCATTGACATTCACTGCAACCAGTCAAAAAGCATGAATATTGTAGGTTGCCCCATGTTTTTGAAAATTATGGAAATAAATTCTTTGTCAATTTTCTATGTATATTAAGCAGTGTGACCTCAGCTTCATTTCCATTGATCTGCTCTCATCTTTACATCACTGATTTGACGCTTTTTCATCATTAATATTTTTGTCCACAGGTAATTGGATCTTGGAGCGTTCGATAGATGGAGTGACTTTTGAGCCGTGGCAGTACTATGCCATCACAGACACAGAGTGCCTGACAAGGTTCAACATATATCCACGGACCGGACCCCCATCCTACACCAGAGATGATGAAGTAATCTGTACATCCTTTTATTCAAAGATTCATCCATTGGAAAATGGAGAGGTAAAACTTTATGTTTTTACAAACTGGTAATCATAAATTGACTTCTGACCAGTGTATCTAAAGACTTGTTAATGATCTGATAATTTGTCTTCCATGTTAAACCTAGCATTGCAAATGTATAATGAATGTGTAATCTGTAAATGAGTTCATGCACAAAAAGCATATCTTGTTCCATGATTCATTTGGAGAACCATATGCTACCATCCATACTTGTCATCCTCTGAAAACATTTGCCGCATTATGTAAAGGCCTCTGACAAAGAAGGCCTTGAACCATTGGGCTGCCGAGATAGCTTCAAGCAAGCATGGGAAAATATTCTGTTTTGTAAAACTACGGCTTTTGTTCCCAAATGCTTACAGTATGTTGTTAAAAGACAAGCTGATGCAACCCAGTAGTAAACATGTGCCTGTCTTTTTTATAAAATTCACATATGCTGCATCAGATTTAAAGAACATTTTGTACATTTCTTTTTCTTTTTAATTTCTTCCCTCTATCATTAATTACAGAATTGTAGTTTTCTGCTTGATTTTGATGTTTTGTCTATATTACTTTCGAAAGAGAGTCTTTAATTGAGAGAGTGTTTAATTGAGACTGTTAAGAACATTCCATATAAATATTGTCTCAAAAGAGTAAAGACGAAGCAAAATAAAAAGCAGACAGAGATTATAAATATGTTTTAAGGACAGAGGCTCTGTGTTACATGATAATCTAGACAGAGGATTGATCTGGTGCGCTGTTGGCTGATTAGGAATGAGGGTTGGATGTGCTGATTAATGAATGTGTACAGCTGTTTCATGAGATCATTACAAAACCATGGCAGGAAGGTTTTTGTTTGTTTTTTAGGCACAAACTCAAAGTGTGTATGAACCCAATGTTTACCAATGCTTTGATCAGCTGTGTGATTGCATCCAGTTAGAAAAGTACAGCAAGCCTGCTTCAAGTGAAGGCAAAAAGAACTGCAGAGCACGCAAACACACACAAACACCAGAGAAAGCAAGCTAATCCCACATTTTCTTCTCCCACAAAGAACTCTAATTGTTGATGCTTCTTTGAGTGTGTGGATGCATTTACATTGGAGCTGGTGTGTGCTCACATGTGTGCACAGTGTGTTTGTACTGTATGTGCTTGTGTCCTGCGGGGGAGCGCTCGGGGGGTGGATGCGAGTTGGGAGATGTCAAGAGTTGCAAGTAACAACGGAGGTGTCTGAATGTGTGTGTGTGCACGTACGGTGCATGTGTGTGGTTGACAGCTCCCTAGCCGTCTGATCACAGTGAAACCATAATGAGTCGTAGGCGATGTGTCAGAGCCTTGCACACACATTCGCAATGTCACCCCACTTCTCATCGCACACACAGGAGCACGCACACACACACAGCCACCTCCTTCGTTACTTCCAAATGTGCAGCTTACACCCATCAAGTGCTCCCCCTCGACGCACACACAAGCAGGCACACAGGCAGCCCTCTGTGAGGCTTTTTTACAGATGCCAAATGTTGCTTTTGGCCACAATGGTGAGACAGACAGATGGACGGTCAGACAGGAAGGAAGTCAGAATCTCACACTTATTATGTGGCTGCATGTCCATTATTAGTGATGCATGTTAGAAACTGAGGCATCTTCTTCTGATCTGCTTTCACTGTAGGTCCATGTTCAAACAGCATTAGGTCAGGGGTTGCAGTTTACTTGGAACAAAAAAACAACGTTGGAGAGATGTAAATGATCATCGTGCCCTGTTTGCTCATTCTTGTATTAATAACCATGATTTTTACAGACATAGAAAGGCAATAAATTGTGACATTGACTGGAACTTGGTTCAGGCTAAAGGGAAGTCAAACCTTTTTATCTGAAGGATCTGCTGTCTGCACTGTAAGTTGCAAATGTCAGTCTACCTATTTGGATTGCTGTGGTGATAATGTGGGTTTCATTAATGATGTTACTCTTTTGGAAGTGTTTGGAGGTGTTAGGGTAAAGGCTACAGTTGAAACTTTTTCACAGCTTTGCCAAACTCCCTAATTAAGTGTTAACAAACTTTTTTTTTTTATTATTCTACAAATGCGCCAACTAAAAAAAAACTTGCTGATTTTTTCCCTCGTCCATTCCATCAGGTGGAAATTATTTGAGGTTTCCCCAAACAGCACAGCCATTTCTTCAAAATACCACAGAGGAACTAAGATTGTTATGTCTAATACGATGCACAATAAAAGGAGAGCTGAGTTGGACATTAACCTCAAGACTGCTTATGGATTTTTCCTTTAGTTTTCACTGTATGGCAACTGTATTTAGTTTTTTATAGCATGTAGTTCAAATACCGTAGTGTAACACCCAGTTGTTATCACTTTTCACCTATAAAGATCCCCTCCAGGTATTTTTAAGGGCTGATGAAAATACTTAGCCACTTTCTGTGCAATGAAGGCTGCAAATGTTTTGCATCACTGTAGTGCAAGTCGGCTGTTGGACTAGCACTGAATTCCAAGCAAGTTGTGATGTTACAAATAATTATCTGCACCAACACGCCTTAAACTTCAATTTCAAGTGAGCTCCAAAAAACTTTCCAGCGTCAGCACCAGAATTTCAAAATGGCCCTGTAACTCTCCACTAAAGGTCAAACGTGCAGCAGTACAGTTCTATCTGTATAGATACATATCTATATATATTTATAGAGAGAAGAGATTGAAAGAGAGAGAGAGAGAGAGAGAGAGGTGTGTTGGTTAGTGTTACACAACCTAGCATCTTCTAGTAGGGGAAAAACATTGCCATTGCCTCGTTTTCATTATTTTTTTATAATATCTCCCATCTAAGTCTATTGTAAATCATTAGCCAGCACACTTTGTGAATTGTAGCTGCATTTACATATCTCCTGGTATATAGTTTACTCTTGGCATCACATTCCCTCTAATGCACTCCATTATTTGCTTTTGATATTTTTATCCATTTTAATCAATCATCCTTGTGGATTTTGTTACATTTTAAGGTAGTTTACTCTCGTTTTACATGTCACTATTTAACTGTCCCTCTGTCCATAGATCCACACTTCTCTGATCAATGGTCGGCCGAGCGCAGATGACCCTTCCCCAGCCCTGCTGAACTTCACCTCTGCCCGCTACATCAGGTTGGTGTTTCAGCGAATTCGAACGCTGAACGCCGACCTCATGACTCTGACACATCATGACCCCAAAGATAGTGATCCCATTGTGACCAGAAGGGTGAGCCTCAAGACACACTTAATTTTGTTTTGTTTCTTTTTTTTAACAATTCAATCCGGCTCAGAAGCTCGAAACTGTAAAAAACAAACATACACAGTGGTCATCCTGATGTCATTTGCTCCGTCTTCTTTTCCCCTGTCAGTACTACTACTCCATTAAGGACATCTCAGTTGGAGGAATGTGTATTTGTTACGGCCACGCCAAAGCCTGTCCACTCAATGCAGTTACAAAGGTAAAGTTCTTCACTCTATGTTTCTTTAAGTCCAGTGTAGCATAAAATCAGAGTAATGGAGCTTTTCCAATGTGCTAAATGGGAGCAAGAGAAACCCTCAGGCTTCGGCTTTTTATCTATCACTTCACATCAAACTTTCTGAGTGTGTGTGCGCCTGTCTGTAGGGGACACAGGTGACACAATGAGGCATTGTCTCTCGTGTCGCTTCAAAAGGAGGTGTGTTTGATACCAGACATCTGATCTTTCTCTTTTTTATCTGACCGCTCACACATGCACAGCTGTGAGCGGTTTACATGTCCCGAGGCAAGAAAAAGTAGTCCAACTCAGATGTGACACCAGGATCTAGTCCCTCGATGATGATGTCAGTGACAATAAATGATGTCATTGGAGTTTAAAGAGCTCCAGTTTCTACTTTCCCAATTCTCCTCTTCAGATCCGTGAAGGCCATACAAATTTAGAAATATTTTAACTAAGGGTTATCTATCAGTCACATTCAAACAAAATTCTTCATATAGGAGTCTAATGTATTTCTATTAGTAAAATTGATTAGTGCATTCATTGCTTTTAATTACCTGCTAATTTTTTAAAGATTGCTTATGCCTCAAAACATGTACTCATGTTACTTTAACATGTGTTCAAACAACCCTCTTGGCTAAGTTATGGACAGTGGTTTAGAAAGCTAAAACAGTGAAATATGTGGTGATTTGTCTGCAGAACATTTACTCATATGCATGCTCAGCACATGGGCCGCCCAAAGCTCAAGCTGCCTCTGTGTCTTAGATGAAAGGGTCCACCAGTGCAAACGGATCCAAACTTGGCTCTCACCTTGCAATTGTACTATATTGCTCTCATTTCATCTGGCACACTGAACACATCAACCTCTTTACTCAGAGACTCTAGTTCAGTTTCTGAATCTTTGAGTTGGCAAACACCGTGCTTTGAATACATATGTTTCTTTTTTCATTGAGGCCATTTTACTTTGGATAAACAGTTTAAAAACCTTCATATCAGTTCAGATCAGAATGCTGAAATTCAGTAGGTGGAAAGTTTTCTTCCACCTCTTTCTTGACAACAACCCCATAAATGTTAAGAGAGATCTTTGAACATCTCACTCTGTGGCCCATGAAACATCGTCAGATGTTGCAAGCATATATTAACTCATTGACTGCCAGCCATTTTCAGAACAGAGTCGCTCACTGCCAGAGTTTTTTGAGAATTTTGACTGATTTTTCTAGAGCCACAGAATAGTTTGTGCTGTGACTATGTAAACACCGAACACACCAAAAGAAAGAGTAGACTCTCTTCTATCATCAGGAAAAAAAAATTTGTTTCTACCTTATTCCGTTCTTCTTCGACGTGCGTCTCACCGGCGCCATTTCTCCCATAGCGAACCATTGCGTTTGTTTTTATTTGCTTACAATCTATGCTAATCTCCCATCAAAAGTGGCACAGCTACCTAGAGGGTAAATTTGTTAGTCCATACTCTGTCTAGAAGCCGATATTTACGGAAAAACCTTCGCCGATCGTCCCCCAAGCCACTCGCATTGAAAAAAATAAAAGACGTCTATAGACGTCTTTGGCAGTCAGCGGTTGGATTTGAAAAGACGTCTATAGACGTCTTTGGCAGCGAATGAGTTAAGGAATGCTAGCCAAGTATTCGGTCTGTAAGTTGTTGAGGTTTTGGCACATGTCCATTACATAACATATCAGTGTGCATATCAGAAGTGGACTCAGATGCCCTAAACCTGATGACAGGAGGTTCTTGTTTAAACCTTTGCGTTTTTCTTATGTTCTTATACGTTAATATCTGTGTTTTTAGAAGTTTAGCTGCGAATGTGAACACAACACATGCGGGGAGAGCTGTGATCACTGTTGCCCGGGATACAACCAGCAGCCGTGGATGGCAGGAACCTTCCTCACGCGGCATGTCTGTGAAGGTAAGTAAAAAACATTACATAATTAAACATCACTAATCTATTTGTATGCTCACTGTACATCAGCTCATCCACAGCATATTCTGTGTATGTAAATGACAGTGTTTATTGTTCTGCTGCATGCTGCCACAAACCATGTGATCTAATAACAAACATGAGCAATACTTTCTTTAGAGCTTAGCTGAAAGTACCCTACAAAAATGTGCAGCAGTGAAGGGAAATTAAAATGTTGCCAGTCAGTCTAAATCAGTCTTTGTTAGTATTTAAAGCCATCGAAAGTCATCTTTGCATCCATTAACCTTGATCAATGATGCAGCAGTAAAGGGATGAGGTTAGAGGCTGTGATCATAAAACCGAGGCTACACAAGTAATCTCCATTTTATTTCACACAAGCTACACCTTCTGAAAGGCGCTGCACTCATGACATTGACACAACATGACTGGAAAAAGGTCCTCACTGACACAACTGTTAAACAACCAGCCTTGATAGACATAAGCATTCTCAATAGGGCAATAATATCTTATTAACAAACAACTAATGGTAGAATTCACCCCCAAAATAAAAGTGAATATTTTTCCTCTGTTGTGAGATTGTGTCATCTTTATGCAGATAAAAAAAGATAGCTATGCACGAGGAAAAATGTCAGTGCGTACAAAATCAGAAAGGTATCCAAAGGAAAAAAAAGAAACTAAGAAAAGTAGAGATGGTCACAACAACATTTCTAGGTAATGGATCTAGAATGGGCTAAAACTTTGAAAGTTTGGTCCATATGAAAGATTCCCTGTGGCCTGAATTTGAAACTGTTTGGGTTTGAGATTTTGTTTGGGTGAGAGTTCTGTTTCAGGGTTTGTATCAAGATTCTTAATAACTATACTATAGTTGTCTATCTTATGAATTTTAAATGACTTTGGTCAATGTAGTTAACTGCACGCAAGGAATGACAAGACATAGCTGAGTGAAAAGAAAGAGCTTTTTCTCTATTTTTTTGTTTTTTCTGGAGCCCTGAGATAAGGCACCAATTATAGTGTGAGAGCACTGTTTAAAGAGCAGAGAAGGATACATTTCTCAAATTCCATGCAAAAAAACTAAAAGGATTAGGGATGTGTAGGCTTCTGGCTGTATATGATACTGTATAGTAGATTTAATGAGTTTGTGAAGACCCTACAAATTTGGTTTAAACATCACTTCAGCTGAGTAATTTTTGCTTTTTGTGTGTGTACGTGTTTGTGTGTCTTTTTGTTTGTTTTCAGAGTGTAACTGCCATGGAAAGGCAGAGAAGTGCTACTTTAATCAGACTATAGCTGACCTCTCACTCAGCATGGACATCCACGGTCAATACAGAGGAGGTGGAGTCTGTATTGGCTGCCGTGACAACACAGCTGGAATCAACTGTGAGAGCTGTATTTCTGGGTACTACAGACCTGCAGGGGTATGTCAAATATTCAGCCATCTGTTTCTGTATTTCAAGAAGAAATGGTCCTGATTGAAATACCTGACTTTTCTCACCTCCCAGGTAGGTGCTGATGAAGAGAACCCCTGCATCCCCTGCTCATGTGACCCACATGGTTCTGTCAGGGAAACCTGTGTTGCAGATTCAAGCCAAGCTACTCCCAGTAGGCACAACTTCTATCTTTTTTCTTCCAATCTCTCCTTAGGTCAGTCAACAGACACACAGAATAGATCATTTCAGCTACTCCCACGTGTGTTGCTTTAATGCCATTTTGAATGGTACTTCAAGCAGATAGATTTCCTATTGGATTGGAGTTTCTGAAGTCCAGCAGCATTCATAGAAAAGTTGGTTGTTTTGTTTGACGGAACTTACCCATCTGTACTTAGTAGGTAGTTTTACTGCTTTGGCTATTTTAGTTGTTTTTATGTAAGGTGAGTTGAGTTAGTTTGAGTGCAGCAACCTCAGATTTATTCTGTTTCTCATTTCATGCAGTGTTCTTTAAACTTTGTGTGTCTTTGTGTTTGTGTGTGATTGACAGGCCAGCCAGCAGGGTCATGCTGGTGCAAGGAGGGTTTTGGGGGTCTGCGATGTGACAGGTGAGAGACACACATGCACACACACATACTGACAGACACAGACACACAGTGACAGGTGAGCTAAACCTTTCAGCTGTTGTCTGTTCCAATTAGTGTTTAATTCCATAAGACCTCTGATGATTTTATCACACGCCAAACTGACATGAGGCACACAAGCAGGTTCATAAATGGCCAATATGCAGACGTGAGCTGTGTTGTTTTATTTGTTGTTTTGAACTGCTGTTTCTTTGGCTGCGAATTGGATCCAAAGACTTTAAAGAAAATCTTTGACAAGCTTTAATCTTTAGCAGACCTTATCACAACTTCTGATCTTAAAGAATTGTTTTGTAACAACCTTTGAATCTGTATCAAAAACTTTTAAAAAATTCATAAATTACTTGTTCATTTATGACTATGGTAACCCAAATTCCATTTAATAGCTTAATCTGCTCTGTATGAGTTAACTAATTTCAAAGATTAAACTCTTCCTCTTAAGTTTTCAATGTCCCTACACGACATGGGGACAGGAACACCACCCGAAGTTCCTCATGCCACGACTTGAATGACGTGTAATAGACTTGCCTTTACCAGCTGTAAATTACAATTTTTTGTGTATTTCGACCTTGGATAAAGATTGTACTTTGCCAAGAGGTGGCACAGGTGATGGTCAACACAAGATGAGCTTTCTCTTTATTATTGTTTCTGAACTCATTTGTCTCCAGGTGTGCTGTTGGTTATAAAGACTACCCTTCCTGTCTGCGCTGTAACTGCAGCGTGGAGGGAAGCTCCAACAGTGACCCATGCATAACACCCTGCATATGCAAGGTACACACACTCTTCCATTTTGTGTGCTTGCACATAATGATGAGTACTTTGTGTTAACCTTTCTAGCCTTGTCATCATTATTTTCAGCACATTAACACTGCAATAACATGCCTCATGCTCATAACGTCAGATTGAAGGCAGCTCATAAACCTTCTACATCCTCTTTCTCTTTTTGTCTTTTCTCCATCTTGCTCCCATGCAGGAAAATGTTGAGGGTGAGAACTGTGACCATTGTAAATTTGGATTTTACAATCTGCAACGCGACAACCAACGTGGCTGTGAAAAGTGCTCCTGTATGGGTGTCTCCAGTCAGTGCTCTTCATCCACATGGACCTATAGGAATGTATGAATTTTCACTCTCAAAATCTAATGATGACATTTGTCATATACCAGTAATATGTTTATTTATGTTATACTGATATAGATACTAGAGTGATAATTTTCTTTCCTGTGACAGCTGCTGATGGCAGACCAGAGAATAAATGATGTACATTTATGTTGCACCAATCTTTACTCAGAAGGAACTGGAGGCCAATTAAGTGGCACACGTTGCTCTGAATATTTGGTTGTATGCTCACCCTTATTGTTTTTGCAGGTAAAAAACAATTTGAGCAGGAAGGATTTGATTAAGCCGAATTTCTGCAACTCACTGATGTGCTTGTAAGGGTTAAGAAGTTTGTTCTGGTTTGTGTGTGTTCAAACTTCCAACTTATTTCCAGTATTAGAGGAACTTTGCAATTTTGACATTTGGGAACTTTGAACACATTGCACAACCAGAAACAGAAGAAGCTATCACAGTATTTATTGCACTTGTTTAGAAATGATTTCATATAATTTAATTTTGCTTTTGGGGATAGTCTGCACTTAAGATGAGATTTTTATTATTGAAATGCGGACTAAAAGTCTCCAAACATTACACCAGTTAGTAGGTTTTTGTTCCAAATAATCACAGAGGTACATCTGCAGCTAAGATCAGAGAGCAGAGATTTTGGTTTGTCTAACAGAGCCAGCTCCAGTGCAGAAATGACAATGCAGTTTACTGTGCCTGCTGCCAAAGAGATGGATGGATATTGTCCATTATTCAGAGGGAATCACAACCCTTTTCCAAGACCTGAACAACATTGTGGATTGTAGATATTCAAGGGGGGAATATGGCTCCTGAAACCTCACGAGGTACTAAAGGGATTTCTTGTAAAACACTCATGAGAACACAATTTTATATACAGATCCTCCTCTCTGGAAAGCCACACTCTTCTCTGTTTAAAACTGAGACAGATTACATGCTTACAGTTAATTTTGTAAAATGTAACATGTAGAAATCAAAACGCCCTTGCTGATAATGTTACCATCATGCTGTTGATTTTGGAGGAATAAAAAAAATAATAATATTGGTGTCACAAACCAGAAAGGATCTTTCATGTGATAGTTTGAAATTAACACCCAATATTGTGAAAGGTAAAAGTATATAAAGTGCCAAGATTCTTGTTATGGCCTGTCTAATGTGACTGAAAACTATCACACCATCACTTCCACAACACAGGAGGTACCCGCTGGCTGGAAATTAAATGGCCCTGTTCAGGGAATAGATTTGTACTTGGTTAAGTTATTCCAAAGAAAACATCTAGGTATTGGGTGTATTGTTTGGGCTAAAAAGAAAAGATTTCTAATATTAAATCTAGAATGCTTATCTGAAAAATGCCTGGAGGTAAAACTTGTCCTTTTACTCAGTTAGCTGCGAATTTGCCAGCTAGTTTTTCCACAAGCCTTATGACAGGACCCGATCACAGAGGCAACAAGGCCTGCTTTCCTAACTGCCGAAAAAAATTTAGTTCAGCTAACACTAAAGTCATATCAACATTTAAGTCTAATATTAAGTCTACAAACAATGATGCATGTCACAAAATACACAGCCAAAAGGAGGATGGAGTTCAGGTGAGAGGCAAGGCGAGGAGTAAAAATGACATAAACAGAGGAGAGTAAAGATTAGAAGTAAGAAGGAGAGTAAAGAGGGGATGCAAGAGCAGTTTTTGACTGACAGGTGAGGTGGGAGAGGAGCGGAGAAGAGAGTCTGACAGGTTGACAGCCCTGATTTAGACACCGATAGTGTGTCTGTGTGTTTGTGTGTGCGAGTTTCCGTGAGTGTGCTTAAAAGGGGAAACCAAGGTTAGGTTAATTGCAATGACACATGTGTGTCTGGTCCTACTTCATACACGTGCAAACACTCACACAGACAAACACACATTCCACCCTTCAGGAGCGAAGAAAAAATGTATTCCAAGGTGACAGATGCAAGACTTCTTGGCTGACGTGTGATAGATGTACAAAACTGTAAAAAACCCTTTGAGTTTTACATATTTTTTAAAGAGGTTCTCATTTTAAAACAGTTCAAAATTTAGTGAATGCCAATACTAACTCGACCCAACACCAATAAACATGAGATTCCCTACACCTTTCCTACACCTAGTACTTTGGTTTAATTGAAAAACTGCAACAGGTAGTCAAATCTGTCCTTAACTTAAAGCGTCACAGCTGAAAACACGAGGGACTCATTGTTTGATTCTAAATAAACTTTGCTACCAAAACCCAATGAAGTTATTCCATTGAAAATCATTACTTTAGAAGAAATATAACTTTTTAAGCAAGCAGGTTTCTTTGTATTTATGCTTTTATGTTTTTTGTATTTGAATGGACTTTACCAAGACTGACTAATCAAGGTATTTTAGAAACTGACAAAATGCACAAAGAAATTTAGTAGATACTCTGTTCGATTTGGAACAAATGGACTTTTGGTTCTGGAAAAATCCCTTGGTACCTTCAGTATCATCATAACCATCAGAGATTAGAAAGCCTCTGTAACTTGAAGATGACTCACTTAAGTAGTCAAATGCAAATTCTCTCCAAACATTTAACAAAGTGCTTTTTGCTGACAGCGAAAAACTATGAAAAATCTGAAACAAATGTATGTGTCTTATTGTGTTTTTAGGAGACCACTCTCACAGGCTGGCATCTGGTGGGAGACACAGGAGGAAGGGTGTGGTCTGTGCATCGACAGACACCTCCATTTCTGAGTGTCAGACATTTAGATGTAATGAAAGATCTGGGCGCCGCCTACTACTGGAACGCACCTGGACTATACCTGGGAAACAAGGTTAGTTACAGGAATATATCAGGATGTATTCCCCTGTCAGAGTTCACTATATATTTTGCCTCAAACTGCATGTGATGCTGTAATCTGTTAAATTGGCATTGCCTTTTTACAGTCTGATGAAAACATTGAGAGTCAAAGATGTTGATGCTCACGTGATGCCGCATCGTTACGATAGACTTGAATACATTCATGATCTAGAATATATCAGCCGGGTCGATGTGTGGTGAAAATGTATCCTGCTGGGACGCTCACCTCCCTTCTAGCTCTTCTTCTCTCGGTTTTCTGGGGCCACGATTAGGCTTTATCACTCCAGCTGGTAAATAGCTGCAGTACACGTTTCTGATGTCGAGTTGTTGCCCTTCTACAACAACAGACTGACTGTGATGTTTGTCTGCATGTCGTGGCTTAGAGGAATCTACCACTGAATTTCATTACTTTGCACCCTGCAGGCCTGGCTTGTCATCTCACTTCTTTGTCTAAACCTTTATCCCTCGTTCCCTCCCTCTAACTATCCCTCCTTCTTTCATCGGCCTGTTCGTCTAACTGTGACTCCCTCTCTCCAGGACTGCCATTTTTCACCTCCCTGTTCCTAAATCATCTCTCTCTACTTCCCCCTGGCTTTCTTGTCTCCCTCTTTCTCTATCTTTCTCACTTGCTTTGTGTCTCTTGGGGTAAACAGTGTTTCGCCTGTTGAACTCGATAATCAACTGTTTTTCTCTTAGCGCTCACTCACATGCACACACCAAACACGTACCCACACACACAAACACTCACGCAGACTCCCAGGTCTATATAAGTCAGATAATGATGTGTTTTGGAGGCATTAGGGACAGCGGAGCAGAACCGCATGCCTCCAAACATGGGAAACAAACAAATTACTGTATGTGTGTGTGTGTATGCATGTGAGTGTGACTTCTAGAAGCAGCGTGCAAGTACTCTATGAAAAAGCAATTCTTTGCTTCAGTCTCTGATCGTGTTACAGAGATAGATGCTCCTTGACTTGATGTGACTCGTTCTCACATACACACACGGGTCTGTCGTGTTAGTGTGTATCATTGAAAGTGACAGCCTGCGCTTGTAATAACAAGCTAGCAGTGGATGTATAAGAGCATAAATGTGTGTGTGTGATTATGCTTTGCACTGCTTGCATGACCTGTATAATTAATTCCGCGGATGCTCATTGGCCCGTTACCCTGCTCTGTGGATGCTCATTGGTCCAGAAGTATGTTCCACCGATGCTCATTGGGAGATTTATTGCCTGTAATGGGACAGGGACTGCTCACTCAAAAGGAGGGTCACTATCATTGAAGAGTGCTTTCTTAAAGGGAAATCGGTCCAGACTTTCTGTTTGTTCTGCTGACAGCATGGTCATATTCGGAACAAAAATCCAAAAATGAGCCCAGGATATAAAATATGGCACCATTTTCTGTAAGTGTTCCTCACGGTTTAAGGTACTTAGGTTACATTCCAAGTTACAGACCTAAAGTCCTAAAGTCCATTTGATAGTCTGGAAATGTGGGTTCACAAAAAAATCTCATACTTAAGTCCTCTTACTTCCTCTTACTCTTTTTTCTGAATGAGAAATGTTAAATGTTAAAATCCTAGTTGGATCATTTGAGCTGGAACTAAATATGCTGATAGTGATGCAGATGGGTAACCTCGTTTTAACTTTTAACAACTGCCAATTGTATCCAAACTGTAAAATTCAGAATTATTTTACTGAAAAAACTATCACTAACATAGCTCATTTACATTGCATTCAGATTTTGTTTTGTAATGTAGGAAAGCTCTTCCTGTTCAAGTGGCTGCCCACTTTTGAACTGCCCACTTATGCCTTCACTGTGCACGAGTCATTAATTTCACACACCAGTAGACAGTCAAATAGTCAAATTTCAAAGAACATTTGATGAAATCTAGCTCGATAAAAGCTAATAGTTTTGTGTTTGCATATTCATTTATATTAGATTAAAATTGACACTGTAATGGCATGCTGGTGTCTGCTTTTAGCCTCAAAGATGCATCTACGCAGAATATATTGAGTAAATGTTGCCATCTTGCTTTTTAAGCTTGATTCACAACAAGCTGCTGCTGTTTAATTTCAAAGGTTAGGGTGCTGCTGGTGTTATGAACAGTAATTGATTGGCTTCTGGAAAGTGGAAGTAAATGAGTGAGCTGCTTTTAGTCATCTGTCTGGATGAGACATGCATACTGAGTTACAGTTCGTCTGCCTCTCACCACCAGCAGTAACAATTATCATGTCATAGACCTGCGCATATCCACTTCATAGTGCAACAAATGGGCTTCCTTCCTCTATTTTTGAAGTGGGAATCTATTTCCCAGCATGAAAAACTTTATGGAAGTAAATGTTATTTGAACTCCATTTTCAGAAATGGTTGTTAAAACGTTGTTTGACCCTAAATACTGTAGTCTTCTAATCCTATTCAAATATTTCTGGCCCACTTATTTATCCGCACAGATTTGACAATTCACAAAACCACCTTGCCTTTTTGTATTTATTTGGTAAAAGGCTTGCACTAGTCTTATATTTGGTACTTATAGAAGTAATTTTCCCAACAAAACAAAGATCCACGATCTGGTGTTCATGCACAACAATATTTGCCATAATGCCATTGTATTTTCAGAAAAACAGAAAGACAGTTTGTGACCACCTGTAAACCAAGCTTAATCTTAGACCAAATCCATGCAGAGAAAATTTCAAATTCAGTGATGGATAGAAAAATCTTGTCACTCTTATCTGCTATCAGCCAATCTGTGTTCATACCAGATTGACCTCTAACCAACTTGTGCTGTGAACTACAAAGACAGAGCTTTGGGCTCTGGGTTTCTCTGGCATCCCTGAAACTTCACCCATTCATCATGAAATAAGAACCTGACCAACAGCTGCCAAAACATTCTCTCAGTCCTGGGAAACTGGAAGTTAGCTTACAAAGAACCTCAAATCAGCAAAATAACATGGAAGCAAATGCATTGTTTGATAATCCCCTAAAGCTTAGTTGAATTTTGTTCCAATGTCATAAAAGTAGGAACCTGCAGTCACAAAGGATAATCACAATCTGCTTATGATAACAGCATATGCATGCCACTCACGGACATACACGTGGACACACCAAATATCAGTTTGTTGGATGTTGTTCAGACTCCCACTATTGATCCATCTGGAGCTAATCTAGCCCTACTGGTAGGAATAACAGCAGTCAGTAATACCAATTGTAAACAACCACAGGCATCAGAAACACGACCCAGGTGTGTGTGTGAGTGTGGTGTGTGTGTGTGTGTGTGTGTGTATGTGTGTGTGTGTATGTGTGTGTGTGGTTTCACAATTCTTTGTTGTTCTTTCTTTCTTCTGTGGGTTGTTTTGTCTGCCTGGGAGTTCTTTTTTTTAAACAAATCTGGTTTTGATTTTCAGAAGGATGACATCCTCTGTCCCACTCGACATCCCTCTTTCTGAGAAGAATGCCACTTGCTATTTTTTGCTTGGTTTCAGGTCCTGCTATGGTCTCAAGATGTTATTACCAATTGCCCAATGCCTAATTGAATATTCTGGATTTTATTGAAGCTTATTGAATATAATTATAAAGCCAAAAAGAAAACTGAACTGTGTTGTTAAACCAAAACTAAGCCAAAACAGAAACCAGAACTTTCTGTAAATGTGTCTGTTAGACTATCCAGCTTAAGAATTTGACCTTAACAGAAGCACTAACATTAAGACTGACTAACACTTGCAGGTCATTAAAACGTTATAGTCTGGCTATAATGGAAAAGTTATATTACATCAGGGCTCTGCTGAGAACCCTGGAGGAGGACTGAGGTTAAAAGTGACTCATTTTTACGCCTCTTCCCCTCCACGTGAAACTCTCAACTTTCCGTAGGATGAGCAGCAAATGAAATATCATGGCTTGTTTATTCCGGTTTTTCAGTTCACTCTATCTTCATCAACTTTCCTATAAACTGATATGTTAAACATTCGCAGGGTAATAAATGTATTCTCTATAATGGATCCTCTGTATTAAGCTGTCACCAAGTGTTCAGTCGTATGTCTGAAATTACTGCTGCTGGATGTGAAACACTCCATTCTCAACATCTTCTCTCTGAACTTCCTCCAGTTTTACAGATGTTATTCCTGTTGTGACTTAAGATTACTTTTTTCTTTATACCTCTTCCCACATATAGCGTATAATTATACAAAATGATCCCCATACTTGTGACAAAAGGATTTTAATGAAGATTGAGTCAGGTTCTTGATGAGGCTTTTAACAATGAGGATTATGACTTCTCCTTTTGACCATTAATAGAGTTAATAACAGGCCTATCAGGCTCACTCTGGGATCTCACTGATGTCTGTTGCAGCTGAGTGTTTATTGTTCCTTCGTTTTCACTACCCATAATACCCCTCTTCCACCCCATAAATTTCTCTCTCCCGCTGTGCTGCTCCTTTGGTCTGTCCTTTTTCCTGTATTATATTTCTTTATTTCCTTTCTCTTAGGGTAGAGTCGGGTCCTCATGTTGCCATGACAAAGGCTTTCATTATTGTCCAGGTTTAGCGGATGGCGTCAAAGAAATGAGTTTTCTGAGAAATGTCAATAACTTAAAAGAAAAGAACAGGCAAAATTCATAAGCCCTATATAGATAGAGACTCATCCAGCAAAAGCTTATTATGCTTTGTCTCAGCTCGCGCTCTGCTAAAGTGAGCAGATCGAGGGGAAAGAAATGCATAGAGAAGAACTGTAGATATTACTCCTTGATTGTCAACATTTGGTGTAAGAGTCTTTTAAACCTTAATTTCTATCTCCTTAGATTCTTTAAAATATTTTTTATTTATTTAACTCGTTTCTCTATGGACATCCCAACTTTCCTTTAATAAGTGGCAAACAAATGAGCAGGTAAAGAGCTAAATGTTACTATCAGGGTTTGGATATAGAATAAAATATATATAATGCACATTTATCAAATGCTGCTTCATATGTTTCTGACATAGAGCAAACAAGCCTTTGATTAAAATCTATCTTGAAATTGTGATGAAAATGCCATACTTCCTGAATTAAGCTTCAGAAAATACATGTTTAAGAAATTGGCCAGGACTTTCAGGACTTTGTTTAAGAAATATATAGACTAAGACTGGCTTTCTCTGCTCTACAAGCCAGATTTGAAATCCCCCCTCTAACTGTAAGATTGAATAAGCAGACATGAGTGGATACATAGCGTTCCCTTTTGCTGTATATTTTTCAGCAAAGTTTAAATACAGTGTCCATGGTTGAGATTAGGGAACGGGAAAGGTCAAGCAGTCCAAGTTCTCGATATATGTGGGCTGCATAATGTGGTCTAAAGTATGATTTTATCATCCTCTTGAGTCCACATCTGCTAATGGGGGTAGATAGAGAATAAGTGTTATAGAATAAAGCCTCCATGGAGTGCCCCTGCAGTCCTGCTCGACCGTATATGTGTGTGTGTGTGAGATTCGTAATAGGTGATTCCCCCCTCCTGGTTTAAAATCTGAAAGTAATGATGTAGAATGGATTGGGTTTATAGAGGCATTATGCCTACCTTTTACTTCTTTACCTGCTCTCCCAAGGAGTATTTTTTACCCCCATCTCTTTGCGCACAGTGTCCCCTTCTCTCTGTTTTTATGGTGGCATTATCGTCTCCCTCCCCCACCCATTACTGTTCAGGTTGGAGCAGAATAATAAATTTCTGGATCATGCCGATGCAGCGTTTCTTCAGTTCATTCTGTGGACTCAACAGAAATGCAGCAAAGAAACACTACAAGACAACAAAGATTGTTGTGCATGCCTGTTCTTTGGGGTTTTTTTTACATTTAAATTGAGTTTTTTCATTTATGAAACACAGTAAAATCAGGAGTTGAGGATTTGCATGCTTTGCTAAAGAAGAACCATTCTCACATTAGCAGACACACTTGAATTTCTAGGTTTGAAATATACATAACGTCTTTTTTTTCTGTATATTTTCTAATCTATTATTTTCTTCTCCATCATTTTCTCTTGTCTTCCTGCTTTTTCCTTTATTTGTTGTAAACCAACCTTGGAATCCAGAGTTTCTTTCACTTCTCTGTTGGTTTTGTCTTTTAAATCTCCATCTGCTCTCTGCTATTGCATATTCTCTGAACTTTGAATATACTCACAATCAGCTGAGCCCGATGAGCTCCAGGGAAGTGTGATAAACATTTCCTATCTGTGCACCTACACTGAAAGCTTCTTTAAAAAGAAATATTTCATGAAGTGAATTCACTTTTATGTGCTATCAGTCCATTTTGAATGAGAATGGTTTTCTTTTTCAATCTGAGGTGGTTTTCGAGCATCTCTAACCAACTTAAATTCCGTTTCACTGCTCCTGTCTCTCTGTAGCTGACAGCCTACGGGGGGAGTGTGGCCTTCACTGTGTCGTACACGACAGACCAACAAGAACAGATGGCCATTAGAGTCACCTCAGAGCCTGACCTTATCATAGAGGTAGGTTTTAAACATTTGAGATGTTGCAAATATTGTACTGTGTGTGTATGTTCAGTATAAAGTGATGATTGCAATTTTTTTAGGATGGTGAACGCTTTAACGGATATAGACATATTATAAGTAGTATATTATATTATAAGTACATTTTGGCGTCACGTGACCATCACTACCTTTCTTAAATTTAGGCAGTCTTGCTTCTTCATACCTGTAGCAGTACATTATACATATCTGAATAAGCAGAGCCTACACAATGTCTTTAAAGAAAGAATGTGATGGGAGAAATGTCCAAGGTTGATTTTCAGGCAGCAAAACTTCTAAACTTTTCATTTGACAAGAGGTTTTTTTTTAAGCTTGACAAAAAAATAATCAGAGAAGCTCTTGTGAGTGTTTGTACATTTGTTCCTCAGCATTACTTTCTTTACCAACGAGCCAATGACATTTATTAGGTGAAGAACACTAAATAAAATGGTGAACAAATAAATGGGCATACACATACATAAGCAGCTTGCAGAGAAGTGCTGAACATAGCAATAAAAAAATGCAGATGGAATCTCTTCCACCTTCTCTCTGTATGTCTTTATAATGAGCAGGTTCCAATATGATGCATGGTAGGAATAAGCAGCGACACTATTAGTTAACTGTTAAAGTCTCCAACATCACTTAACAGCACTGTGTGTTTGTTTCTGTGAACATGTGGTACACACAAAACAAACACAAGTAGGCATGCGACTCATATTGGTATGAGAGTTTGCACTGTGTCAGGGCTGTAAAGATGATTTCTACTACTGATGACTTAGCTTGACATATTTTAAGAAACCATGTACCATAATGTGAAACTTTCTAATGCTCAGGCAGTGACTTAAACAGTTAGAGATTTAAAAAAAAAATAAAAGTCAGTCCTATTAGATCTAAGATTCAGACGGATTACTGTCTGTTGACAGCACACAAAGGTAATAAAGAAATAAGAAAAGCAGCAAAAAATGGAAGATGGATAGTCACAGGCCAGTAAGCTTGTGTTATTTAAAGACATGTCAGTGAGATCGACAGACTGGGAGGAGGAGGAGAGGAGGACAAGTGTCGGTCTTGTTGTCAACAAAAAGCCTCTCCAAATGACGACAATAATGAACCACCTACACACTGTCAGCCAGTTTTCTTCCTCTTCACTATCTCTCTTTCAGCCTTTGTCTCTCGTGTGTTTTCTCCTGTTTCGGTCACTGTTTACTCTCTGCATATCTGCACCAAGTTGTGAAGTACTTTCTTTCATGGTTTTGTGATGTGCAGGGAGATGCCTCTGGCTTTGTATTTAAACAGAATCGTTTTTCTTTTCTTAGTGGATTGTTTCTGTGACTTTTAGTTGATGCTGTACAGCTCACCGTCCATAGAAATCTGTGTGAATGCCAAGATTTTGGTCACAATAATAGCAACAATCAACACTCTGTGCTCAAAAATAGCTTTTTTCTGGTCCTAGTTTGGATTTGAGCAGAATGTCATTTGGTTTCCATTTTCCTCAGAAATGTAAAACTTGCACTTCAACAAGTAACTTATCTGTCTTCCTTTGTACTTACACCCAGCCTCTTTCATTTCTTTATTTTGTTTCTCTGTCCTGCCACTGATTTATCTGTCAGTAGGACTCTCTCCTCATCATCTTTATCAATTAGTTTTCATTTAATGGTCTACTGGCACGATAGCCCCCACCTCCCCATCGGTTGTTGTCACTTTGTGTTAGTTGCTACACGTCATTGATCCGTTCTCAACAAGAGATATCAGATAGAGGGCCTGGGCTCAGTTCACTTTTCATTTAGTCTTTTCTAAATGTCAATAGGAACTGCAACTCATTACGTAATGACACGTAATTCAATCTGATTGTTTTTATTGAGAACACTTATGATAGTGTGATAGCCATTTGAGAAATTAAATAAAAAGATGAAAGAAAGAGAAAATTTGGTTACTTGTTTGTTTCCTTCTTTCTTCCAGGGAGGAAGGATGAAGATTATTGACAACAGGTTTGGCCAGCCAGTGTATCCATCGTCTCACAGCACCAATCATGTAGATCTCCTTCCAGAGAATTTCCTGCTTAAAGAAACCGGACAACCAATCAGTCGGCGAGATTTCTTGACTGTGTTGGCCAATGTGACGAGTGTGATGGTGCGGGCCTCCTACAGCACAGAACCCAGCGCTGTGTACAGGTTGGAAGCATAACCTGTGGGATGTTCTGTAGTAACGGGGAATGTACTTTCTACTTTTAGCTTAATGACATGAAAGGAATTCAGTCAGAGAAAGGACTCCTGGATAGCTATTTATTACAGCCTATGAATACTTTTTAACTGTGTGTTGGCTGAACAAACCAAAGACTGTATGGATGGAGGTTATTGCTGCCTAAGAGTAAATTCTTCCTCAGAGAATTAACTCTGTATAATAAAGTTCTAAAAAGCCTAATCAGCTAAACTGACTCAGTTATGCACATAAGTGTGTACATTAGGGTGAGATGATGGATATTCTACCGGTGTGACCAAAGTTATACTTAATATTTCTATGTGTGTGTCTGTGTGGTGGGTGTAGACTCCACTCATTCTCAATGCAGGTAGCAAACCCCACCGCCCGAGGAGAAAGGGGAGCGTTGGCTGTAGAAGTGTGTTCTTGTCCACCTGGGTATGCTGGAACTTCCTGCGAGGTAAACAAACAAAAAATGAATACAAATAAACAGATATAAATTCTAGGAACACAATTTCACGATTCATTACATTATAAATAATTTAAATGACCATAAAAAACATATTGTAAGTAAAGTGTCGACAAAGAATTACTGCATACTTTTTTACAATCTGTTTTTGAATTTTTTTTCAAAGAATGATATGGAAAGTTACTTGTTTTGTTAGAAACTATAGTTTATGTTCGTTATGTTTTGACAGGCTGTCTAAAAAGTATGACATGTAGGCAAACTAAATTTAACCCAAAAAGCACAGAACATTAGACACCACAGCAGCTAGAACTTTGTCTGTCTTTACAGTATAAAGTGGCTTGTCTTTCAGTCCTGTGTTCCTGGATTTCGGCGAGTTAATGGCAATCTATATAATGGTGTGTGTGAACGTTGTCGTTGCCATGGACACGCCACACAATGCCACGAGGTCACAGGACACTGCTTGGTAAGATGATAAATAAGTTGTATCAACTATTTTCATGTGTTCTATGGACATTTCAAAGGATGTACCAGAATTAACCTTCTGAGATAAGCACGTGTAAAAGATGAATGTGAGGGCTTATTCATATTTGAGTTTATGAGAGAAGTTAGATAAGATAAAATAAAACTCATCTGAAATGTTTTGATTTATAAACTGGAGAACAATGCAATGTATCATTATTGATATTCTAACCAGCTGTCATTTTCTGCTATGCTCATAGTCCATTTATTTTTGTAAGTATTTTTAATTCATCATTCTTTTTTGCTCATTTATCAAAAGTTATGCAAAAAATGATCTAAATCTTAATTTTATTTTTTGGACAATCAATAAACTTTAACTTTTTTTAGCTATGGTTGCTCTGCTGTCAGAAATCTGGGTCTCTCTTGTAAATTTGACCTTTTCCTGATTCAGATAATTAGATGAGCGATTTGCATATCTAAGATCAGCTCTGGATTTCATGTTTTTGTATTTTTTAGACCTTAATCATTTGTTATTGGCAGAAAAACTCCACTATTCTTGGAAATTGAATTTTGATGAATGCGAAAGTGTCGACCAAAGTGAGAGACTCTTAAATGAAAACATACCCTATCCTTTAGGAAATCTAGAAGGTAGATTTCTTTTGTTTTTTAATTTGACAATGAAATGCTTTCATATTCGCCATCTAGTGGCCATAAGAGTAACTGCAGGTTTTGCACAGTCCCACATAAACCCTTGCACACTGCACAAACATATAGTTAAACCCTCTCATGTGCACCTCCTCATAGTCACTCCCCAGTCTACTCATTGCCGTAGGCTAATACTGTCAGTTGGCATCAGAGTTGATACACAAATACAAATACACACTCCAGTGCGCACACACAGAGAACACACACCGAGAACACACACCGAGACCTGTGGGTTTTGTATTACCATGTTATGTTTCATTATAGATGAGGAGGATGGAACGTGTCAAAGAGAGACATGCTTTCAGAAAAAGACAACAGACAGACAAGCAGCAACGCTGTCTCTCACACACACATTCCGAGACAATTTGACATGAGCTCACTCACAGCCAAACTCGCATGTTCTGTATGCACACACAGGGACAGGTAGTCAGATGCACACATACCCGCACATATCTCTGATGACTGTAATTTGTGTTTGCAGCTGGATGACTGACTAATGTCATGAACTTGTAGGTTAACACAATGTGTATGTGTCAGAGTGTTTCAGCAGAGGAATGTCATTTGACATGCGATGAAAATGATTGAGAATATTGTTGATTTACACACACACACAAAAGCATGTTCATATAGGCACTGTAGAAACGTGAAATTATATTTGTTTATATAGCTGGAAAAGGTAAAAACAGATATCTTTGTGGACAACAGAAAACAAGAAAAACATTTTCTAGATGGACCTCTATGTACAGTTGTGTTCGAAATAATAGCAGTGCCTCAACAGCAGCAAGAAAATCACTGGTTTTATTAACATTTCAAACTCTATACCCCAGATAAGTTTCTGGGGGGTAAAATAAAGGTATAGAAAACCAACAAACCCAACAGGACAGCCATGCATACTGTGGATTCTGTGAAATTGAATGATTAACTGAAAAGGGTGTGTTCAAAAAAATAGCAGTGGTGAGTTCAATTAGAGAGGGCATCAATTAGGGAGGGTATTCTGGGAAAAAAGGGTGTTAACAGGTGATCCTTATTTAAGGATCAAGACAACTGGCATGCTGGCTGTGCATTTGTCCTGAAAAAACAAGGAAAATGGGTCGTTCAAGACACTGTTCTGAAGATGAGCGTTTCCTAATAAAAAAATTGATTGAAGAAGGGAAAACATACAAAGAGGTGCAGAAAATCATTGGCTGTTCAGCTAAAATGATCTCAAATGCCCTGAAATGGGAGCAAAAAACTGAAAAACGAGGAAGAAAAAGAAAGACAACCCCTCGAATGGACAGAAGAATAGCCAAACTGGCGAAGACTCCGCCAATGATGGGATCCAAGAGGATCAAGCAAGACCTTCAGTTGACAGTGAGTACTGTGACAATCAGAAGACGTCTTACTGAGGTTAACCTTCCAGCAAGAAGCCCCCGCAAAGTCCCACTGCTGAGAAAAAGACATGTGCAGAAGCGTTTACAATTTGCCAAAGAGCACATTGACTGGCCTGAAAAGAAATGGCATAATATCTTGTGGACAGATGAAAGCAAGATTGTTCTTTTTGGGTCTAAGGGTCACAGGCAGTATGTCAGACACCCTGTAAACACAGAAATCAAGCCACAGTACTCACTGAAGACCATTAAGCATGGTGGTGCAAGCATCATGATATGGGGATGTTTTTCATACTATGGTGTTGGTCCGATTCACCGCATACAAGGGATCATGGATCAGTTCCAGTACATCAGGATCCTGGAAGAGGTCATGCTGCCATATGCTGAGGAGGAAATGCCTTTGAGGTGGACCTTTCAACAGGATAATGACCCCAAACACACCAGCAAGCGAGCAAAAGCATGGTTCCAGATGAACAAGATTCAACTGATGGAGTGGCCAGCACAATCACCGGACCTTAATCCCATTGAAAACTTGTGGGCTGACATAAAAAGTGCAGTGCATGAGGCAAAACCAAGAAACGCTGAGGAATTGTGGAATACAGTGCAATTATCCTGGGCTGCAATACCTGTGGAACGATGCCAGAAGTTGGTTGACTCCATGCACCACAGATGTGAAGCAGTCATCAGAAACCGTGGTTTTGCAACAAAATATTAGTTTAGGATACTCAGCTAGGTTCACTTATCAAGAATTTCTTTGTTTGTACAGTACATTTTTGAGTTTCCAAGGAAAGATGGCAACACTGCTATTTTTTTGAACATGCCATTTCTTACTTTATTTGAAATATTATTATTATTATTTAAGTTTTGATGACTTTGCGCAATTGTTTTGCTTTGGAATAGAATGTATTGTGTCCGCAATGTATCTGTGTTCATTAAAGTACAATTTCTTTGAAGAATTTTGACATTTACTCATTTTTCTAAAGGCACTGCTATTATTTCGAACACAACTGTACATAGGAATGGAAATCTAATGAGAAATTGAAAACTTTCATTTAAAGAAAACAATGGTTAGATTTCTCAATGAATAATTAATAATGGTACAATTGTTGTATTTTCCTTACTCTGCCTCCATTTTGCCTTGATATGGGTGAATTTACATTCCCCATCCTGAATCCTAGAGATTTGAGGAATGCATAAAAGCACTTATTAGCATGATCATTTTGTGCACTGATTTGCGCTTGGTCCTTCACATTTTCATTAGTCATTGTCATTTCTACTTCCTCTAACGGTTCCTTCCTTTTCTGTTGTGTTGTTTCCTTGGAAAAAGTAAGATTAGTTGTTAAAAGTACTTTGTTAGGGTTAACAATGCATGACTAGCATTAATCCCCTCTTCATGTAGATGAACCTAAGTGTGATTGTCTGCTGCAGGACTGTTCACATAACACTGCTGGACAACACTGCGACACCTGTCTGCCTGGTTTCTATGGCAATGCCACCATTGGGACACCTGCAGACTGTCAGCCATGCACCTGCCCACTCATTCTTCCCAGCAACAGGTAGGTTCCGAAAACCCCGGCCTTAATGCTAGTATGACAAAATTAATTGAATCTAGCCTTTGTCACTCTGTGGACCAAAATTCTCTCAGTTTAAAAGTCTTCTTCATGAGCTACTCTTCTTTTGGTACTTCTTCACTATAGTTGGAATATAATTGTTCTGACATTATAAAAGAAAAATCTCAGCAGGTAGACAACTAAGTATATGTAGAGAAGCATCCTTGCTGTGGGTGAAAATGTCATTGACGTCATTACAATCAACATATCTGTTAAAAAAACACCCCCAAAAAATATTGCAATACATGATGCAAACCTCTCCTATCTTTTAAGCCATAGTACGCAAAACAACCAGTAGCAGTTTGTATTCTAAGTGTTCTAATATGACAACTGAACCAGCTCATCCCCTGTGGGATGCATTTTAGCCTGAAGAAGTTGTCACACAATTACTGGTGTGTTTCCTCGCAGGGGTCACTACTAACTGCTGCACAAAGATTAAAGGGCATGCTTTCGTTTTGAGTTTGGAGAGAGTAGGGCATAAATTTGTTGGTCTACACTGCAAAGCACACAGATAAAAAAGTTGGAAGTGTGAAAAAGATAGGCACTCAGTCGGAATAAGTACAACACAGAGAGAATTCCCTGATTACACTAGACTAAGAAACCTAAAGTAAGAAAAATAAAATCAGAGAAAGGAGTAAGTGCTGTAGGAGGCAGGTTGTGTTTCTTTTTTTTGACCATTTGGAAAACCTCTACATACATCTTTATACCTGAGGCATAGTAAAACACTACAGCAGTATGAGAAAAACAGACACAGAGAAACAGGACTAATTTGTGTTTAGTAAATACAGGGGTTGGACAATGAAACTGAAACACCTGGTTTTAGACCACAATACTTCATTAGTATGGTGTAGGGCCTCTTTTTGCGGCCAATACAGCGTCAGTTCGTCTTGGGAATGACATATACAAGTCCTGCACAGTGGTCAGAGGGATTTTAAGCCATTCTTCTTGCAGGATAGAGGCCAGGTCACGACGTGATGCTGGTGGAGGAAAATGTTTCCTGACTCGCTCCTCCAAAACACCCCAAAGTGGCTCAATAATATTTAGATCTGGGGACTGTGCAGGCCATGGGAGATGTTCAACATCACTTTCATGTTCATCAAACCAATCTTTCACCAGTCTTGCTGTGTGTATTGGTGCATTATCATCCTGATACACGGCACCTCCTTCAGGATACAATGTTTGAACCATTGGATGCACATGGTCCTCCAAAATGGTTCGGTAGTCCTTGGCAGTGACGCGCCCATCTAGCACAAGTATGGGGCCAAGGGAATGCCATGATACGGCAGCCCAAACCATCACTGATCCACCCCCATGCTTCACTCTGGGCATGCAACAGTCTGGGTGGTGCGCTTCTTTGGGGCTTCTCCCCACCGTAACTCTCCCGGATGTGGGGAAAACAGTAAAAGCGGACTCATCAGAGAACAATACATGTTTCACATTGTCCACATCCCAAGATTTGCGCTCCTTGCACCATTGAAGCCGACGTTTGGCATTGGCACGAATGACCAAAGGTTTGGATATAGCAGCCTGGCCGTGTATATTGACCCTGTGGAGCTCCCGACGGACAGTTTTGGTGGAAACGGGAGAGTTGAGGTGCACATTTAATTCTGCCGTGATTTGGGCAGCCGTGGTTTTATGTTTTTTGGATACAATCCGAGTTAGCACCCGAACATCCCTTTCAGACAGCTTCCTCTTGCGTCCACCGTTAATCCTGTTGGATGTGGTTCGTCCTTCTTGGTGGTATGCTGACATTACCCTGGATACTGTGGCTCTTAATACATCACAAAGACTTGCTGTTTTGGTCACAGATGCGCCAGCAAGACACGCACCAACAATTGGTCCTCTTTTGAACTCTGTTATGTCACCCATAATGTTGTGTGCGTTGCAATATTTTGAGCAAAACTGTGCTCTTACCCTGCTAAATGGACCTTCACAGTCTGCTCTTATTGGTTCAATGTGCAATTAATGAAGATTGGCCACCAGGCTGGTCTAATTTAGCCATGAAACCTCCCACACTAAAATGAGAGGTGTTTCAGTTTCATTGTCCAACCCCTGTAGATAGTTAAGAAATGCAGAGATGTTAAACTGCAGTTTCTCCAGACAACCAGTGAGAGATGCTCCATTAAATGTAATCCGTTTTGCCACACATGGACACATGCTCACAAACACACACAGGCAGCAGCAGCTGAGAATCTCGGGACAGTCATGCCACGTCATTTCCAAAATGCTACAAGCTAAAGGGAGACACAACTCTCTATATCACTCCCCTTCTTCACATCCAATAACTCTGGCTAACCTCAAAACTAGCCATGACAATTATGTTCTCTACAACAAGTAATTTAAGAAAGCTAATCTGACTTTTTCAGTTAGTAGCAATGTCAAAGCTCTCATGGGAAACTCATTAAGTGATCTTTATATTAGTGTCAGCATGGAAAGCAGGGTGGTGATTTACACTGAATCAATAGAAATGAGTTTAGCCCTTGAATGCTGTTCCATTTATTTTCTCTGAGCATGAAGTCTCTTACTTCCTGTAGGAGTAAAGCAAATGTAATCTTTGTTTTTAAGTCCCCACCATTTATGGTCTACAGCAGAGGGTGGATGGAAACAATATATAGATCGAGAAGAAAGAAGGAAATCAAAGAGACCAGTATGGAAAAAGTTGGACGATTTTATTTAGAAATAGAGTTGACATAAAAAGGTTGCATTTTATTAACATCACTGTTAACAAGATAATTCAGTTCCATTTAACTGAATATTATCAGAAGATGAGTAAAATTTACCTTAACTTTTAATGATCTCATTGCCATAGTTTCATACAAAAAAAACTTGTTGTGGGCGAAACCTGATGATTAGTTTTTTTTAATGTTTTTTTTTTTACAGTTCATTTTAATTTATTAGTGAAATGTTACAATCTATAAATGAGATTGTATTTTTAGAGATAGGTAATGGCATAAAGAAACCTGAAATAAGCTAACAGGTATTTAAGGATCAAAGTTGTGTTAATAATCTCCAGCGATCGCTTCAGTGTGATTTTTGGAGTTGCTATTGCGTTTCTGGAGCAAGCTAGCTGACGAGTACGCAGCGAACACAGATTCTCTCCTGAGACAATGTGAACATGAAGCGACAGCCAAAAGTTCGACGTCAGGGGGAGATGTATCATTACAGTCCATACTACATATTATTAACAAGTACTATAACCTCTATATACTATAACTATACCTCCTCTCTTTCTGTTACCCCTCTGTATGCAGTCTGTTTGAGTCGACAGGTGTTAGAATTATTCTTGCAGTCATTTTTCATTGGAAACAAAATAGCATTTCCTTCCTTATGTAGCTGCTGTATCCTTGTCAGAGCTCAAGGCGTGTCCATTCTCTAGTGATCACACTTGTTGATCAATGGAAAATGTTTTCTCTCTCTGTTTTGCTTTGTTCTGCATCCTACATATATCCTCCTCAACTCTATAGACTTGTGGTCTTCTTCCAGACCACCTTTGGGCTTTTAAAAACTCAGTTAGTTGTTCTCAAAGGGCAAACAGCTTTCCCGTCTCCATGGTTATGTATCATAACTTATGTAGTAATAAGTGTCAGAGCAGAAAATATTACACTGGCTAGAAAATGTTTGAAAAATCTGTGGAAATCTGTGGAAAAGGTGGGAAATTTGCTCTTTAACCCTGACCATATACTTCAGATTTGTAACTGTAACTTAGTGATGTTAAAAAAAAACTGATGGTAGTTATACAACAGTACCTAATTTCAAACAATGAGGCATAATGTTTTCATGTTTATGTGCTCTACATGCACTCACCAAGCAAGGTTATCTTTAATCGACTGAACTGGTCATAATGAGCCAGTCTGTCAGCAAGTGAGTCAGTCTGGGGCCAGGAACCTGAGCCAGAAGAACTATCTATAGTTTTTGGAAGTGGGAGGGTGTCAGAGCAAGAGAAAATGACTATCACTTTACTTTGCTTCTCTCTCAGCTCATTTCGACAACCCTTGGTAGCATGGAAGAGTGTTTTTAAAGTCAGGAGTGTGTGAAAGTGCATGTATGTTTCTGTGTGTGTGAGGCAGAGGTTAAATGTTCATATTTATGTGTGAGAAAGTGACGGAAAAGACCTGAAAGTGAAAGCAGGGACACAGATGTATGTGTATATTTGAGGAGAACCACAATGGCCTTAACTCGCTTCTGTCTCCTCTTCCTCCTCTTCTTCTTGCCTTACCCCATGCTGGGACAACGCTACCAATTACGTAAACAACTTCAACAACAATTACAACAATACCATCATGGGAACCACAACAGCTTCAGCCCTACCTGCCACTTAGATGAAGAAGGGGAGTTAATATGTGACCAGTGTCAACCTGGCTACACAGGACCGCGATGTGACAGGTAAGTTAAGTTAAACTCTCAGCTGTTTACCCTTAAACATGCACATCAATTTACAAGAGTCATATTTGTTTAGCTTTTGTTTTTTTAGTTCAATAGCATTAACCCTTTACGGCCTGCTCAACCATTTGGTAGAACACATTTTTCACTGATTATACTTGATTATAAGATATACAAGAGGAAGTGCATATTTAGGAATGCAGTGCCTCAACTAGGTATGAGTTATGACAATTCTTTTTTTAAATATAACACTTAGCCTAAAGTGTCGCCCCATTTTTGGAAAAAACATTGATTCTGGTTGAAGTATAGATGTTAAAGGGTTAAGATAAGGCTTTGAAGCTATGTAGCAAAAATCATGTTCCATACCTCAATTAATTTAGAAGTGGTCATAGATGTAAACGCACAAAGCCATAGTCATTGTCATTTGCGAACTATGCTGGGCAGCTCATTAACGGCACTCTGAGAACTGTGCATCTTTTTTTACATTCAGCTGTCTCTTCATAGGAGATTGTATTTGATGGCACTCTTGTTCAGGCCTTTTTTAACAGCCCTGGGTCACTGGGAAGGATTTTGTCTCGATATTTGTTTTTAGAATAGATTAGATTTTCTATTTTTTCTTTTTAAAAAGTGTTATTTAGTTTTTCTTCTGCTTTCTAGTAAAAAGACTGTCGACTAAGTAATGTCTCTACAAAGATTGATGTATTAAAAGATTACTAGGTTAACAATAAAGATTCTATTGTAAGTTAGTTAAAGATCAACTGCAGTTAGTATTGAGTAAATAAAAACATTAACCAGCTTCTCCTCTTAAGCAACCTAGACTTTGATTAGAAAAAAAAAGCATAATTGTTTTCTATTGATAAAAGGCACAGTTTTAAAAGTTATAGAGTTTAACATAATACAGGTTAAAGCTAGGTCAGGTTGTTGACCGTGTAAATGATTTTACATAGCCAACCAACTCAAATTAGTTTTTGACTGATGGATGAAAATTAAAACTAAATTAACAATGTATAAAACATCAGTCGAGCAATAATCTTTACTACTTTGCCACTGACTAGACTGAGATGAAGTTATGTCTGTTTAAGCTTAATGATTATTAACATAATGCTTCTGTACCACAACCTGAAATAGCTTTACTGCACAGAATGTGCTGGCCACACTTTTCCTTTTATAGTATCTTCAACTGAGAGGAACATTTGTCACGATTCAAACCACTCAAAGGATATGTTTTCTATTAAAAGCGCTGCCTGCTCATACACACTGGACACTTATTCCACTGTTGTACTGTCTTTAAGATGGTTCAATCCTAACTATCTATTTTTGCTGATTACGGATAACTTGTTTGTGTGGATCAAATAGTCTCATTCACTAGCTGGTTAAATGTTATCTCAAACATTGTGGATTCTTACTGAAACATTGTCCTCCACTCAGGTTTTAAGCCCCAGTTACCCAGGGTGTCATTATTTGCTGCTATTGGTGGAGACGGAGCCTGTGCTCATTGCCCGGCATAGTCTGCATGCCCCGCCATCCTGTCCACAGCAGACTCTCTCTGTCTGCTTTGAGTCTTTTTTTAAACCTCATTTGCCAGTGAGAGAGGCAAACTGACTCATTGTCAGCCCCCTTTTATAACTGAGAGTATCATCACCACCACATTACCATCCAGCCATCAAGCAATATAGTGTTCACTGACAGGAGGCCCGACCAAAACAATTCAACCACCCTTACTTTCTCCTCTCTTGTGTTGACATATGAAGGAGGGGTGTTCTGACCAGCTGTGCTGTTTTTAGTTTATTTATAAGACATTTACTTTAATATACAGAATTATGGTGATCTTATTCCTTTAATTCCTAAAGGAGACATGAAAATAAAGACTCTGGATACAGGAGCTGATGTTATGTGACATAATGTTTTATAACTAATGGCAGGATTAAAGAGGTAATCAGCAGTTGTTGTTTCTTGTTCTATTAGTCTAATTGATGCCTTCTACCTACCATTACACTTCATTATCTGCAGTGTTTTTGTTGTTGTTTATGGTAATTAATTGTAATATGGCAATTTATTAGTATTATGGGCTTTAACAAAATAAGCCACTCTGTTCATCCCATCCTAATAGACTATATACACTTGCTGCTAAGTGGTTCTGCTTTTCAATTTTCTGTCCATAAACATCCATTTAAAAAATAGCTGAAAGCTCCCAGAAGCCCCTGCTTGTCAGCTAAAACACATTGAGTCATAAACTGCTAATTAGGGTTTGCAGACATGCGGTTGGTCTGCTATAAGGTATTTTTTTATAGCACATTTTTTTGGATTGACTTGATGCCAACCAGCTGCTGACATAATGATTTACTGCCATTTTTCATATGATTTTATTTATTGATATAGTCTTTGTCTCTATATTTGTGTTGCCAAGGGTATATTTTCTTGCAAATGTGCAGTTCTCCAAAAGAATTAACAAGACAATAAGAATGTTTTTAACAGAGTAGTATTGTTTTTGCACATAGAAAGCACACAAGAATTTGACAAGACATGACAAAGTATTGCAAAATTATTTTGGCATTAGGAAAAAAATACCAGTTTTTCCCCAGGAGCAATTTTCTATACATAATGTTAAAAAGGACAGGCATAAAAACTATTATGATCCTGCCTGCTTTTCTCTCTCTGTAACTCTGCACCAGTTATGCTCACCATCTATTCCCAACGCAGTCAAATGGTTTTGACTAGGTCTTTGACCCTCTCAGTATATTACCACTATAAATACCTTTATTCCTCTTGAGGCCCAATGACTTCCACATGCATGTACTCCCTTCAAAGAATAGAATAAGATAATATAGAATGGACTAAGATAGAAAATAGGCATCAAACTGGGGGATTCATATTGCACATAAGGATAAATACAGACATAAGCTCCTCCCCAATCTCCTGTCAAGAAACGATATTGCTTCTGGTACAATTTTCCTCGTCACTATTAAGATCCACTTGTGCAAACACACACCAACTATACACATGCAAACGTACTCCTACAACATGCATCCCCCTGCACATACACACAGATACACACATGCAGAAGCTAATAAACCAGTTCTATTGAGAACCAAGGAGGGTCAGTGGTAATAATGACTGGCTGCTCTTGACTCTTTTCCTCCCTCTGTCCCTTCTTTTCCCTTCACTAAAAATTCAATTCTCTTTTCAATGTGAAGACCTTTTCCCCCTCTCCATCTCCATTTCTCCTTTTCTCTCCTCTGCTTTCCCTTCCACTCATCTCAATTCCCTCTTCAGCCTGTAGAGCTTTATTCCAGTATAGACCCTCTTTATTTGGTTTCAGTGGCCCTTGTCACGGCACTGCGATCTCAGAGTAATTTATTTCCCTGCATCTGAGCATTCTCCAATTACTACTGAAATCAAAACAGTCTGAAAAGAGAAAAAGAAAAATCTTGGAGTTTAACAAGTAACATATACTTTTGACCTTGAGGTTCATATCAATGTTTTGGATTTAGCTGAAAAAATATAACAAAAATGAAAAGGTAAAGCATTGTACCCTTTCTTGTAGTCTTTAAAGCTGGGGAAAAATGTGTTCTCAGGTTCTGAATTATTGACTACACAATAGCAGAGAAAATTTGTATTATCAAGGAATCATGCACAACAAACTCTTTCGACGAAGAAAATAACAGGATGCCTTACAGGATGTCTTATTTCAACAACTCAGCAACGCAAAGCTTTGATATTGATCAGTTGGAGAGGGGCTTTTTTTTATAAATCCTGGTGCGTGAAACTGTTTGAGTGATCATTATGCTTTTGTACTGATGGTAGAATAGTTTTCTGCTGTTGTTGTTTAGTTTTAGTTCCTATTTTCCAGCTCAATATTTTTTCAATGAGTTTTCCCCTCACTCAGGTTCTGAATATTTAAGTGAAAGTTTAAAGGCAGCACATAGCCATGTGGGATGGTGATCCATCATCATCAGCCCCTTTTCTCTCTGTAGGGTCTATTTTAACAGTATTGAAAGTCTGTTTCCTTATGACTTATTTTGTTTCCAGGTCATGAAACATAACACTGAATTTCATCTTTCCTGCTCGTCTCTCCTGTCTGCTAGATGTTCAAACGGATATTATGGTCAGCCCACTGTACCCGGGGGAAGGTGCCAGCCCTGCGATTGCAATGGCAACCTGGACCTATCTATACCTGGCAGCTGTGATCCAATTACAGGCCAGTGTCTAAGGTGCCGCCAAGGTTATGGTGGTGCGGACTGTGAAAATTGTGCTGAAGGTTACTATGGAGATGCTATCACGGCAAAGAGCTGCCAACGTGAGTATCAGACCTAATGATAAAATTGTTAGCCAACTCAGTATTAAGAAGTATTTAAGACTTGAAATATTCTGGAGGCTTATTTAGTTTGTTCTGATTGTCAAAACATGACTGTAATTGGTTTTATTTTTCTGGTTTTTGTATAGCAAAAATAATAAGAGAAATATTAGAAGAAAACCAGCAGATTGCACCAAAACCACTCTTCGATTTAATCCCTCATCCTGAGCCAACACAAAGCAGCTGGAAAAAAAAGCTCTATAAAAAACCAATAGCAATCAGGGAAAGAGGGGAATTTTTCACTGAGTTTCAGGACTGTTGTGAACCTGTTCAAATATAGATTAAAAATGCCATCTTTTTTGCACTTTAGCACTCACTGACAGGCCTATTTCGAGCTTTCCCAGTCACTTATCATTGGTGATTCAATTGCAAGTGTTCTGTATGATCAGCAGATGGGTTTAAATGGACAATGATCACTCCTGGTGGAGCTGTGTTTTATTATCGATGCAACGGCAATATTGTGTCTCTCAGGTTCACATAAAAACAATTTTCTGTCCCTGCCAGTCTTGTTGTATTTGCAGTTGGCAACATTTTTGGAAGTGTAAGTTCAGTTGGTGCAACAATTTATTTTAAGATGAAGTAGTACATTTGTAGAGTACAGATTTATACGTGCACTTATAAAAAAAATGTTTTTCTTTGTAGTGTGCAAAAAGGGGATCATACTCTGCAGGCCACACCTTCCAAATCCTAAGAACTCCTTTCAGGAAACTAACACTAAAGGAGTGACTGCAACACAGTGAATTGAGCAACTTTTTTTAGATTGTTGATGTGTCAGTTTAAAGAAACCAAAATCAAATAAGAGACTACTCACTGGGAGCTCAAAGAGACAACATAATTCACTTTTCAGTTGTTTGTATGTCTACCGTGCGCCGTGTGTCTTTGTAGGGGTGTTACACTGAAAAGCACAATGTACTCGTGTAACTTGTCTGACATTCTTTAAACGATACCTTTAATTCTTTCAGTAAAACATTAAGTTGATAGCACACCATCTGCAGAGTGGGTTTTTGTGTGTCAACAAGCAGCTGTGCCAGTGGGAGGTGGGATGTCGGAGCAGCCCACTAACTGCCAGCTGTGCTTTAAAATGAGAGTAAAAACTATACCTGTAAAGACAAGAGGCAGAGAAAGAGAGAGAGGGAGAGAGAGAGGGATGGAATGGGATACAGGCATAAAGATAGCACTTGTTTGTGGAAAAGTCTTCATTAAAACTGTGCTTCTTACAAAAACAGAGGCAATGGCAGGGTGATGGGCAGAGAGACAGACACCTCGCCCCAAACTGGAGACAGCCAGACTGATAAACAGATAAAACTGTCAGAGCAGCACAAAAGCAGGTAGACAGGCTGACAGAGGGTATTAATGTGGATTTGATAGTTCATTGTTCTGTGGTTGTTTCCTTTCCCCACCAGCCAAATAGCTATTGATTAATCAGGCTGATCTATTGCTCTCCTGCAGCGCTGATCAGCTGCTTGCGTATGGAAGATTGAGGATGGTTATTGATCCCCTACGAATGACAAAAGACCACCAAGAATTATTAAAAGACAACAACTCTACCGCTTTCTCTCCCTCTCCGTCTGTCTGCTACACTCCTCATCATTCCCATTCTTAATGAATTTTATTGAGTGAAGCAGGAGAGTTCAGCCCAAGTCCGTTTTTGCCCTATTAGACTGTAAAAATCTTGTACATTTTCTTTGACATCACAGTTCCCATCTGAGGCCACTTATGCTAGAACAATTTTGTGTCTCCTCCTGTAATGGTTCAATTTAATTCTTTCATAAGCAAACTTGATCACAAAGTAATTTGTCCAGGGAAAAATTTAAAGAAAGTAATGGTGGCCATCTATTTCTTGTGTGAGGAAAAGCCATTTGAAAGCAGTTGCAACAACGTGCGAATGACTTGAGTTCATATTTGTTAAGTGAGGAAAACTAAGAGGAAAATATAGAAATACAATTATGGCCAAATGTATCTTATTTAATTAACTTTTCAAAAATGGTTTCAACATTTAATCGATAAACTCTTCTTTGGAAACTGTAATTGAACCATTTTTAAGATGCTATCAAATGCAAAGAGTCTTCCGCAAACTGATGTGTAACATGAAAAGGAATTGAAGAATACTTTCAGAAACAAATGTAATCCTTTTATTTTTTCATAAATAGAAGCTTCATTATCATTTTAAATATACATAACTAAGTTATTAAATTCAAATGACAGCTATGTTGTCGTTGAAACACAAACAAAATTATGTTTGGTGGAAAAATCTATTTTAAAAAAGTGTAATCTTTTGGATTGTTGTAGGTTCCCTTACAGGAGCTTCTTGTTTCAGGTCCTCACATAGAATCTGTATTAGTTTATGGCTCGGGTTTTGCTGTAGTCATTAGAAAAGATTCAGAACAACTTAAGGAGACTGTATGTTTGACTTGCTTTCTCTTAAGATTATGCTCATTTTCAAATTACCAGATTTTATGGTAAAATGTGGTAAAATGTAATCCAGGCCCAAACCATAACTGCTCAACCATGCTTTTAGAAGATTAAAAATGTTTTACAAGAATTAGGTGTTTTGTTTAGTCACCCTTTCTCGATAGCCTTTTGAACTTTTCACATGAATCCTCTGCACATAAGGAAATAATTACCTAACATTTGTAAAAGTGTTTATTGCTTGATAAATGACTGCGGTAGCCCTTTTTCCTGGTGGAGACCTAAAATGAACAAATGAATGAATACATATACAAATAGTCATTTATGGCCCCCGAATGATTACATAAACCAACTGCTATGGTTTTGCAGACTGAGGTTAATTATTAAGGAGCACACGGCACATTTGGCAGATGTGTAATAAGTGCTTATAAGATTTGTTGATTTGACAGATGGTTGAATACTGAATAACAGAACATGGTGTATTTAGTTTGAATAGAGGATACTGTGAAGCAACACTGAAAAGGAGAAAAAGAAAATTTTATCTTACCACAAGGCTGGCTTTGTACTGCAACAACTTGCAAAAGAGATGGTCCAGATGGTCCCTGAAGGATGATTCTTCAGGCTGAGACACAAATACAAGCATACATGTGTATTTTTTCTCAAACAATGGTGCATGTAGGACAGTACTGCATATTCACAGTTGAGTAGGTGCGGGAAACATGTTTCTCTTTAGGCATTCAGGTGAAAAGCCGTACCATGTGTGTGTTTCTGAATGTGTGCTCATATGTAGAATGCTGTTGTGGGCTGGCATCTACCCTTCTGTCTCTTATAGGAGCAGAAAATAACAGGCGGTAAAACAGACCACTTCCTATAAGTGTCATTATAGTGCTATATGGTGTGTGCTTCTGATTCCAAAAGAAGGTGAATCTGCCTTCATGTGCATCTGTTTGTGTGTTCAAGTATGCTTCTAATAGTTTATGTGCCAGATGGTGGCTGTGATGTAAAGCTTTTAATTCTTTATTTAGGGGTTTGACTGGCGCATCTAGGTGTCTTTTTCGTCTCTAGGGATTTAAGACAACAAACTTTAGATAGAGATTAAGTTATGCAGAGTTTCTTAATTAGATAACAGAAGACAGAGAGGTATTTGTGAGGGGTTTGGGTATGTTTGAACAACCCAGCAACGAAATGAACCATTAACAAATTAATTATCCAATTAACTGACTAATTTGGTCAAATCTAAAAAAGTTTGTTTATTTGCGGAACAAGACAAGCATCAGTAAAGAAACTACTTGTTCAATTTTGGTGTTAATATAGATCGACATTACCTTTTTTTTTTATTTGAACCTATTGCGATTTTTACATAAAGAGTATGATATTATGAAACAACATAAGTAGACAGTTATTCTGGGTAGCAGTTTGTATCTAAAGTGCAACGAGCAGACTATAAGCATATACTGACAGCTAATTCTTATAAGAAGCTTGCTCGAGAGTTTTTGTCAATTATTATTAAATATGCTATTCTATTTCCTTTTCTTCAGCCTGCCAGTGCCACACTAATGGCTCTGTTTCTGAGATCTGCAATAAGGACAGCGGTCAGTGCCAGTGCAGAGAAAATGTGGTTGGACACAAGTGCGATAAGTGCACGGTAAGTGGAATTTTAACTTTGATTATTAATTTTGCGCTTAAAATTCTCATCATACACCTCTATTTACAGTACCGTATATTGTTTACATATTACCTCTTTTTATTCCTCTTTTTTTAGTACTTCTAAGTCATTTTTATGCCTAGAAATCAACATATTAGTTCATTTCAGCCGTAACATTGGAACATGTTCAGTCATGCACACATAGTTTTATCTGGCCAACTCATTTAATGCTCTATCTCAGTATGTCACTTAAAATGTTACTGTAAACTGATTTTTAATGTGATAAAAGCTATCCAGACTCTATCTTTTCACTGCCCCCTCATTGGTCACTTGTCCACATCCTCTCCATCCATCTGCATTGTCTTGGCCCAGCCTAACTGCTGGTGGGATGCTGAGCATCAGGGATGTGTGCCCTGTCGCTGTAGCCGTCATGGCTCTATCTCTCAGCGTTGTGATATTGAGGGCCGTTGCATCTGTCGTGCCGGCTTCGAGGGCCAACGCTGTGACCTGCGTCGCCTGGGTTACGAAAGGCGGGAAACACGGCGCCCTGTGGAACGGGTTCCAGTGGAAACTGTGCAGCAGAGATGGGGGAGCTCTACCCGAACGGGTGGCTGTCCCCGGGGCGCATACAGGCCTCAGACAGGGGTAACACACGCTGCATGTGGATGGCAGTGGTGTGTTCAGTAGCACGGGGTGTTTCTGTTTTGAGATTTTTGTTCCTGTCTAATAAACAAAAATGGTTATTTTCTGTTGTGCATTGTTCTGTGGTACTTGGTTTTTTTATACATTGCATGGAAAAAGATATTTTTTTTTTTTCAATTATTTTATAAGCATGGCTTTGTGGTGACTCCTATGCGGTGAGCTTTGTGCATACAGTTTAATGCAGTGTCATACAAAAACTTCAGGCATCAGGTAGTTTCAACTTTTAGTTTATTTTTAAAGTGAAGGACAAATTTATTTTTTAAAAATTAATTCCTACCTCAGCATATTCTGTAGTGTGCAAGCCTGGATTTTTTTCAAGTTTCCTTTATCAATTCTTATTTAGTCCTCAGAGAACATTTAGATGTCATCATTATTTTTTTCTCATTTTTTGCTGTGTAAGCTTGCAGTTTATCTGACTCAGCTCTTTTGTTTAATTTTAGTTCCACTCATCGGCCTCTGTGTCTGTGTGTGTCTCACCAGCTTCAGACTCATGGCATCGAAACTGGTGGAACATGTGTGCCCTGCCACTGCAATTCGTTTGGGTCCAAGTCATTTGATTGTGATGAAACAGGTCAGTGTAGGTGTCAGCCAGGCGTCAGCGGACCCAAATGTGACCGATGTGCACGAGGCTTCTTCAACTTCCAGGAGGGTGGCTGCACACGTAAGGGGAGAACTTTATATCTTCTTTGAGCGTTGTGTTTTTCTCGTAGGTCAAAGAACAGCATGCATTGAACTTGACACACAAATAAAAACGAGAGAATAAAGACAGACTACTATATCCGCTGCTGGAGCTGTTTAATGATTATTTTAACTGAACAAGTGCTCCAGTCTTCCAGTTTCTCAGTCGTGGATCTGCAGTGTTTTTACATAGATGATAGTTATTATTGTTATTTGTCAACAGCCTTGAGAAAAACACTTAATGGAGGATTTGTCTTTAGAACATGTTGCTCTTTTTTGTTAAAATGAGTAACAATAAGAAAATAAGTCAAAAGGTTCAGTCCATCTGTGGCCCTGGAATTTTTGGGGCCCCTGGGCTGCAGCCTTGGCCAGTGCGTGCATTCATCTGTGCCTGCTTTGAAGACTTAACACACGGAATAATAATGAGTTTACTGAATGAATTATCGTGCTAAATAATTTCGATAAACCTTGACTGATAAAGAAAAACAATGTTAGATAAATGTAATAATGATGAGATAAATGCTGTGTATCGATTTTAACAATAATCTCATCAACACGTCTGATGGCACATCACTACAAATTGGATAAATAGTATAGTATATTACACCAGTTTATTATTCAGTTTCACATTAGATTTCTTTTTTTCCATTTCCTCAGCTCTTGATCACTTTATCATTCAAACTTGAGGTAATTTGTCACCATAAACCACTGTTGGATTACATTTTTCATTCAGTCTTTTTTTTAGTTGAGTTTGAGATTTGTATATAGACTGAAACATTTTTAACTATGCTATTTAAATATGTAAATATGTAAAATGTGATTTTGACCTGATTAATTTTAACAGCTAGTCTGCACTGATCTGCTTTATTATGAACTCAGTTGTTTTAGTTTGAACAATTTCAGTTTTTTGTTCTTTTCTTCATTTGTTTTCTTTTTCATTCAGATGAAATCCCAGATGTCTCAATCATTTCATCTCACCTGCGTCTTGTGCTTGATTAACACACCCGTTTCCACTTACCTCATTACACTGAGTGATTCTGAAAGATTTTTGCTCTGATTCTTTTCCACTGAGCTCTCATTTAATTTTTTTTCCTAAAAACTTTGTATTTTATCCTTGTATTTTTAGGATTTAACTGGGGGTTACTTTTCTTTTGATTCCTGGTATTAAGACTTACTTTTGCATTTATGTATCAGCTGCACTTCCTATTGGCTTGAATTGTGTTTTTTTTTCCTGAATGAGTGACATTTATTTATTTATTTTTCTGTTAACTGTATAAAATCCTTGATAATCTTTGTGTGTCACTTTTTTTCTTAGCTTTTTTCAAACTACTCCCCCCCTTCTCTTTCAGCCTGCCAGTGCAGTCATGTGGGAAACAACTGTGATGTAAACACTGGACAGTGTATCTGTCCTCCAAACACTATTGGTGAGAGATGTGACCGCTGTGCTCCCAACCACTGGGGCCATGACATCATGACTGGTTGCAAGGTGGGATGAGAGTAAATCTGGCTTAAAACCGAGTTCTGGGTCTCTTTTTTTGGGGAAAAGTGAGGTTATTTTAGGCAGATATGATAAACAATTTCATTCAATTTCTTGTCTTTTTAAAAAAAAATCCTGATGAATGATTAATTTTTATTTTTCATATTTTTTTATTTACATGCAGTAAGTCTAAATTATTGTGTTGTAGTCTTCTGCCCGCTTTTATCAGTTATATTTGATTGTGTACAACAGGGTTTTGAGCAAAGTTTTTGCCATTAAATGATGCAAAAGGTCTCGGTTGCAAAAGATTTCATATGGCACTATAAGGTTAAAATCTTATCCATTCAGTTATTTACTGGATACATGCATATTTAAAAAGAAAACTTTCACCAAATGTTACTTTGATGGGGGTCGAGAAAGAAATTTGCTCATTGGCACCATTTTAGCCTGTATACCAACCTGTACGCTTTGGTTGAAAATTAGTTGACCATATGCACCAAACAAATAATGCAGAACACTAATACTGTCTTTTCGGTTGTGTATTGATAGGAGTGTGGCTGCAATGTGATTGGTTCAGTCACACAGATGTGCAACATGAATACAGGTTGCTGCTTCTGTCGTGATTCTTTCAGAGGAGAGAAATGTGATGAGTGTCAAATAGGATACAGAGACTTCCCACAGGTAAAGAACTAGATGAGCACTCTGCATTTTTGTGAAATGTACTTTCAGTTTGATTGGGATAAAGTATGAGCTGTTGATGTAACGAGATAAAATTACTGTGGCCTCAATCTTGGGCTATTCTTGGGAGATTCTTATGAAATACTATGATAAAGTGCAAGGCTCTTGCTACTTGCTGATCTGTTATGACAAAAGCTTGGCATTGCCTGCCTCCATATTTCCACAGTGCATCCAGTGTGAGTGTAACATAGCAGGATCGGACAGCCAGACCTGCGACATGGAGAGAGGAGTGTGTGCCTGTGCTGACCGAACAGGCAAATGTATCTGCAAGGTACAGTGTATTTACACTTCTGCTTCTAGTGCTATATTTCCATGTCAAAAATAAAGACATTTTGATACCTTTTTTTTTTCCTTCAAACACACTCTGCATTAACTGTACCATAACTGCAATCGACTAAGCTTTTCCTTTTCAGGAAGTCGGCATTGAGTTCACTTGAGTGCTTGTCAGACAGCTGGAGAAAAATGTAGCATTTGCTTCAGTCCTGCTGCACAAAGTTTTCTTTAAATGTCAGTGCAGTTTTTAAACTTCACAGGAACACAGAGCCAAAACTTGTTTTTTTTAATACACAAAGCTCCCCTTCACATGTATAACTGCAGGCATTAAAAGCGTGTTCATCAGTTATATTGTATACAGATGAAAAATGCCAGAAGTTGCTCTCAAGGACTGCAGTCATCCTCACTTTTAGTGATGGGAAAATTGAATATAACCGAGAAACGCTAAATACTACATTATTCCAGCTGTAACTTTTTTTTTTCTTTCCCCTGTTGGTGCTTGCCTATATTTTCATTGCATTTGTTTGTTTTTTGGGGGGGGGGGATAAACACAATAAAAGTGGATTCATTCAAGCAGATTGCTTTTTCTACACCAAAAAGATGTGTGAGTACTTAAATGTAACTGCTTAGCTGCAGACATTAAACAAAATGGTTTCAGAAAGTATTATTGGGCAGTATGAAAATGTCCTTGGTCCTTACCCATCCTACATCTACTGCAGTACAGAACTCATGAGACTTGGTCACTGTGTTTCAGCTTTTGAAGTCAAGTGAAGCTTATCTGCAAGGATTATTTGATGAAAAGCAAGTACCTGTATATGAAACAATGGCATCAATCTAATGCATAATTGGCCTGTCTGTGTCTTATTTTAGGGAAATGTGGAAGGACACAACTGTGATCAGTGTAAGCCAGAAACATTTGGATTATCTGTGAAAAATCCAATGGGCTGCAGCAAGTGTTACTGTTATGGACTGACCCCCTCATGCACAGAGGCACAAGGACTTATAAGGATGTGGGTGAGTGTCATAGCTTTCTTTACAATTTTTCTGTCCGTGGTTTAAGTTAATTTGTGGGAAGATAAAAACGTAGCCCTTAATGAATGTCTTGAGTTGCTTGACAGAGCTAAAACAAAAACACTTCAACTAAATTGGCAACTTAAAATCAGTGTGACTATTTATTTTGTCGAGATGGATAACAGATGCATTTAAACATCTGTTATATCAAATATAATTGTAAATGGTTATTCTCTGTATCCAAAGAAGCTGTTTTTTTATCATAGTTGCTTTGGAATTTTCTTGCTACTCAGAAGTAATTCAGTGAAGACACTTTCGTAACATGAAGAAGTGTTGAAGTGTCTGAGAAAATTACCACACTACTTATCTGATTTTTAAAAAAAAGAAATGTTATACATTTTGGAAAATGTATACTGAAAATAAGATATTTCCTGTTAAGTCAACAACTTGTATGTAGAAATGGTTGATACTCTCACAGTGTCACCAAATCTGTTTTACATCAGCAATGACTATTTCTAAGGCAGCCAGGGAGTCTTTTTTTCTTTTTAGGGTAGAGGGTGATGAGGCTTCATGTAATCAACAGGCTCTCAATTCACTCATTCACAGAGGCAAGTGGGGAATGTTGTACACAGAGAGACATGAAAAATAAAAAGTTCATTAGAAAGAGGAAAGAATTTCACTGAATCATGAGATTACACTGAGTGGTACAAGTGCATTTTCACACACTACTTTATCCACTCACAATGCAAACACAGTCTAACACAGTCAAATTCACAGTAGATAGGAATACATGGAGGTTAGTAAAGGGACTTATGCAAATATGCATGAACATGAACACCATCTGGTGGGAGAATCCATCATGATAATTTCTCAAACCGCTAATGTAAGTCTGCTCAGACTTGTATAAGTTAAAAACCATCAAGCTTGTAACCTACAACTGGATCCAAAAAAAACATGACACAAAGATTGATGCTACATATCAGTGTTATTCCTCTCAAATTAAATGAAAAAGTTCCAAGTCAAATGTTACTGGATATTAATAAGAAATATCTATTAGCCTAAATTTAAAAAACATACATTTAAGGTTTCTAAAAGCTAAGCTTTAAAAGTGTAGAAAATAAATCTACAATTATTCTTTAAGCCAACATTTTGGATGGGATTCTTTGCAAACTCAAAATTCAAAACAAGATTTTAATCTGAACCAAAATTTTCATGCTTTTTTTCTGACCGTAATTTCCATTTGGCACAGAGCATGTGGCTTGCTGTTGATTTGATTTTGTTGCAGCAAATTACAGAGGTGCATCTAGAAGTGGAGGGACTGAAAACTATGCTTAGCTCAGTTATTGTTTGGTAGAGCCAAGCTCCTAAAGAGATGACAAGGCAGTTAACTTCACCAGTTGCCAAAAAGATGGATTGAAATAGTTTGAAACTCCAAAGGGAGCAAAATCATTTGCCAAAAGCAGATGATGAGTGTGGATCCAGGCCAGTAAAAGAGCAAAATGAGATACAGTGACTACCTAAGCAATCAAAGTCTCTGCTGCACTCCTTCATATCGCAAAAAGTTAAAGCTTTTGTCACGTTTCATGAACCTTGGATCCAAATATTCGCCTGAGCACAGAAGTTTATCTGCACTGATGTTTAATGACATTTTCAGAGATGCATTTCGCAGTTCATAAATGAGTTGCTCAGAATTGTGACAGCGGGGTCAGTCTGCGACAAAAGCCTGCACCGATAAACAGCTCTATTCAATAAATGGCTGTCACGAACTGCTCAGTGAAATTTGAGTCAGATATGTTGAAAAAAATCCCAAAACGCAAATAAGGAAAACTAAACACAACAAAGAACCAGATATTGTGAAAATATTATTGGCATGCATCGTTGTCGTATTTTAGATTTAAATTACTACATTATGTAATCAATGATGTAATCGATTATTATGCCTATTACATTTATTAAAGAGATTATTGCTTTAAAATCTATCACAATAAACAAATGTATATAAAAAAGACTTGATCATCACAAAACCAAACTATTTTTCCTACTTTATTGGCAATATTTGATATTACCATACAGAGGAAAAAGCCAGTGGGAAATCTGTCTGTATATTTTGGAGTTTGATTTATTCTATGTAAGATTTAGGACAGAACTAAAAGCTTTAGCATTACGTGTATTAAATAATCATGATGCTAGGGTTGCTTGTGTTGAAAGAAGTTTGAGAGTTTTAAAAGATTATTTCCGCTTTAAGATTCTTTTCTCTAAACCAAAGAAGCACCCTCCCATAATGTCCCAGAGCTCCAAGATCCAGCAGGTGAATCTATTTTTAAATTGATCCATTCAGCCTCCACCCACAGTCAATCATAAGCCTTGATATTATTCAAGCAACAATGAAATATCAACACATGGACTGAGAGACAGAGGATGAAAAATAGAGGCCCAGTTTTCCTCCACACTGTTGGTGATAACACAAATACATTCATATGAGATGGTGAGAGAAAGGCTGACTCATAAGTATGAAGTTATATCCAGAAAAGAATGATATGCTATCCACTGCTTTTGACTGGGAAAATCATTTACGACTCAGTTGTCATACTGGCTGACACTGGAAAAAAAGTAGTGGTTTTCCCTGAGAGCAGTCTAAGTTTCTCATTCAGTTGTTCTCCCGTTTTTCTTTTTTTTTCCCCAAAGTACTTCATATCAGTTGAAGCAAAGGTCCCAACATTCCCTTTTTATTTGCTTAAACAACTGAGTGTACAATCAATTAATACTCATTGCACAAGGTTTTTGTCTGCAATCTGAATTATATAGTTGATTAATTGTCAAAGAACGGCCCATCATAACGTTAATATTGTTGTTTTTTGTATTCTAGTTAACGCTGAAGCCAGAGCAGACGGTCCTCCCCTTAGTGGATAAATCCAACACAGTGGAGACGAGGAGAGGAGTCAGCTTCCAGCACCCTGAGATCCTCGCTCTTGCAGAGCTGATCACACCAACTGTGTCTGAACCTTACTACTGGAAACTGCCAGAGCAATTCACAGGCTCAATGGTGGGAATGCTCACAGTGATGTTATCCTCTTTTCTTTTTATTTATATATGTTATTTTGAACTTTTTAATTTTACTTGTATAGCTTTCAGGTAAAATAGATTGTTTTAACACCAGTTATTTAGAATCAATTCACAAAGTGTAATATCCTTGGGGCTTATAATATGAAAATACTTTCAAAATTCATTATTTAAAGGAATGATGCTTCTCTATTTTAGTTTTAGTTGTTTTTACTTATCAGATCAATGATTCCACCCCAACTGACATAGATGATAAACTAAAAACTACACTCGCTGAGCGCATAGTGGAAACAATGATGATGCCTAAAAGACTGTATAAGCCGTCTTTGTTGTCCTTTGCGGCTCTTTCATGCTTTCACTGCATATATGTTTACTTGATTTGGCCCTCCCAGCAATCATAATGCCCAAAACTTTTGCTTGGCAGCAGATTTAGAAAGCCGAGTGCACGCTTGGCATATTTATTTTAAAAATGCTTTGACTGATTAAATGCAGAATCTGTTCAGTTTTACTCTTAAATTTGTCTTCAATGGTCTCTTTTTCAGATAACCGCATACGGTGGGCAGCTTAAATATGCAGTGTACTACGAAGCCAGAGATGAAACTGGGCCATCCTCCTATGAGCCACAGGTCATCATAAAAGGTGGTCCAAACCACAGCATGGTGATGACGCGTCACATCCCAGGGATTCAGATTGGTCAGCTCACTCGCCATGAAATCGACATGACAGAGGTAAAGTACTATAGATTTGACCAGTGGGTGTAGTCACAAGATTTGTTGGATACATTTTTTTGTATGATACTTAGTCTAGAGCTGAATGTATCATACCCGTTATCTTTGGCCTTGTCAGAAGATACTGTCATGCAGTCAGCTTTAGTTACAATTAGACTGGAAAGAAAGAGTTCATTTGTCAGTTTATTTAATTCTTTCTCTGTGTGTGATTGGATGTACAGGATGAGTGGAGATATGCAGATGGTCGATCTATGACTCGGGAAGACTTTATGGACATTTTGTTCTATGTGGACTACATCCTAATTAAGGCCTCACATGGCAGTTTGATGAGACACAGCCGGTAAACACACTCTCACACAAATTCTCATGCATCTCCAGATAATGATCCTCAATATTAGACGTGAAATGTGTCAGCATATTCAAAAATCATCTGACAGGGAAAACCGTACCCTGGTCAGTTATTTCTGAGAGATAATAAACTACCAATAATTACAGTCACAAACCGTCAAACTTCCAATAATAAAGATTTGATGTTTACGGAATGTCCCTGCAAACACAACAGAAAACTGTTATTTAGTCACTTTGATTAAACTGAAGGACTTTTGGCTCCCAGTATTTCAGAGATCAGTCTGACGGTGGCAGAGGAGGGTACACCGACTAAGGAAAGCGAAAAGGCGCATCAGATTGAAAAGTGTGATTGTCCAGCTGGATATTCTGGACTTTCATGTGAGGTATGTGCATAACTAAATATAGCTCTCAAACACATGTACCCTGACTGCATATTTACTACAAGATGTGAACTTCAAAAAGTTGTATCAGAATTGTTCCAACTCATGTAATCGGTTGTTAATTGATGGTAAGTAGGAAGCTTAAAGTTTCTTCCAATGATTTAGTTATTTGTAGAATTCAGAAAGCTAGTAAGTCATTCTTAAGCTGCCAGCAGATGTACTTGATCTTAAAAAGGATATTGTATGGCTAATATTGATAAGGGAGATACAGTTACATTATAAGATAATTTACAATGTAGCTGTACAACTTTAAATGTTTTTCAGCGTTCCCCTTGTCCTTAAGTCTAGTAAAAATATTTTGGGGATGGCTTATCATCCATGGACACCATCAGTCGAGGTAATACCACTGGGTTGCAGTGCCTTTAAGGTCATATTTGTTAATCTCAGCGTAATACACGGTTTGCCATCTAACTTTTAACTACGGTAGATTTTTCAACCTCTGTTTCACTGTTTATTCCTGTGCAGATCAAGGCCCATCTGTATTAGCTGAGACGATTATTTGTGAACATAATTTAAAAGCTGCGGATATTAGTCAAACAGAATCCAAAAAGCAAGCGATGGCTAAACTTAAACTTTCAGGTTGTGGAGGGCTCGGCTGACAGATGGCTGTTCTATTTGTAGCCGCCGTCGTTACTAATAAAGTATTTTTAAACAGGCGTTTAGTGCTAGCAGAAGGAACAGATGGCTCTTTAAATGGACTCCATTAATTATTACTGAACAGGAGAGCGGAAGGCGTTACCTCATATCTGTGTGTGTTTGAATGTATGCAGTGTATAAGAGGTTATGTGTTCAAAAGTTACTAAAGGGAATAAGTCTTCACTATGTGAAAAAGGCAGTGCCTAGAGAACTGACCATTTGGTAAAAGGATGTAAGATTTTAATGAGCTAGTTGATACATTTTCAAATTTCATACTCGGTGTGAACATATTATTTAAACACATGCTAAACCAAAGCTGGATCTTGAGGAATATATCTCACTTTTCTCAAAATGTTTGCTCCTTTCATGCCTCTCTTTCTGTCTCTCCACAGGAGTGTGCTGCAGGTTTCTACCGCCTCCGTCCTGGATCCCTTGTATCCATTCCAGCATCCAGAGTGCCCACTGCTACCGGGATGGGCAGCTGTGTTCAGTGTCAGTGCAATGGGCACTCTTCCACTTGTGACCCAGAGACATCCATTTGCCAGGTAAATTAGTGTGTATGTGTGCCCTCTGTTGCTAGAGAGCATTTTAGAGCCATATGCTGTGTTGTTTCTACAAAAGCTAGTGCAATGAGGAAGGCGATATAGACGTGTGGGAGTGTGTGTGTATTCTGATGAATGTCCAGTATCTTAATTAGATTTGGAAAAAATTAAAGCCCTACCTGTCTGCAGGTTGTTTTTCTGTGATTTTTCTTTAAATTGACTGCCTTAAGTTGAATTTACGATAGTAAAGAAATCCAAAAAGATTCACATAAGTCTAGAAATGTAATACCTACAAATGAAATATGTGAAAGCCCTTCAAATGTTTTTTTTTTTCTGGCCAATGTTCCAGATGATTGATCAATCAAATCCATATACGTTCATAGTGTCCAGCATCCAATTGAGACAACTTGTTGGTACCCAGTGCCCTGAATGTCACTGGAGTCAAAGGATTCAAAGTCAAAACCTTGGGTCTATTGTTTTTCTCTTAAATGAGAATGTAGAAGACGAAAAAACAAGACAATGACAAACCAATTTTTATACAGTTTATGATGTCCACCTCTACATGACAAAAATTATGATTATCATACACTTTTGATGGATGCTTCTGTTCTGTTCTTCTCTTTTTGATGCACTCTCATTATTAATTATTCTTTTCCGCAAATGTATTTCCTGTAATCTTGTTCTTTCTATGCTTCGGCTCATCCTCAGCCACTCTCCTATTTGAATGTTTCTCTTATTTTGTGGTATAATCTTATTAACCGAATTCTCTTCTTCCTTGTCCTCAATTATGTTTATGCATTCTTTCTCTTCTTTAATCTAATTCCCAGCCTGTTATTTCCCTTGTTCAGTCTTCTTTTTTACCCAATTTTTTTTTCTTTCTCACCCCTGCTTAATTTCTCCAGTTGTGCCAATTTGTTTCTTTCTTTGCTTTCCCACACTCCCTTTCCTTTGTTCCATACTCTCTGCCTCCCAGTCATTTTTTTGCCCATTTCTCTCTTACCCTCTGTAACAGCATCATTAGCATTTTTCTAACTGAGCGGGCTGAATTGAAAATGCTAAACGAGATTGTTTCTGTGGTAATTAGCAATAACGAGGAACACAGGAAGTTAATGGAAATGACTTGCCTCGTTTAGAGTCAACTTCCTGTTGTACTGATTGAAGTTCCCATTTTCAGCAAACAAGTCGAACACATAAGACAGGTCCCTGGGGATAGGAAGACGAGTTAATTTGTGCATAGTATAGTTATATTTACAATGTGGGTATCTTTGACTTCAATGTGTGTTTTTGGGAAGCATCAAATGTTTGTCTGCTTCACTGAACATTTAATTCTCATTTTTATACTGTGAAAATGTACTGCTCATACAGTGTATTTTTGC